>CM060933.1:104936548-105009436 GCA_030765085.1 Allium cepa
AATTGAAATCTGAATTGGATGTGGAAATTTAAGTAAGTTAAACAAATGATGTTTAAAGGAAATATAACTTAAGTAAAATTGAATAAAGTTGATTTTGGTATCGAAGTAAATTAATAAGTGTATTAATAAAATAAAGTCATTAAGAATGTGAACTTGAGTTATAACTGAAATTCAACTTGAAATGCAAAATGAATTATCAATTGAATGTAAATAAATTAATATGGAATAATGGATGTAAGTGTTAATTCATTAAAGTTAATTAAAAGTGTTGAACCAAATTGAATGTTGAAAGTAAATTGAATGAATTTGGTTATGTTGAATATACATTAGTTGTTATTTGTTTGTTAGTTGATTGTATATAAATTCATTAAGTGTTAATGAAATTAAATTAGTGAAATTTAAAGCTAAAGTAATTGAATCCAAATTGGAAATAAATGAATATGAACTGGATTTGATTTGAATTGAAAGTGAACTAATGTGAATGTAAATTAGTGAATGTAAACTAACTAAAATCGAAAGGATGAATGCTAGAATTTTTTTTTAACAAATCAAACATGCATAAATGGGAAACCAATTTGAATTGTGCAAAAATTATTTTTGAATATTGTAATTGGATATTATGGCTAGCAGGATATACAGGTGTATTAAAGGAAATAGAATCGGAATTTTGATTTCGAAGATAAAAATTGAATTGCTCGACAAAAAGGTACATATATGAATTTCAGTATGAAATTTGATGATTCTCTTCTCTAGCCACTTGGCTTTCTCTTTTCTTTTTGGAATCTGGGGGGCCATGGTGCCATTTTGTAGTTGTACCGATCGAACCGCGCAAAGGAGACGCTGGTGAAATTTTTCAAAAATTTAAGGCGTTAGAATATTTTTGAGAAAATTGGAAAATTTTGAAAACTATAACCAAGTATGATTTGAAAACTTAGTAAAGTTATTGTATGAAGTTTAACTATGAATTTTGGAAAAGTTAAAAACTCAAGAGATTTGTAAATCAAATTGAATGGTTTGTTTTGGAAAGTTAATGGATTCTGTAACTTTTTCTTACTTGGTAATTTCGAGGACGAAATTCTTTTAAGGAGGGAAGTTTGTAACGACCAAGAAGTTCTATTAATTAAAATTCGTATATTTAATTAATTTTAAATATTAATAAGTAAGATTTATAAGTCGAATAATTTATTTTTCGAATATCTGGATTTAATTTGATAATTAAATCAATAATTTAATATGTTAAATTCCTGAAATAATTGGAAATTGGATTAAATATGATTGAAAATGATTTGTAAAATTTTATTTAATCATATTGAAGTCATAGAGATGTTATAGAACTTTAAAATTGAATTAAAAGTTTATTTGTGAAAATTGAATATTTTAATATTTAATTATCGACTGAAAAATAGCCAATTTTCGAACAGTCTCAGAATTGGACGAAACTAGTTCCATTGGATCCGTAATAGTTTGTTATTATCGGATTTCAATTTTCGTAGCAATCGGAGTTTTCGTTTGACCATGGCAGCTCGAAACGCATCAAAATTGTTTTAATATTAATTTGGCGAGTTAAAATAGCCATTTTTCAAACAGTCTCGGATTTCGACAAAACCAGTTTCATCGGATCCGTAATGTGATATTATTGTATGGTTTCAAATTTCATGTCAATCGGATTTACCGTTTGTCCGGGGCAAGCCAAAACGCCTAGAAATTAGTTTAAATCGATTTAATTTAAATTGATCGTTTATTGCCATAACTCGCACAGATGATCGAATTAGCTTCCGAAACCTATTCCATTGTGTACGGAACGCGGGGTAAACCTTAAGAACACCGGTCACCGCGCGTAAATCGGAGTTCAGAAAACCCGGAATGAATAGTGTTTTGAATATTTTCTATAAAAGCACCATACTCTTCATAAATTCCCAAATCCTAATTTCCATCTTCAGAGCCACCAGTGATAACAATCAATGGCCGAAAAACTCTCCATCTTCTCCCTCAAAATCTCCAAATCCACTCATCAATTCGAGAAGTTGTCAACTAGAAAGATGTAGAGCACTCTGAGTTCTATAAATCCAACGGGTATGAGCGTAATTGGTGCAGAGATTCAACGGCAAAGCTCGTGTAAACGTCACACGATAGGGCTCGATTTTCGAAGAGATGAGTTGACCGAGCTGCCTGGTCCTCTGTCCGTGGAGAGAAATCACGTTGGGCTTCTGTTTGATGGTTTCTGATCATCGTCCGGTGGAGCGCAAGGGGTGCGTCGTCGTGGAAATAAGGGGGAACGATAGGTCGTGCACGCGTGAAAGATAGTGGGGAAGAAGGAATCGAGTGCGGCAAGGATCTGGGTAGTGAAAACATGCAGCTAGGATTGGCTAGGGTATTAAAAAAAATGTTGTAAAGTATTCATAATTATAAATCGTGTAAACTTTAAAAATTCATATCCTTTTCATACGAGGTCAAAACGCACGAAACAAGTTGCCTTGGGTTCGTATGGACGAATACTACGCGATGGAACTGGATTGGAGTTGTTTGGAGCTAGTTTGAATTTCGGATAAAATTAAACGCTAGTTTAATTTTATTCGAAATAAAACGCTGAAACGGAATTGAAATCATGGTGAGAACTACTCACTCAATCGAATTAGTTTCGATTTTAATTTTAAATAGTTAGATTTAAAATTGCTTGATTGTATGTTTGAATGATAATTTGTTATCTATTGATTGTTAGAATAGAAATTATGCAGCGTTAGTAAGCGGAGGTTATTTATTAAAAACATATACCGCGAATATTTCACCATATAGTGAAATTGGTATTATTTATGTACTTAGAGTTGATTTCCCGCATTATATAGCGGATGAGACCCTATTGCGCCGTCTATTAAGCAGATAGTATTTTATAAATCCCATATACCGCGATATTTCGTCTTGAACCGAAATTGGTATTGTGCTAACATCTTTGGATGCAGGAAAACAGGCTGGAAGGATCCAACTGGATTCCTCAAACATTTGAATTGGTTTCAATGTTGTGTGTTGATCTATTTATTGATCTGTTTATAATCTGCGTGATTATCTTTGTGATTGAGATTGTTAAAGGCTAAATTTTAGCCGAATATATTTTGGTATCGTTAGATGCCGAAAATAAATAAAATTTGATTTTTGAAAATTTGTTGAGAATTCATAATAAAATTTGATTTTGAAATTGATTTATTTTAAATGAACAAACGTTGTAATTTATATGTTATAAAAATTATGATTTTTGAGAAATATAACTAAAATGTGATTTTTTAGATAAATGGTTGATAAATTTATAAAATGATTTAAATTGGCATTTTTGAATTTTTATAAATGATTTATGTAAAATATTTATAAAATTGATATTTATAAGTTAAAAATATTGGAATTATAAAACAAGTTTTTATAAGTGTTAAAATGGAATATAAATGGATTTTATAAGTGAATGAAGTTTATAGATTTATAAATTGTGAAGTTATAAAATGAATAGATTTTGTAAAATAAAAGATTTATAAGTAATTCACCTATAAATTGGATTTTGGCATTTAAATGAGATATAAATAGAATTTGTCCATTAAGGGATTTTATAAGTGGAAGTTTTTATAAAATAAATATAAGTGGAATTTATAAACATTGTTTATAAAATCCGAAAATGACTTATTTGATAAGTTAATTATTATAGCTTATTAAAGGAAGTATATTCACGATTTTGGACAGTGGATAATCCTTTAAATAAAAATGTGTAGAAATGTTGAATTTGGTTAACGAAGTATATTCACGCTTTTGGACAATGATTAATATATTAAAGAAATGTTTTGGGAAAGTGATATTTTAAATAGAATTTAAACGATTCAAAAACGTTTTAGAATGTGTTAACTATCGAAACCATAGATTTCAACATTCATTGTTGAAATAGACGTTTTCGAGAAATAGAATTAAATGGTGGACTATAACACCGTTGTTATAGTAAATGATTTCCGAAAGGAAATGTTTTATATGGTATTGGGATTTATATATCTATCTTAATTTTGAATCCCTATACTAGTGATTTTGAGTTGTCGTAACGATGTTTTACGCAACATTCGTTTTGACCCAAATAAATGTGTTTGAAAGGATATTTTCCTTAAAAGAATGGAATTTGTACTTAACGGTGATTTAAGTATATTGAATAATTTCCAAATGTTGAAAATAAATAGATAAGTATGGAAATGTTTTTCCAATATGAAGTGAATGTTTTGAGATTTTATCTTTTAAAGATAAATTGAAAATAAATATTAGAAATCGATTTGAAAATCGTATATTCATAGATATTTTGGAAATGTAAATTCGCTATGAATTTATAAAGGAAACGGAATTGGTTTAAAAAAATAAACATTGATTTATTTTGAAGTGTGGAAATTATATCTTGTAAAGATATTTTGAAAAATAAATAATTTGGGAAAATTATTTATAATCGGGTGATGTTGTGAATATTGATTGATAGTTAAATAACCGACTATCAATATTGACCTTTAAATAGGTATTTGTTGTGAATTGGTTGAAATTGAAATGCTACACTTATTTTTGAATTATTGCGCTCGTTATTCGGATTACCCATTCCGAATAGTGATACGACGTAATGCATAGTATTGAACACCGGTGGTAAAGACCGGGTATTTATGAAAACGATAGGATGACCTATCGATTGTCTCTGCACCGTTAGCTACGGTATGGAGATTTCCTTTGTGATGGAAAGTTTTATCGGGATTGTGAATACTCGGATTGCAAGGGCTTCTTTGGAAGTACCTTCGGTTCTGTTCGAACCCGGAACAGACTTGTATGGTTACGTGTCTGACATTACATTTTGAGATATAAAGCAGATTTCTTTCAAATACATTTCTGTTGGTGGCGGAGAATTTATTCTTTTAGCTCAACACCTTTCTCTGAGACGTACGCGCTCAGAAGTTATGTAGTTGAAGGTTATCAGCGATATATTCCCAATTTGGTAATGTGGCATGCTGAGTGTTGCTGTGTGATGATTATTTATTGATCATTTGTTGATCAAAGCGTGGCTTTGTGCCTAGCTTTGTGGACGAGACTTCGTCAGACCTCACTCCCCGGAAATGGTCAAAACAGGAATATGCGGCAAGGTTATGAGGGTCGCGCCCTTTAGGGTATGTCATTTCCTTCTGGAAAGGGTGGTGTCATGGTTTGGAGCCCAGATGCTTACTCATGTTGACACACTATATTTATTACTGTGTGATGTTGGTTATCGAGCGCTCGGATAAAGGTCCAAAGGGACCGGGGGATGGCAAAGTCGTGTAGTAGTTACCTAGTGACAAAGGTAACCCGGCCTTGTGTTGGCAGAGAGCTAGTTAAGTTCTCGGGACGTCCCGCCAGAGGCGATCCCATGTGGCAGTAGGAAGTTCCTTAGCCTGACCTTTTGTTGGAAATCCAAATAAAACAATACGCACCTTGTACGGTTTTAGTTGTAGAACCTATCATTCACTTATGGTGGCGCCCCACTGTTTGGAAGGTAGCTATAGTAGGCATAAGTGCGGAATGCCTATGCTGGCTAAGATTTATATCTTTACTTTCGAAATTTTTTCTACACTATGCACTAGTAATAATATCAAATGTTTCTTTTAATGCGTATCAAGCATCTTTGACTATCATAAGAAGAAATCTCCTCCAATTCTGCGTTTGCATTGTGTGTGTGGCGGGAGGTCTTATGGTAGTCTCATTTTCCAAAAGCATTGCGAATTGACTTTAAAATTATCTTTGTTGTTGTTGTTTTAAAAGATAAACTGCTTTAGTTCTCACACCAGTCTCATGACTGACCGGGAGTGTTGGATATGCGCTTATATGATTTTTGTTTGATGATAATAAACATATATACATTCATTTAAATGTATTTGATAATATACTATTTTATTTTTCACAGATTAAATAAATATTTGCTGAATAAAATTAAATACACAGAATTTGAATTCAAACAGAAATTTTATTCAAACAAATATTTATTACAATTTTGAATAGTACAATTTCAAGCTCTCACTATACATATACATACATATCACTCACACTCGTATTTATCTTCAACTTTATTCCAGTTTGAATCCAGCATCTGAGCAATCTGCAAAAATATACACTAACGCAGTAAAATTGAAAAGGAAATATTTTTGCAATATAAAATAAAATATGAATATTGAAAATAATATTTGCCTTAGCTATTTGCGTTGTTCGTCATCATTTAAATTTGAATTCATCATACACGAACAGCTTGTGACATACACAGTGTATCACTGTATATGCCACAAGGCCGTGCACACCGATATACACTTGATAATGCTACAGGGACAGGTGAGCACAGGTCAAACCCAAATGCAAAGCCGGGTTCAACTCACGTGCAATATATTTAAAATCACGACACGAGCACAAGGTCAAACCCGAGCTGTAAAACTGGGTTCAACACAAGGCTACATGAAGTATGCAAGCTCGACTAACAGGTTCAACCTCTTCATTAAACAACTCCAGACCAACAGCAACAGGGCCAAATGCAAACAAAACAAGTCACAATGTTGAGCATGCATGAAACAGTGGAATGAACCAGTGATACAAGGCAACAAGTACAACACTTCACAAATTCAACACAGCACCAAAGCACTAAGGCTTAAATAATCAAGTGCTCAAAGATACAACAAACACAGAGGCAACATGAATGTAAACTGCACATAAACAGACATGAACAATGTCACAGCAAACAAGGTGCACCAGACCAGACCAGGTTACAAGATGATCAAGGCAGACTCCAAGTTCAAGTGGACAGTGAAGGCAATACACAAGTGAAGTAAACAACAATGTCGAGCTCAATGCAATACAGTGACAACTACCTAATGATCAACTGGAACTATAATGAAGTCATAATCAAAACATGAATGAACACTTACACTTACAACATGCAAATGCATCAAAACAATGTCGAAGTTATTCCAGCAACATGACAGCAAACAGAAGTGCACCAGTACAAAACAAGTCAATGCAACATGAACCAACTCCAAATGTATCAGTAGCATATATTACAGGGATGAACACACGAGAATGGACAAGGCACAGATCAAGTTCAAGTTATACAAGACAGCTACAACACAAAAGTTTTCAAACCAACTACAAATTCACAGCATACATACGAAACAGAGAAACCAGAAGTCAAGTTATAAAATTCAAGTGCCAGAGAAGTCAAAATACACGAATGAAAAAAGAAATCAAGTGCGTACACGTATTCTTTGAAATAGTCAAAGAAAAGTAAAAGCAGAAAGTCTCTGCCGTATGAATCAAGGAATCGAACAAGTCATATGATCAAAGCCGTGACCATCAATATACGATTTGAAGAAGTCGGAAACAATCTCAAACATTCAAGCATCATCAAGTGGCAGAGAAATGAGATTGACAAAGTCAAATAAATCATCAGCATCAGAGTGTAATCGAACGGCAAAGCAACAAATTTTGAAGCAATCAAACGAACGAAAAATCAGGGTAACGAACCCTATAAAATGCCCCAATCATCATCGGCATGAAGACATGAGTTCGAATACGAAAATCGAAAAGCACAAAAGCATAAATTCTTACCAAAGCAAAAATAGAACTCTTTGAAGCAGCAGTGAGCAACGAAGAATTGATCGAGCAAGGCAACACGCAAATTCCTATCGATCGAGCAAATAGCGCAGCTTCGAAAGCCCTAGTTTTTGGACGAAGAGGAACATCCATTATCACATATGAGATAAAAGAAAAGGGCCGGCATAGTGAAAAAAATAAAAGAAGTTTGGGCCGGTTTATTTTTCTTTTGGACTTAAAAGTTTTTAAACTAGGGTTTTTTTAGTTTAGTTTTATTTTTAAATTTGTGTTTAAAAATTCTCTTTTAACCGTTTTAATTTTCTAGTCGTGTGACTAGGGGACAAACTACGGTGTGTGGTTTGGGAATTCGCAACTCGGTGGTCGAGATGTGGCCCGGGTTTTGAGCGTAGAGTTAGGATAGTCAATAGCGGGTATAGAGAGTTTACGTGTGTAAGCGAGGGACTTTCTAATTTCTAGTAGAAGCCTTGGGGGCTGCACGTAGGCAGGGTTTTGCCGAAGCTGGGTAAATTTTGTGTTGTTCTGTTCTGCATTTTATTATTCTGCTATTTATTTCTGTGCTGGTAATATTCTGTGATCTGTGTTAATATTAGTTTATAAGCTTCTGCAATTAATTTTATAATTAACACTATCACCCTATTCACCCCCCCTCTAGGGTGAAATCGATCCTACAAGTGGTATCAGAGCTAGGAATAGAAGTCAACATTTGTTTTAAAAATTCGATTTTTTGAAAAAATCAATTTTTGTTTTAAAAATTTGAATTTTTAAAATGGCTTCTTTTAATAATGCTTTTGCAGAGGGTCAGTCGATAGTTAGACCACCAATGTTCAATGGAGAATATACTTTTTGGAAAAATAGGATGAAAATTTTTCTGAAAACCATTGGCGCTTGGGATATTGTTGAGACAGGTTACAGAACTCCAACTATAACTGTAGATAATCAGGAAATAGAGAAACCAAAGGATCAATGGACAGAACTAGAAAATAAATTACAGAATACTAATGCCAAAGCTATGAATTCTATTATCTGTTCATTAGATCAATTTGAATTTAATCGTGTCTCACATTGTCTAACTGCGCAGGAAATATGGCACATACTAGAAGTGACTCACGAAGGAACATCTCAAGTCAAAGAATCTCGCCTTGCCGTGCTAAGCAGCGAATACGAGAACTTTACAATGGCGAAGGAAGAAAATGTCAAAGAGATGTACGGACGACTTTCCAATATCATATACAAATCAAAAGCTCTCGGAAAAACATACACCGAATTGGAAATAGTCCGGAAAATCCTCAGAGTCCTTCCACGAAGCTTTGAAGCGAAAGTAACTGCCATTCAAGAATCGAAAGATTTAAAAAAACTCAAAATCGAAGAACTCATCGGAAATCTCACCACTTATGAGCTAGAAATGAAATTTAAGGAAGAGCGTGAAGGAGGAGATACTCGAAAGAAATCAATAGCGCTCAAAGGAACAACCGAAAATGATGATGATAACGATGATGATGATGGAGCAGAAGAGCTAGAGTTGTTAATAAGGAAATTCAAAAAATGGAATTGCAAACACGGAAATCTAGCTCGAAATCAGGAATTGAAAAGCAGAATAGGCAAAGCATTTGACCACTCAGAAGAACAGAAGATCATTTGTTATAATTGTATCAAGCCCGATTGTCCAAAAATTAAATCTAGCCATGGAAAGAAACAGAAAAAGAAAAGTTTTGTAGCCACTTGGGATGAAATAGACGAGAATGATCAAAGCACTGGCAGTGAAAGCGAAAAGGCAGAATTGTGTCTTCGAGGTGATACAACTGACAGTGACGATGACGAGCCAAGTGAGGTATCAAAACTTACCCATTCTGAGTTGCTTATATATTTTCATGAAGTAAACGGCTGTTTTGAACGACTTAGGGAAAAATACGCCAAACTTGAATCTCAAAAGGATACTTTGATAGAATGCAATGAACAACTTGATCAATTAGTTAAGAACTATCAACGTAGGATCCCTAAGTGTGATAAGTGTCCAACATTCGAAGAAGAAATTAAAAAATCACAAATCAATATAAAATCACTTGAAAATGAAATTCTTATTTTAAAGGAGAATGAAAATACTAGGAGAGAGAATTCTATTAAAAAGTGCACACAGTTGTTAAACGAAAATGAATCTCTCAAAACACAAGTCCAACAATTGTCAACGACTTTAGATAAATTTTCAAAAAGTGAAAAATCGTTGAATATGCTATTAGGAAAGCAAACTGTGAATACGGTTAGACAAGGACTTGGATATAATAATTCGAAAATTATTGAAAGCAATATTAATCAAGTTAATTCTATGTGCACAATTTGTAGAAAATTTGGACACGATCACAATAATTGTTGGTATAGACCCAAACATGTGAAAACTATACCGATTTGGGTTCCAAAAGGCACAAATATAAAATCTCTCAAAGTTAAACAAATTTGGGTGCCGAAGGAAACAATTATAAATAGTTTTGGGTCTACACAAAATTATTTTTCAAAATTTTCTGCCACTAACAACCATGGACCTATAAAAACAAATAGGTCACATAAATCTTTTCCCGTGTAGGTGTGGTGGCGGGCTAAGTAACAACAATAGTGTACTCTGGATTTTTGGCTGTTCCAGAAACACAACGGATGACGAAGCAAAGTTCCTTAGCCTAGTATAAAGGTGACAGAATCACAACGGACAACAACGAAAAATATCGTAAAGCTAAAACAGGTAATGGTATGTTTTAAACGATATATTAAATGTGATAATCTGCACCATATTATGAATTAATCAGCCAATAATGAGATGATGAAAAGATGGTGATTTTGACTTTGACTTATTCAACATAGTTGGCCAATTATATTTTATATGCCAAAAACACTACAAATTCTTGAAATACTTCATACAGATTAAATTGGAAAAATGATGGTGTTTTGGTATTAGAAAATTCATTGATTGTTGACAATACATTTGGCTAACTCTTTATTCACGGTTTTCGATTATTTACACGGCTTCAATTCAGATTCAAAAGAATGTCATTTAAATTGTTGTTAAAATTGAATTTGAAATTTTTGGTGCACACTTCATGTTTTGGTCAATCAAATTCAATTGATGATAATTTTTGAGTGAAAGAGAAATTCAGATGCAGATTACACTGGTAATCTAGTTGATAGAAAAATTACTAGTGAAACGTGATTTTTGTTAAGACATTTAGTAACTGCATCGTTTTTCAAAGAAAATATATGCATTTTCTTCATTTCAAATAACAAATAGCAGAAAATTTTCTTTTAAATCCCCCTCGAGAAAATCATTTTTGACCATATTTTCAGATTAGTCATTTTGAAAAATTAATTTCATAATTATTTTTGAATTTGATTTTAAATGACTATTTTGACTAATCTGACTCCCAAATGATTATCGAAAAGAAAAATAGTGATTGAAAAAGTGATGAGTATTAATATTGATCAAATATTATGACTTGAGACGGTATAATTAATATTTTTCTTTAGAAATTTAAACAAGAGTTATAAAACTTTTTGTTGGTAAAAATTCCATGACCATCTCTATATCTATCATATTTCTAACAACCATCACTCATCAAAATTCTATATAGTTTGTCGATATGTGGTACTTTAAACATGAATCGTTCGTTTTTCATTTTCACATTTTAAAAAAAAACAAAAATAAATAAATAAATAAATACCAAAGTATTCACTCTCATTTAAAAGTCCTCACGGTTATGCATGGGTGAATTACTTGGAATTTGTTATGTGCTTCCATGCTCATTTAAAAGTCCTTGCGGTTATGCATGTATGGAACGCATATCAAAAGTTGATTTTTTAAAATAAACAAGTTGATTCTAATCCCATTTAAAAGTCCTCACGGTTATACGTGGTTAGAAGATACTTGAATTCATTTTTTAAATAAAATAAAATTGGAATACTACTAATCTCATTTAAAAGTCCTAACGGTTATGCATGGTTAGTAGTTATTCAAATTCCTGATATAAATATACCACAAATAGACACAACTGTATGGTTTTATATGATGACATCATTTCCATCATTCTAAAAGTGGAATATGCGCCTAACAAAACATTTATGATTTTTGTTTGACTTTTTATCGAAATTTAATATTTATATTCAATTGAGTTTTAATGTTGGATTGATATCGATTACTTTATCTCTATTTTCTCTAACACTATTATTCTTTTGCTGATAATAAAAGGGGGAGAGAAAAGTTAAGATTTTGTCAAATAAAATCAAGCAAAGGTCAAATATTTTCTATTTGCATCTAGTATCATTTGCATATTATTTATTTGTATGCATATATATAGGGGGAGTATTGTGTAGAGAGGGAGCATTCAAATAGGGGGAGCAAATTGAACGATCAAATACATTTAACATATTCAAAATCTTAAATATATGTTTGTTATCATCAAAAGGGGGAGATTGTTGAATATGCGCTTATATGATTTTTGTTTGATGATAATAAACATATATACATTCATTTAAATGTATTTGATAATATACTATTTTATTTTTCACAGATTAAATAAATATTTGCTGAATAAAATTAAATACACAGAATTTGAATTCAAACAGAAATTTTATTCAAACAAATATTTATTACAATTTTGAATAGTACAATTTCAAGCTCTCACTATACATATACATACATATCACTCACACTCGTATTTATCTTCAACTTTATTCCAGTTTGAATCCAGCATCTGAGCAATCTGCAAAAATATACACTAACGCAGTAAAATTGAAAAGGAAATATTTTTGTAATATAAAATAAAATATGAAGATTGAAAATAATATTTGCCTCGGTTATTTGGGTTGTTCGTCATCATTTAAATTTGAATTCATCATACACGAACAGCTTGTGACATACACAGTATATCACTGTATATGCCACAAGGCCGTGCATACCGATATACACTTGATAATGCTACAGGGACAGGTGAGCACAGGTCAAACCCAAATGCAAAGTCGGGTTCAACTCACGTGCAATATATTTAAAATCACGACATGAGCACAAGGTCAAACCCGAGCTGTAAAACTGGGTTCAACACAAGGCTACATGAAGTATGCAAGCTCGACTAACAGGTTCAACCTCTTCATTAAACAACTCCAGACCAACAGCAACAGGGCCAAATGCAAACAAAACAAGTCACAATGTCGAGCATGCATGAAACAGTGGAATGAACCAGTGATACAAGGCAACAAGTACAACACTGCACAAATTCAACACAGCACCAAAGCACAAAGGCTTAAATGATCAAGTGCTCAAAGATACAACAAACACAGAGACAACATGAATGTAAACTGCACATAAACAGACATGAATAATGTCACAGCAAACAAGGTGCACCAGACCAGACCAGGTTACAAGATGATCAAGGCAGATTCCAAGTTCAAGTGGACAGTGAAGGCAATACACAAGTGAAGTAAACAACAATGTCGAGCTCAATGCAATACAGTGACAACTAGCTAATGATCGACTGGAACTATAATGAAGTCATAATCAAAAAATGAATGAACACTTACATTTACAACATGCAAATGCATCAAAACAATGTCGAAGTTATTCCAGCAACATGACAGCACACAGAAGTGCACCAGTACAAAACAAGTCAATGCAACATGAACCAACTCCAAATGTATCGGTAGCATATATTACAAGGATGAACACACGAGAATGGACAAGGCACAGATCAAGTTCAAGTTATACAAGACAGCTACAACACAAAAGTTTTCAAACCAACTACAAATGCACAGCATACATACGAAACAGAGAAACCAGAAGTCAAATTATAAAATTCAAGTGCCAGAGAAGTCAAAATTCACGAATGAAAAAAGAAATCAAGTGCGTACGCGTATTCTTTGAAATAGTCAAAGAAAAGTAAAGTAGAAAGTATCTGCCGTATGAATCAAGGAATCGAACAAGTCATATGATCAAAGCCGTGACCATCAATATACGATTTGAAGAAGTCAGAAACAATCTCAAACATTCAAGCATCATTAAGTGGCAGAGAAATGAGATTGACAAAGTCAAATAAATCATCAGCATCAAAGTGTAATCGAAGGGCAAAGCAACAAATTTTGAAGCAATCAGACGAACGAAAAATCAGGGTAACGAACCCTATAAAATGCCCCAATCATCGTCGGCATGAAGACATGAGTTCGAATACGAAAATCGAAAAGCACAAAAGCATAAATTCTTACCAAAGCAAAAATCGAACTCGTCGAAGCAGCAGTGAGCAACGAAGAATTGATCGAGCAAGGCAACACGCAAATTCCTATCGATCGAGCAAATAGCGCAGCTTCGAAAGCCCTAGTTTTTGGACGAAGAGGAACAACCATTATCACATACGAGATAAAAGAAAAGGGCCGGCATAGTGAAAAAAATAAAAGAAGTTTGGGCCGGTTTATTTTTCTTTTGGACTTGAAAGTTTTTAAACTAGGGTTTTTTAGTTTAGTTTTATTTTTATTTTTATTTGTGTTTAAAAATTCTCTTTTAACCGTTTTAATTTTCTAGTCGTGTGACTAGGGGACAAACTACGGTGTGTAGTTTGGGAATTCGCAACTCGGTGGTTGAGTTGTGGCCAGAGTTTTGAGCGTAGAGTTAGGATAGTCAATAGCGGGTATAGCGAGTTTACGTGTGTAAGCGAGGGACTTTCTAATTTCTAGTAGAAACCTTGGGGGCAGCACATAGGCAGGGTTTTGCCGAAGCTGGGTAAATTCTGTGTTGTTCTGTTCTGCATTTTATTATTCTGTTATTTATTTCTGTGTTGGTAATATTCTGTGATCTGTGTTAATATTAGTTTATAAGCTTCTGCAATTAATTTTTATAATTAACACTATCACCCTATTCACCCCCCCCCCTCTATGGTGAAATCGATCCTACATGGAGTTTATTATTCCCTTTCTAAACTCTGGGTGCCCACCAATTTCCACACGAGCAGTCTAGAGTTAGGTTATCAGGTTATTCTGGATTCGGAAGTTGCTATAGAGATTTGGAAGCAAGCTGGATGGCATGGCATATTAAATAGTATATGTAGTATTTCTTTTCCGCTGTTTGTTGTTGTAAACTCTGATAATGTAATGTAATGCGATGTAATGTATAAAATGTACAGTTCTTTGTTCTAAAGATTATTCATTTATCTATTATATGTTTTTCCGCTGCGATATGTGAGATTCTGGTATTGTTTCTGTTGCTTTTCTTTCTTCTTCTATCCTTTTCTTCTACCTCTTCTTCTTTAACCCTATCGATTCGGTTTTTCGGCATTTGATTATGCGGCATTTGATACAGTGGACGTAAGAATGCCGACCTTCGGATCCCGATCAAATCGTAAACCTTACATACAGAAAGAAATAGTGCAACACTGTCGTATTCTTAGTGCTATATGTTGATGATCTTCTATTGATTAGCAATGACATATCATTGTTTCAATAAGTAAAAGCCTGGATTTCTAAGAACTTCTCCATGAAGGATCTGGGAGAAGCGGTCTATATACTATATATAAAGATCTATAGAGATAAATGTAAGAGATTATCGGTATTGCCCAAATCCCTGTACATGGATATCACACTAAAGAGGTTCGTTATGGAGAATTCTAAACGTGGAAACATTCCAACGCAGTCTTGAATCGTCCGTTCTAAGAAGGACACTCCTTATACTGATGATGAGAAATGAGAAAGAGCATATGAAGAAGGTTCCCTATGCTTCAGCCATAGGATCCATACTGTATGCTATGCAATGTACTAGACCATATACGGCATACATATTTTTATGTGTTAGTCGATACCAGTCTAATCGTGAAGAAAAGCATTGGATGGCCACAAAATATATACTGAAGTATTTAAGAAATACTCAAGATTTATTCCTCATTTACAAGAGCGAAGTCCTCCTTATGAAGAGGTATATGAATTTGAGCTTTCATAGTGATATTAATGATAGTAAGTTGGTGTTTGGTTCGACGATGGAGACCGAGTACATCGTCTTAAATGAAGCGGCTAAAGAGGCGGTCTGGATGCGTAAGTTTTTGAGTGAGCTCGGAGTGATTTCCGATACCGAGAATCCTATGAATTCATCGAGAAAAAAGAGGTCGTGATCAAAGGGTTGATATCTAGGACAACATAGTAGATCCATTCATTAAGGGACCGGCTCATTCAACTTTTGAGAAGATAATTCAACGGATGTGATTGAGATTTCATATTTAGCCATAAGTGCAAGTGGAAGATTGATAGAGGTAGGGGTACAATCTAGGGATAATTCTATAATATATTATAAATTAATTAACTCTACAATCAATTTTCATTCGTAATAAAGGTGTTTTCTTTTTGTTATATATTTTTTATAATATGTTATAAATAATTAAATGTTTAATTAAAATATATTGAACAGAAAATCCATAAATGGTGTACTTGTGATAGGAATTACAAATAGTTGTAATCAGGAATATTGTCTCATAATTTATAATAAGCACATCGTTTTGAATGTTCCTAGTCAAGATACATCGAGATTGGATATTAACGCATCCATTGAGACTAGAGTACGTAACGCACTTTGAATATTAGACATTCTATCACTCATATCCATTGGGGGCACCAAGAGGTTACATATTGATAGTTATTGATAATTATGAAATGACCCAGTCAATAATTTTCTATTTGTTAATATAACTAAGGTCAAACATAAAATATCTATGTGACTGATTTACACAGTTTTCTTGACTTGAGAATACTATCCATCTTCGATATGAATGCTTGACTTTGATTAGTTTCAAATCATGGATGTCCATCGAGTGTAGTTGGGTCGAGAAGAAGTATTAGAAGTGAAACACTTTTAGAGAGAGAATTCGTCTCCTCGGTTATATTGGGTTAGTATCAAGGTCAACCAAATTCAACCCAAAGTCAAATTTTGTGGCAAGAGTAGCTCGGTTAGTAACAATTATTATTATTAATCTAAGGACAAATTTTGTTTAGACCATAGAGTTGAATAGGAGCAACACCGGAATCTCTACAATTACCAAAATTCATAGGTTAAGAGAGATATAGTTTGAACGAAGAGAATTGGTGTAAATTATCGTTACTACCAGGGACGTGTAGTTAAAATCTCGCTAAAATCCCACAAAATCCCCACTATAGCACATAATGCCCTTCAACCACTACACTTTTATAAATAGTGCTATTAAATATTAGACTGCCAGATCCCGCTATTTTTTACTACATTTGCTAAATCAAGACTGTTTAGCGCCCTCTTTAGAAACATTAATATAAAAAGGTTGTTTGGCTAGTTCTCCTTTAAACCAAATCAACAAAATATGGTAAAGAATTAATTTTAAGACATAAGTGCTTAGTATAAGTTAAAAATCTATTATAGTTACTAAATATGGACCGCATATATCATGATATTCTTTGATTGTTATATAAGGTTAAATAATATTTATGTTTCCTACATAAATGATGTGAGAGTAAGAATAAACTAAATTTAAATATTCAGTTTATATCTAATGAAGCTTTTTGCACCTTCACTATTTTCCGCCATATCCTCGATATGTCCTCGCTATATGGTTTTGCACCTCCAAGCTATGGAACTGCTAAGCGTTTTAACTATATAGCTGTCAGCTTAGCAAAGTACAATTAGATTTTACTAAAAAGTAAGCAATAAATTTGGCCGAAATTTCACACTACTTGGTAAGTGACATGTGAACTTTAACATTCAAATTGTTTGATATTAATGCTGACCAAATTGACATCTAAGAGTCACATAACCGAAATGTTGAATACCTCTTTGACTACATGATTTAATTAATTTATAACTATTATAAACTAATAATATTTATGAAATATTAATTATAAATTTTTTATTTAATATGTTAAACAATATTAAAAATTATATTTATAATAGTTATAAATATATTAATCGATATATGATATTAGTATGCATTTAAACTGGATTTAAATAACGTAAATATTGTTCGAACTTGAATTGGATTTAAAGCCCATAAGGGGCTGGAGATATCCAGCCATGATTAGATCATGGTATGGCCGGGCGCATATGGTATTATGAGTAGGGTTTTGGTCTTTTAAAAGATAGATAATAGGTATGAGAAAAACAAGATCTAGATTCTACATTTTCTATCTAAACTCTCATCTATATAAAGATTATAACTCTCATTTTAAAATTAGTTTTAAAGCCTCCATTCTTACCTTTTGCTGGCCGAAACCATACCTATCCTTTTGAAATTCCAGGCATCAAATCAAATAAAACCAAAGTTATACAATGATCAATAGTCAGCAATTTGAATCTAGCACCTTTTGGATTGTGATTAGATTTAAAAAGATCATTTCAACACCTCAACGTGTGAATCTTAGGCTTTGGTTAAAGATATTCATCTTCTCTATTGATTTATTTAATATTATAATCAATTAGTGTATTATATTGTAGGCTGTTAAATTATATTACGAATATGATATATCAATGTTCCGTTACATGTTAAATAATTGAATATGTTGGTGCATTCATATAAATATATATATACATGTAAAAAATATTTTTTATGCTCGCTGGTATAAATATAATGGCCTAAAAATATTTTTGTAATTAAATAATATTGTATATGATTTTATTAATTTATAAATTATATCCTAAAGATTAAAATCATATAATAAACTTTTAAAAATCTATCAAATTTTGATTTTGTATAATAATTATTCATCAAAAAAGACTACTTTATTTTCATATATATTTATATTTAGTATGTATTTAAATATTAATATAACTATTTATTTAGCTAAAAATTGATTATATATAATTATAAATATATATATATATAAAGAAATTTTAAATTAAGTATAAAATTTTATAGAATAACATTACATAATATTTAGATTTTAAAAATGATTTTTTATAGTTAATTTTGAATGTTTTAAAATTATTTAATAATTGTTTAATTAAAAATTATTTCAAAAATTCAAAGAAAAAAAATTATGTGTAAGCTTAAAGTCAGTTTGCATCAATTTTATAATATATATATATATATATATATATGTATATGTATATATATATATGTGTGTGTGTGTGTGTGTATGTATGTATGCATGCATGCATGCATGTATGCATTTATGTATGTGCATATGTGTCAATATATTTATAATCAAATAAAAATAATAATTTTGTTCTCGGATTTATAGAAGCAATAAAAAAAGTTATTTTATGTTAATTATTTTGTCATTTAATATAAATGAACATTTGAATAAATACACCTTAAATGTTTATATAAATTATTACAATTATTATTTCCACACACACAGATATATATATATATATATATATATATATATGATTGTATTTTACATATGTATAATTATATATATATATAACGTTTGATGCACGTGTGTGCACACACATACACATATATATTCATTTAGACAACACATAGAATACTAGAGAGGCTAACATGTTCATTATAGTATAAAAAGCAGCACCTATACACGGACATGTCAAAGCATGCATATTTTATTATGTTGCATGTGCACGTGCACATATACACATATGTGTATATGGTACACATATTCAAACATAATACAAAATAATATTAAGCAAAGCTTTATTTATAAAATTAAATCAAATAATAATTTTGTTTAAAAAGAAATTTATAGAAGTTCTAATGAATTAGGCTTCATAGGCCCACTAAAGGTCCAAAATGGATTTTTTTTTTTTTTTAAATTCACACATTTCTTACGCTATTGGCTAGTCCAGTTCCAACAACTTGCTTCTTTGATTTTCCTTCTTACTTACTTTAGACTTTATGCTTTAGATCCTTGTTGAAAAAATTGTCCGTCAATAGTGGTAGGTACCGACCGATTTTTCCCATTAAAAACTTGTCTTCCTTTAAATTTGCTAGCATGATCATCCATGGAACAAAGTGGGTCCTTTCCATCTTTGGACCTCTGTCTACCAACTATTTTTGACTAGCATGCAACTTAGTCAAAATTCATGTACTATCCGTTCATCAATCTTGACATCTCCTAAGCTGGTTGATTCATTCCTTTATTGTATTGAAGTCCAAATCTATCGGTATGTCGTTGGTTCAAATGTCGAATAACACTTGTTTCCCAAAGTATGATTTTGTGGCAACAAAGGAAACTTTGGATAGAGACAAGCAATATGATTCTATCCGCAAAGATATCTTTCTTCTCTGAGTTGCTATCTTGAAGCGTTACATCTACTTTGAGAATATCAGTTTGTCACTTCATATAGTCATTGAATCACATCCTTCTTACAGATATATAAAAGTTAAAGCCTTTCACCCGAAGTCTTCTGTTGGGCGAATTCTCACCACCGATCCAAGGCCTCACCGAACCCACCTACCACCGGACCAAACACCAACTCACCTACCACCGGACCAAACACCAACTCACCTACCACCGAACCAACAACTACCGAATCAACCATTACCGAACCAATTCTCACTCACCACTCTCCACCGGATCAACCATTACCGAATCAACCACCACCGGACCGAAAGCCACCCCAACCATCTCCGGACCAAGGCTTTGCCGAACTAACATTGACAGACCAGATTACATCAGCCCAGGCCCACCAGCAGCTATGTACATCCACGACCCCTACCCCCGGCCTCACTCTATAAATAGAGGGGTAGGGGTGCAACAATGGCAGACAAGTTTGAGAGCTTAAGCACGGATAGAACTTTCAAACAACTTTCATATACTTGTAATCAAAGCTTTGTACTTGTAATCTGAGCAGTAAAGGAGAATAACATATAAAGTGGACGTAGGCACATTCTGGCCGAATCACTATAAATCTGTGTGTCTTTTACAGTTTAGTCCCTGCTTTTTACATATTTGCATAAATCACCCAAATCAATAAGAACAACGTAAAATCGACTAAATTATACGACTTGGAGGTGTTTGCCCATTTTTTGTGCAAACATTTTTGGTGCTTCCACTGAGAACTCGAGCTAGAAGCTTCAGCTTCTTCCACTTAACCTTCTTCCCAACAGCATCGCTCATTGCTTGGAAGACATGCCTCCCGGGCAGAAGAAAGACGTTAGCAAAGGAAAGAACAACGCAACTAGCAACGTTCCAGATCCAGTGATCACATATCAAGAGAACCGTCCCGTTTCAACAGCAGTACAAAATGGAAATCAGGAAAATCCAACAGCCCCTGCCATGGAACAACCAACAGCAATTACTAGGGCAGATCTAGACAGGGTTGTGGCTGAAGTGACTAACCGCTTCACATCCCAGCAAGAAGCCTTGGTGGACCGACTCATGTCACGCTTAAGGGATGCTGAAGAATCCAATCGCAACACTGAATCATGGGATGAGTCCCACTCTAGAGGATCTGGGAGGCGACAAAGATCTTTCTTCTTCGTAGAAGCTAGCAATAGAAACAGCAATGGTAGGAGCTGATCCCGAACTCAGACCCGAGGAAACACTTGGAACCGAACCCAATGGGGGAAGTACCAGGCGAGGGTCGGTTGTAGCTGAGCCAGTCATGCTGCCTAACCATGGAAACACCAATGAATGGGGCCGAGCTAGAGTCCAGCCTGAGGTTGGACCCGAGTAAGTGCTCAGAACAGAACCCAACAGGGGAAGATCAAGGCAAGGGCCAACTGTAGCTGACCCTAGTATGCTTCCAGCACACAACAGAGAACGATAGCACCCCTACAGATCATCTGGACGGAATCAATCCCGCAGAGAAGAACCAAACTCGTTTCTATCTGCTCCAAATTCTGATGAAAGGATGGCGCGATTGTTCAGAGAGTGCGTCCAACGGGATCAAAGAGAACGAGGGATAGGCGCTAGGGTGACCAGCCCTTTCACCCGCAATATTGAAATTGCCATCACCCCCCGAGAATGAAAAATGCCAACAATGGAACCTTACAAGGGAATCTCTGACCCCGTTGTGCACTTGCAGAGATACACACAGCTTATGCTCATGAGCGGAGGCACAGAAGGAGTATTGTGCAAATGCTTTCCACTATTCTTGGCAGATCTAGCTACCACCTGGTTCTGCCATCTACCCCAAGGATCCATCAGCTCATGGGAAATGTTGAAAGAAAAGTTCATCAGCCAGTTCCGCATCCAGTGGAACAACCCAAGGTGCTTATTCCCTATCTAATATCAAACAGAAGCCTGGAGAGACAGTGCAATAATATCTAACCCGATTCAATGCTGCAGCGGCCGCAGTCCAAGATGCCGATGAGAAGCTTATCTTACTGGCCCTCTGTAGTGGTGTGCATCCGGATACTAAGTTTGCTAGAAGATTAACGAAAGAAAAACCGGTTACCTTACTCGATTTCTTCCATGAAGCCGGAAGATATATGAGACTTGAAGATGCTGCCACTGAAAGACAGACAGGGCAACAAACCGAGGCAGCTCATGGTGACACGCCCGCTGTAGCAAAGGACGTTCAAAGAAGCGACTCTAGAGACAATGCTGGGGGAAAGAAGGGAGAAAAACGTCTATATCGGCCAGGACCGAGATTTGACACTTACACTCTTTTGAATGAAATAATCGAAAACATCTTCCTGACCATCCAAGACGAAGTTAAATACAAACGCCCCTTGTACAAGAAGGAATCAGATAACGCAATTAAGTCTGGAAAGTTCTCCCGCTTCCACGAATCTCATGTGCATGATACCAATGGATGCCATCATCTCCGGGACTTAATTGAAGAACACATCAGAAGGAAGAGACTGGAACGCTATGTAAAAAGTCAGAACAGGACCCCAGCTCCTGCCAGTGAGAACCCAAGGCTACCCTCCCAGAGACAGGAGGGGGAAATCGTAACACTAGCGGCTCCAGTCAAGAGAATATAGCGGTCCATACCATATCGGGAGGACCACACATCGCCGACAGGAACTGGACAGAGATGGAAAGATACAGAAAGTCACTTAGAAACAATGAAGGCTACGTTAATTCGGTTATGAAAGAACGCCACCCGAAGCGAAAAGAGAATGATGACATTACATTCAACAGGCATGATCTAGAGGGAAGACAGTACCCTCACATGGATCCTATGATCATCTCTGCCTGGTTCGGTCCCGCCGAAGTTTTTCGAATTCTAGTAGACACTGGAAGCTCGGTAAATATCATATTCAAGCATGCTTTCGACAGAATGAAGCTGTCAATGAAGGATGTGTCTCCCTTCCACAAACCACTACACGGATTCACTGGAGATGCGAAGATGCCCCTCGGACGACTGGACCTCTTTGTTAAAATAGGAAGTCACCCCCGCTCCATTGTACGGAAACAAACATTTATGCTAATAGATAACCACTCATCCTACAAAGCCTTTTTAGGAAGACCAGCCTTGTCTGACTTCCAAATTGTCTTGGTCCCGTGGTGCCTGAAGATGAAATTTCCAACAGACAATGGAATAGGGGAAGTAGAGGGAGATTAAGACGCCGCTCGAGATTGCTATGTAACTGAACTTCGGAATAATCGCAGGAAGGATAGAGGAAAAAATGCAGAGACTCCTCTCTGCATGAAAAACTTGGAAGCATAGCAACTAAAGAAAGCCCCTCCTCTTCGATATACCAGTAATCCTTTCAATGAATTAGACCCCAGGGACAAAGAGGAGGATGCCACGTCCGAGCCCGCAGAGGCATGGAGTTTGTATCTGTAGACAAACCCGACTCAAGTAAACTGTTGAAAATCGGATCTCAACTAAGAGCAGAATTGAGGGATCAACTCATTGATTTTCTTCGCCACAACCCGGATGTATTTGCATGGATGCACGCTGACATGAATGGAATCTCCCCAGACGTGGCATGCCATATGCTAAACATTGATCCTACCAAGGTGTCAGTAAAGCAAAAAAAGAGAAGTATGGGGGCAGAACGATCAGCAGCCCTCGATGAAGAAGTAAAGAACCTACTTGCCAATGACTTCATACGAGAAGCCATCTACCCAGAGTGGATCGCTAACCCGGTACTAGTAAAGAAGGCCAATGGGAAGTGGAGAAAATGCATTGACTTCTCTAACTTAAATGACGCTTGCCCGAAGGATTGCTTCCCACTCCCCCGAATCGACTAACTTATGGACAGCACAGCCGGGCACGAACTCTTATCTTTTATGGACGCATACTCAGGATATAATCAAATTCCTATGCACGCTCCCGATCAAGACCACACTAGTTTCATCACTGACCGGGGATTGTACAGCTACAAAGTAATGCCTTTTGGACTTAAAAACGCCGGAGCTACTTATCAGTGCCTCGTCAACAAGATGTTTGCGGAACTAATAGGGCGAACTATGAAAGTTTATGTGGATGACATGCTAGGAAAGTCAAGAAAAGCCGACGATCACGTAAGCCACCTGGACGAGATGTTTCAAGTACTTCGCCAATATGGGATGAAGCTGAATCCTCTAAAGTGCTCCTTCGGAGTATCATCAGGAAAGTTCTTGTGATTCATCGTCCATGCCAGAGGAATTGAAGCAAACCCCGAACAAGTCCAAGCTTTGAAAGATATCAGGATACCTTCCACTCGAAAAGAAATGCAGAGCCTAAATGGGAAAGTGGCCGCCCTAAGTAGATTCATCTCTAAAGCAACTGACAAGTGCATCCCTTTCTTCGAAGCTCTAAAGAAAGACAAAGGAAAGTTCAAATGGACTGACGAATGCTTAACAACCTTCCTTAACCTAATCGAACACCTCCAAAGACCACCAGTACTCTCAACTCCAAATGAGGGCGAAGATCTATACCTATACCTTGCTGTATCGTCTCATGCTCTAAGTGCCGCTTTGGTAAGAGAAGACAACCGCGCGCAGCGGCCAGTATACTTTGTAAGCAAGAGGTTTAGGGGGCAGAGGCCGGATATCCCAAACTTGAGAAGCTAGCATACTGTTTACTAATCACGTCACGGAAACTGCGACACTATTTCCAATCTCATTCCATCAGGGTTTTAACCGATCAACCGCTAAGGCAGGTACTCCATCGTCCCGACACTTCTGGACGACTACTTAAATGGTGCATTGAACTGAGTCAATATGATATCACCTACCATCCTCGCACCGCCATCAAGGGACAAGCCATGGCCGATTTCATTGCCGAATTCACTACCAACGAAGGTGAGGAGCAATCTGAAATAGCAAGAGACATCAAGTGGAATCTCTTTTTGGATGGAGCATCAAACGAACAAGGCTCGGGGGCAGGTATTGTAATAATCACTCCCAAGGGAAGGAAGCTACACTATGCTCTGAGGTTGGAATTCGCTGCCACCAACAACGATGCAGAATATGAAGCAGTAATAGCTGGATTAGAACTTGCCTTAGAGATTGGAGTCAGTTCTTTATGTCTTCATAGTGATTTGCAACTTATTGTAAATCAAATACTAGAAGAATTTCAGACTCGAGGAGAACGACTCACAGCATATCTAAAGAAGACCAAGTTGCTACTCGATCAATTGGATTACTATTTAATCAAACACATTCCCCGAGAAGAGAACCAAGAGGCCGACGAATTGGCAAAGCAAGCTAGCATGAAAGACGACACCATTTCCAGAACAGTAGCCATCTCAAAGCAACTAACCCCGAGTTTCGAGCAAACGAATTGATAGCTGCAATCGAAGAAGAAACTTGGATGACTCCCATCCGAAAATTCTTACAAAATGGCACACTGCCCAGCAAGCGTAACGAAATCAAGAAAGTTTTGAGGAAAGCCTCCCGCTACACAGTACAAGCAGGCATCCTCTATCGGCGCGGCTTCTCTAACCCCTTATTAAGGTGCGTCGCTGGAAGGGAAGCCAAGGAAATCTTATCCAACATCCATCAAAGGAGCTGCAGAGATCACACTGGAGGGCAGACTCTGGCAAAAAAGATACTCCGATATGGATATTTCTGGCCCACCTTAAACAAAGACGCCTTGGACTTCGTCAAAAGATGTGACAGATGTCAGAAATTTGCCGAGATTCCTCGACTACCAACAAATGAGATTACTCAAATGACCAGCCCTTGGCCCTTTGCGGTATGAGGAATTGACCTGATTGGCGAACTGCCAGTGGGTCGAGGCGGAGCCAAATATGCTATAGTGGCAGTTGACTATTTCACCAAATGGGTGGAAGCCGAACCTCTAAATAAAATATCTTCGACAAAAGTTATTAACTTCTTGATCAAAAATGTTCTATGCAGGTACGGGGTTCCACTCAAAATCATATCGGACAATGGACTTCAATTTGACAGCGAAGAGTTTGCTGACTGGTGCCAAAAGCACGGAATTTGCAAAAGCTTCTCATCTGTGGCTTACCCACAGGCAAACGGACAAGTTGAAGCTGTCAACAAAATTCTCAAAACTCTAATCAAGAAGAAACTTGAAAAATCAAAAGGCGCTTGGGTGGATGAACTTCCTACGGCACTTTGGGCCTACCGCACATCTTTCAAAACATCAACGGGGCATACTCCTTTTTCTTTGGCATACGGATCGGAGGCCATGCTCCCGGTCGAAACTATAGTGCCTTCCCACCTAGGATCCACTACGACCCAGAAGAGAATGAAGAACTCCTCCACATGTCTTTGGATCTAACTGAAGAGAGAAGAAACGATGCAGCACTCAAAGTAGCAGCTCACAGGCAAAAGGTGGCAGCATTATACAACTCCAAAGTCAAGCATCGCAGCTTACAAGAAGGAGATCCTGTCCTCAGGCGAATCTTCCCGCGCCCCGGAGCGCTAGATCCAATCTGGGACGGACCATATGTAATTCATGAAGACCTCCACAACGGAGCTTATATTTTGTCAACAGTGGACGGAGAGTTGTTCAAGAGGGCATGGAACATCCAACACCTTCGTCGATACTTTTCTTAACTTGTACAGCCCATATGAAATGAATTAACAAAGAGAATCAGTGGACGTAGGCATTTTCGTGCCGAACCACTTTAAAAACCTTGTCTCTTTTTAAACTTGTTCCTTTATATTTTGGCTGCTTGTTGAGCTTTATCCTTTTATGTTGAACAAAATTTTATGTAATGGCATTTCCATTCAAGACGCATCACGGCGCAACCTCTCCTGGACAAGACCTAACAGGTACTATACAAATCTATGCCCTCGCCAATGAGACACTTTTACTCCAGCATCCCTCTGCTGCGGGTTAACTCATTGCTCGTGATAGGCCCTTAAAGCCAACTGTAATGAGCCGATTATAAGCCACCGAGAAGGCCGACTATAGCCGAGGCAGCTCATTACGGCGTTCTGCTCTCCGGCGACTGTGAACCTACTTTAAGCCCCAACATAAGGTGTGGCCAGCCAGAGGTAGTTCACGGTTGACGATCAACACCCACGCTAGCCGGCCACGGTAAATCGAATAATACCCACGATGACGGGCCATAATGACCCGGGTAGTTACTGTGCGCGATCTCGACTCCGATGTGTCTTAAGTACGGCTGTGGTAAAAAAGAAAACTCCCTGCGGAGGCGTAAGATGGGTGACAAATGTCTCCAAGACCCACAGCTAGGGAAAGTGACTACAAAACCCGTTTGCCACGAACTTAAGCACATCGAAGGCCTTCTGTGATTGGAAGTTTTGCTATTTCTTATATTCCTATTTTATTTAAAAACTTTCCTCCTATCCTATATAACGATCCCTAAAGTACAGAGCACAAAATAGGAGACACCCGCAAATGGGGATAGGAATTCACAACTGGATGACAGGACACTCAGCTGCATTCCATACTCAGTCACACAAGATATTCAAAGCTACCATCTACAACTAAAACATGAAGGGCGGTACTCTCTTCCTTTTGTCTATAAATGCGTAGCTATAATTTATTCACACATCACAATAACATTGCAAGATATGAAATTATATTTTAAGCAAGAACTTGACATCAAACACAACTGAATCACAGGCATATGCATAGCTGCATTTCTTATGCAACACACCAAAATAACGAAAGCATTTAAATATAACAGAACCAACTTATGTTAAAAAATTACATACCAAAAATGAAGTTGTTCGTTACAAATAACATAATTACAGCCTAAAAGTTACATTAACGTTTTGGGACTAGCATAGACAACAATGTCAGGTAAAACAGAAGACGTTCAGGTCAAGTCAGGGAGTCGGCTGCATCAGAGCTTCACCTCTATCCTACTGGCCCCCCGAGATCTACTTAACTGCGGGATCAGAACTCTCAACATGCTGATCAGATGTAGTTGGTGCTCCAGGGGTCCCGGCTGTCCAATTCGGGAAAGAATCCATTAATAGTCGCGAACAATAAGCAATCAAGTTACGAAAAGACTAAAAGGGAAGACTTACCGGCATCTTCTCCTTGATCATCATCCTCCTCCAACTGCACCCCTACCTCCTCAGCGGTAAGCATTCGCATACCCTCATTCACCGCTACTTTCTCCTCCTTGGTGAACTGGGCCGTGACCACGTCCATTCTGAAGGCCACGCCACCCTCCTTATCCGCATCGGCCTTAGCCTCCTCCAGGGCCCTAAAGTAAATCCTGGCCATGACTCGGGGATAATCATCCATCCAGGATAAGCTATCCTGTTTTCAAGTGCGAAAGTACATATCCTGAAGCATCTCATCCATTATCCCCTTGTTCTCCTCAAACTCCCTTATCCGGTCCCCAGAAGCCAACAGCTTTGTAACGGCAGTATCCCTCTCTGATCGGTATCGCGAGCAGTCAGCCTGAAAGGATTTCCTCATCGCCTCCATCTCCTCCTTCAGCTTGGTTTGAGCAAGCTCTGTGGCTTCAAGCTTCCTAGATAACTCCTGTACCCGCTCAAGATCCGCTTTCCGAAGCTCATCCACCGTTGCAATGGCCATATCAATCCGTTCCTTACAAACGGCCTCCATTTTCCGCAACTCTGCCCTGCTGGCCTCTTTCATGGTTCTCTTTAATTTCCTAGAGGCAGCCTCATATTGAGAGATCTGGATGGCCTGATCAGCGAGTTGTTTAGACTGGTCGGAAATTATTAACCGCGGGCGAATGTTGGCGCTCCCGATTTCTTCCCCAGCCTCGACCAGTCGGGCATGATGCCCCATCAGCTTCCTGGTCTCCTCAGCAACCCGGTCGATATTTTCCTTAGCTTCGTCCCTCAAAGTTACGACCCGAGTGGTAAGCAAATCAAGGTCCAGGGACTTAGCTTCATCGAGTACCCTTACCATAGGATTACGAGGGAGAAAGTGCTCGCCGGTAGCCTCATCAAAGGTAACATCACGAAAACCTGGATCCAGATCCGGATGACCCACAAACGGATTACGGACTGAACCGGGACGATCTATCTGGGTAATTGTAGGATTTTCAGACGGATGTAGAGAAGGTATAAACCCAGTACTCTCCTCCGTGGTATCCTGGGGAGGCTGAGTTGGAAGTTGAGGACCAGGTGAAGATTCAAGTAAAGAGCGACTCCTCTTCTTCCTTTGGATATCCTCTTTGATAACTCCAAGAAGAGGACGGTAGCCGACTACGTCTCCGGGGAGGTTAATCGGAGGCTTTGGTTTAGTAGAAGCCTTGAGAAGTTTGTATTGTTCGAGACGGTGCCGAACGTATGATGTCTTGGCCATCTTACCTGCTTCTGCGATGTGAAACCAAGTGTTACAAGCATAATTTGAACTATAATTCAAAAAATATATCAAGTTAAGAAGAGTAAAGAAGTGCTTTTTTATACAAACCCTGGGGAGGAGTAGGATACTGCAATAAGTCCTAGATCTCACTCCAGGACGGAAGCCGATCATAAAATATTCCTAAATCCTTATCATAAATAAAGTCTGCAGGAGTCAAAAATTCACCTTGATTCACAGGAGTTGCCTTAGCTGAAATACTCTTAGAAGATGAATCGGCACCAGTCCCGGCCTTGTCAGCTTTCTTTGGCTTCTCCACCAAGGACGATCCTTCCTCTAACCACTCAAAAGCTAGGCGGAAAGCATCATCTGTCCACTCCTAGATCTCACCTACCTGCCCAGAAGACAAAGCCCCAGTGCCATCACCGCTCTGTCCTTCGCCGCCATTATCACCGCGACCATCACCATCGCCTTCTCCACCACTTCCACTCTCCGCCTCACCTCATTCATCCTTGCCTCTTTCCTCCTCCACATCTTCCTCCTCCGGAACATCTGGACATGTGCTGGGGGAGGGTCCATCAGACTTCTTAAGTTTCTTCCTCCCGGCGACTGGATGTTTCGAGAAGGGTTTCCTTTTGCTGCTCTTCGCCGTAGCCCCTCCTTTAGCTTTGGCAGCCTTCTCCTCAGCTGTGTCGCTTTGCTTGACCACATACTGGCGTGGCAGAATCAAGTTGAGCTTCAGAAGAGTAGCATTCCTGATCAAATAAGAGGCTGCCCTCTCCCTTTCCGGAATGGCTTCTATCTCCGCAGCCATCTGAACCAGGCGATCGCTCTCTACAACCGAAAAACCACCTGTCGCTAGCAAGAAATAAAGCACATAAGGAGGAGCATTGTAGTTATAACAGAAATTATGAATAAGATTCAACTTACAGCCAGAGGTGAAGCGGTGGAAAGAAACAGAGTCATCCTTGACAAAAAATCATTCCTTCTTGAACATGCTGAACTTTGAATATAAGTCTAGGACTGGCTTGAAAGACACGGCCGATTCTAAGCTAATATATGGAGGCCCCTTCTTGTAGCCTCTCAAGTTGTACAGATACCGGATCTCCCAGTTGGAGGGGGGCGCCCGTATTTTCGCTGGAAAATGATGAACAAACTCACCAAGATGGCACAGGAGTTGGGTTGAAGATGGAAAGGGGCCATCTTCAAGTATGTGATGAAGCTGACTATCCAAGCGTTGATCGGAGGAATAGCTCCACACATGCAATGATACCTACTATAAGCAAAATATCCTTCAGGGGGGTTATACGGCATCACTCCTTCCCCCGGCAACATCATATGCGCTATGTCAATCTCAAAGGATCTAGATATAATGTCCAGCTGCTCGTCTTTGAGGGAGCTGGGAAAGCAGTCAGCGATGAGTTCAATAGCGCCTGAGGGCCGTACCCATCTACTAATGATCTCGGGGATGGTCCACGTCGTTCTGGCTCTGACCGGACTAGGAGCACTACGGAGGACTCTTCCTTGTCCTTAGATTTCTTCCTATCAGAACGGGTTTCTACTTTATGAGACATTATCTACAACACGAGAAAACATATTGTTAGAACAAGGAAAGTAGAGATATAAACAAACAAGTGCGTACAGTCTGGAATTTCATTTGTAATTCAAAACATAAAAGGCTCAAAGTTCATTCGGCATTCAAACTCCCCGATATCATTCGGTATTTCCAACATAAAGTTCATTCGGCATTCAAACTCTCCGACCTCATTCAGTAAGTCAAAGATAAAGATTCATTCGGCACTCGAAAACCCCGAGCTCATTCGGTAAGTCAAGGTTAAAGATTCATTTGGCACTCGGAATCCCTGAGTTCATTCGGTAAAACAAAGCGAAAGCTCATTCGGTAGAAGAGGGCCTCACCTGGTCCGGCAGTTGAGGTCTGGTGATACGTTTGATTCGGCAAAGACAAGAGTTTGGTCCGGCTAGTACGGAATAACAGAGGCACGAAGCCCCTACTTATAGACCAACACAGACGACCGAACCAACTGGTTCGGCACTTGGGACCGAATGAGAGTGTCCAAGTTGAATGGCCTAAAAAAAAGCACGACATATGCAGGCATATGCCCCACTTTGGGGGGCAAATGTTGGGCGAATTCTCACCACCGATCCAAGGCCTCACCGAACCCACCTACTGCCGGACCAAACACCAACTCACCTACCACCGGACCCAACACCAACTCACCTACCACCGGACCCAACATCTACCGAATCAACCACTACCGAACCAATTCTCACTCACCACTCTCCACCGGATCAACCACTACCGAATCAACCACTACCGGACCGAAAGCCACCCCAACCATCTCCGTACCAAGGCTTTGCCGAACCAACATTGCCAGGCCAGATTACATCAGCCCAGGCCCACCAGCAGCTATGTGCATCCAAGACCCCTACCCCAGCCTCACTCTATAAATAGAGGGGTAAGGGTGCAACAATGGCAGACAAGTTTGAGAGCTTAAGCACGGATAGAACTTTCAAACAACTTTCATATACTTGTAATCAAAGCTTTGTACTTGTAATCTGAGCAGTAAAGGAGAATAACATATAAAGTGGACGTAGGCACATTCTGGCCGAACCACTATAAATCTGTGTGTTTTTTACAGTTTAGTCCCTGCTTTTTACATATTTGCATAAATCACCCAAATCAATAAGAACAACGTAAAATCGACTAAATTATACGACTTTGAGGTGTTTGCCCATTTTTTCTGCAAACATCTTCAATTACTGCTTGAATTTTATGAAAGCTGCTCCATTCTTTAGTCAGCCATTTCTTCTCTTTTTTTAAATATAAATCGAACCTCTTAGTACCAACCATTGTTGGTCGGTATGTGGCATTTTTCCGAGTGTGATATATAATCGACACTTAGAAAAATTCCTGCTCCATGCTTTCATTTGCACTATCTTTGTGTTTTCTGCCTTGTGAATTTCCGACCATGACTACGTCGATAACTTTGACGTCGCCTCTACATCCTAGTGTTATCATCCCTTGTACCATCGCAACCTCATATCGTCGAGCACCTGAGCATGAGCATGGCTTAATTTCGACTATCTCTTTCTGCCATCGTCTCTTGATCTTAGATTTAAGGTAGTCGGTCCTTCTTGGCTTGGCACCATCATCGTCTTGTCTTCACCTTGCCGTAATCATCAATCTCACCTTATGGCTTTCCATGGACCATCATCACTATCTTGCCACTGATTGGTCTTCAAACCTTCCCCCAACTCCTCTTTCACCGCCCTGAATTACCACTACAAATCCCGAGGAAGACCTCGGGTACCTTAAAGCTATCCTCGGGTTTGCCTCACTAATTGAGCGAACATGGTGAAAGGGAATGATTCGTTTAATTTCCTTGGATCATTATTAAGTACCGATCGAGGGCTTGAGTTTTGATGTATTGCCCTGAAAGTGTGAAAACCCTAAGGTTTTTATCCCAATTACACTTGAAATCACGCTCACAACCTTACAGTCCTACAAAGAAAGGTCCCACATCGCTTTGGACAATGATTTCATTATCATAGTCTCTACGATAATCGGTAAAATCTGACACATAAATCCATCGTTGGACGGAGTTCATTTTCCAGCATGAGCAATCTATCTACGTAGAGTGAACTCGTACAACGTGCTAGGGATGCATGACATAGACTGCATAGGTTGGCACATTGAGCTATCCTGGTTAATGTATAGAACACGACTTGTCAACGCACGTCAATATCCATTGAATTTTTACATCAGCTACACGTGTTGTAATTAAAGTAAGACACTGAAATAAACCATACCCGACCATATTTGTTTTCAAGTTTTTAGTTTACAATGCTAACGGTAAACGATACTCTTGCCTTTCTGTCGGGATCGCCCTATCTACTTCGCAGTTTTCCTCATCGAAAGCGATTCTTCTTCTACTCCAACGCTTTCTTCTCCTCCAACAAGATTTAGACGTTCAATCACGTAGTTACAACTCTAAATCGTGCCCCAAGCATAAGGTCCCATCAATCCGGAAGGAGACCAACTTGTCCTTATGATCTTAGACGACTATGTTGATGTTATGGCTTACAAAATGACCATCATCGAGTTGAAAAGAGTCTGTGAAAAACATAGGATCCTCGAGGACAAATTTCTTCTTCTCCGCTCAATCGAAGAGCTCATGATCCTCCAACTAGTTATACCACTTATAACCAGTACATATACCTCTATGGAGTCGTGCCTACTTTCAACAACTTTTTGAAATACATTCTTCAGATGTTGGGCCTAGCTCCGTCCCAAATACGCCCAAACGGCTACATCACATTGCATTCTGTCTTTCTCATCTTTAGGATGCATCTGAAGAGGTCAGCCTTCGAGGATCTCGTCTTCCTATATTATTTCAAGAGGACAATTGACCCTCTCTCGTTATTGATCATCTAGTCCTACAAATGCTGCAAGGTCATCGAAAGACTGCATGTTAAAAGGAGACACTAGAAGGGCGAATACTTCTTCGTCTGGTGCCCGAAGGCTTCAATCGTTTCTAGCACTCTGGACATAAGTTTTCCTCTCTAATAGCTTCATCACACTCAAGCTGTCTTCGCTTAAGTGATAACTCCTTTTCTACACATCCGACGGATATTTTTATTGGACCGTGACTCCTGCTCTCAAGGACACACTACACCCTCTAAAAAGGATTATCTGGCACTAAGGCATACCTCTTACCTCCTCATCAACGGTCAAACGCACCAATATAGGCTTCTCGACAATGGTAGGAAAGTCAAGCCTAATCTGATCCTTCTTGGAGTCGCCAAAACTGCCTATGATTTCTAGCTTCTCAAGGAATTTTCATGGAAGTCGAAGAGCTTCCAAGCTATGACGAGGAAGAGCGATGAGAGGAAAGAGAAGAATGTTCAAAAGTAAGAAGTGGAAGGAAGAAGATGAGGAGGAAGATGAAAAAACGATGATATAGACGAGGACGGGTCGTTTGGGGAGGAGTCATTTAATGGCACTCAAGTTACATTCACTCCTACACCCCGCCGACTCATCATTAAGTCCTTGATCCCGGCATCCGAGCCACACCAAGATCCCGAAGGAGAGTTAGTCCCCTTGGGAACCGCTGATGCTATCTTCGGCTCTTTGAGCGACATTAAGGCCTTTCCATAGTTGACTCTGATTGATCTTAATTTTGATGACATTCTTGCCACAAATCTTTCCGGCTTCGAATTTCTTCGGATGATCCGCCTTTAGACGCTAAAGGGGAAGAAACTCCATGTCTACAACCCCACGAGCACAATTGTAGATTATCTAGGACACGTAACATTTCACCCACTCTTGGAATCACAAGCATGGTCACTTTATACCTTTTCTCAATCCAATTCAATGATTCTAGTCCAATCTTTCTTCATTTCAGGTGCTACGAGAAAATTAAGCCGTCTCGATAGAGCCTACCAAGGTATTGGTTACCATCCCTCACATCCTTGGGGGAGCTCGTACCCTTACCAAGGTGGACAGTAGGAGTCTAATAATGAGAGGACACAGAGGAAAGAAAGGAAAGTGTGTGAGAACGAGGATAGATGTCTCCATCTTGATGAGCACATGGAACCATGCGACTGTTCCAAGCACGACTCTGATTTCCAACATAAATATGATTCACCCTCTTGGTCCTCTCAAATCCACCAATCTTCTTGGCTTGACATTCCTCCATCTTCTCAACCCCAACCGTCGCCATCATTGAGCAACCTAAGGCTCCCACCACTTATCCCCATCAATCCAAAACTAACAGCCATTCCACTTCTCATATATTACACAAACTGGGCAAAGAGACATCCACAAGTCAGACTACTCCACCTCCTCAGCCTCAAGGCTCATCTCTAGTGCCTACCATAAAGATGCAGGTCGCTTTTCTTGACTTTTGCCTAGAGAGGTTAAATTTGATTGTAACGTCTAGGACCTTCTAAGAAGTTATGTAAATGAAGATGTCTCTGGAACCAATGAGGCTGTGGAGCAGTTCTTCCAATGGAGAAAGCTGGCAAAGGGGATCTTCGATGTCAATCGAGCTAACCAGCTAATCATCAAAAGCTTTGACATCGAAACAGCAACAGAACTTATGAGGATTAATAAAGGAGTTAGTAAAGCTTCAAAAAGATAGTTCACAGATAAGAGAATGTCGGAAAAATGTCAGTTACAATGCAGCTATAAAAAACGGTTCATTATTCTTTCAAAATTACATTCAAATAGATACTTGAAATAAATGTTTTCAACCACTCAAATTGATGGGGTTTAAACATGTGGGAGTGATTCAAAATTTTATACAGATGATATGCTTATACGATGTATGCAAAACGTTTTGATCCTTCGTATACACAGCCATTTTCAACAAAAAAGGCCATATTATAACAACTCAAAAGAGTACAGATCTTTTCAGCACTTCAAAAGGATACTGCATGACTACATCTTTGCATAAATGAAATAATTCAGGTTGTGCCGACTTCAGTAAATTATAAAATAGTGCCTACACTTTAGTAAATGTTTACATAGAAAGTGTGTATAGTTTAAAATTTAGCAGAAAAGTATTTCATAAATATAATAACAAGTCTATGCCGTCTATGATCATAAAACAAACGGTGAATTTTGATATGTTCATAATCTCATGTCATTGTGCTTGTGGTACCGATTATTTCACAATGTAAAATAATTCAGCTTGTACCAACTTCGGTAAATTATAAAGTAGCGCCTATACTTTAGTAAATGTTTACATACCAAGTGTAGATGGCTTCAAATTCAAGTGGCTATACAGTCCTGTTTACGTTAGAATTTCTACATACATAAGTATACGATTGTTCCACTATCAGCTGTTCCATAGAACAAAAATGATGTCACCAGAGTTAAAAACTAAAGAGACAGTTTAATACAGAAACTTCAGAGGCATATGCAAATTGAGTTGATAATTAATAGCAAATGATCAGTTGCGTCTAAAAACTTTTGATAGCATAAGCAAAATTATGGCAACCAATAAAAAGTAGAATTTGATAACTAAAGTGGACACGAAGACAAAAATCAATTAAAAAGTTAAAATGGTTTGTTGAGTTTGGAATGCCCAAACCCAAGACTTCATGTACTTCGGCAGCAGAAGTACATACCGGACACCAAAGCAAAAATCAGAACCTCACAGCGCTTCGACAGCATTAAAAATTAACTAAAACACACGAGATGAGAGTGAAGAGTGAAAGAAGCTCTAATACTGATTGTTACCGTGTGTTTTGTAATGCGGCTTTTGTGTTAATTTTAGAAGGAAATGTATAATGATACTTTATCTGCTCTCCCATAACAAGGAATGATTTGTTTATTTTTTTTTATTTTTTTTGCAGCTTCTTATTCCATATTAGTTTTAGGTAAGTGAAACCATATTGTAGAAGAATCAGAGGCTATTGATGTAAATAAGCTAGTTACTAAGTAAAATACCGATGCGGAAAATTTTACAACTTTAGACACCATCAGATATATGGGCTAAGAAGCGCATCCTGGATGAATCGCATTATGAGGATCATATATTAATGCTCATGACAAAGTGATAAATTCACAAGAAGATAGCAGTAGCAGGAGACCCACTTTATCTTGTCCCTTGACTAGACTCTGATTAACTTTTAATGCAGTGCTTTATAAGTACTTTAACCTAGTTCATATTTACTTTTCACATAATCATCGACACTTCCATTTTGTTACAATGAAGCTTTATGCTGCTGCTTTGTGAGCATGCTACATGTTCCTAACGTGCGACAAAGATTCAAATCATGTAAAAATTTATTTACATTATAGCATGTATGAAATAATAGTATTTGGTTGAAGCACAAAATCATTCAAGAGGATTTTTCGTAACAACTGCTGCAAAAACTATCTTTGAGTTTGATTAATCAATTATTAATTGTCTTATTTTTGGTTCATTAGTTATAGTTCTGTTGCCAATCAACCTTTTTGCTCAAGATTGGTATTAAAATATAAACCATCTCATACTTTGTTTTCATTTGTGACAGAAGTTTGATTACCTGTTCTAACGGTCTTAACGCATGCCCATGTTTCATACCATTCCACTTTAATATCAACTTACCGTCATTTCTAGGTATATAAAGCATACCAATTTTAATGAAATTAAAATTAGGATCTGATCGTACATAGCTAAATCACTCACTGTCCTGCTTTACAGAAATAGACGAACCAATATCAAATAACTTATTTAAAGCAAAATTTGCTATTTATATATTTTAACTGTAAAGCCTCTACTATTCATGCTGTTTTCTTTTAACTTATTGATTGGTAAGATTCTTAACAGTAATAACAAAATAATTAATTAAAATTTTCATTCTTAATTCCGGAGTCATTTTTTATGTAATTTTTATGACCCTGTAGAATTTGCCTGTATCCATTCCAAAGATAAAATAATCTAATGCTGTCTAAGATGCAAAAACTTATATAACTGGTGAAAATCCATATAAGTAGGAAAAATAACAGTCCTAAATTGGTTCGCGCGCACGTGTGTGTGTGCACGCTTGTGTGATTATACTTATTTGGCACATAAATCACACACACATAGGCTTGTGTTAACTTTTCCATACATGCTTCGTTATGTATTCAATAGTAGCGTGTTGAGTGGCCTTTTGATGAGCTCTTACCAGTATCGAACTGAAATTGTGTATTATTGCTTACTAGCATCCTTCACTTCAACCCATACTACTTTGTTATGAGAGCAGGGTGTGTAGCTGGCTCGCTAAAGACTCAAAACACGGAAAGGTATCCAGAAAGCGCAGTAACAGCTATGAGATGGTGTCCATTGTTATAATTCCTTACATCATACATGTTTTGGATGCATTTACTTTGTTGCAAATGCATTTTCTTGAATATTCAAATCATGTCATTGATCTGATATATGTGGTCAACCAAAAAAATTATGTTCAGACTATATATAGCATTCAGTTATATCAAACTAGACTACACAATTTGAGTTGCATTAAACTATTGCAATCCTGGTCCAGTCTTTAGTTTCAGTTTACTGTGCTGCACAGGTTGTCCTGTGTTTATAGGGTGTTTCATTGTTACTTACCTTCCCAAGTGAACTGCTATCTCAATGAACTTTTTACTATATCTTTTTTACATTATGCAGGCTGCTGTGAAAGTCATGGCAAAGGGCCTTATCCGAACACGACATCAGATCACCAAGTTCTATGCTCTCAAATCTCAGCTCCAAGGTGTTTCTCTAAGAATACAGGTAGAGTTCATAATCTCAGCATGTCTCTTGCATCTACCTGATCAATAGATATGATTCCACTTCAAGACCAGTTTTTACATGTTTTTAGCAGATCCTTTTGAATTTTTGTGCACAGTATTACTTGTTATATTGCAGATAAAACTTTACCTTATTTTTTCAATCAAACTTTTTCCCACTTTTATTTCTATCATTTTATGGTTGTTTAGTTTTGTTATCTTTTACATTCTTTTTGGGATGGATATCTATGAGTTGCTTGGGCTCATGACTGCCTACCACCTCAATATTCGGTACAAAATATATCATCATTTGAGAATAAAATGTAAATTGCTCTCCGATAAACATCTGAAATAGTAGCTCCTGCTACTGACCTGATTTTTTGAGCATGGTGACAATATTTCTTTTTCCTTCACGTGTAAATATACTAAATACTATTTCAAACTTTACGATACTTTGTGTGCACATTTTCCGTATGAGTGCTCATTCTTTTTGTTGTTGTAACTAGTATACTAATGTAAACGTCGGAAAGTACAATTGCACTAGTTTTTTGCTTCTTGAATGTAATGATAATATAGTATATATTATGAAGCTACTGAATATTTGAGTTGCTGTGTATCATTTAAAATATGTGAATATGTTCATTGGTGGGCCGAAAACTTTATAAATAGCTTAAAAAAGTCTGGTTGAAATTGTTGCTAACCAAAATCAAGATCAGGATTTTATCATTGTATTTATGAACAGTCAATGAAAATTATGGTTCTTGCAGACATTGAAATCTACACAAGCAATGGGCGAGGCAATGAAAGGTGTGACGAAGGCAATGGGGCAAATGAATAGACAGATGAACTTGCCTGCATTACAGAAAATAATGCAAGAGTTTGAGATGCAAAATGAGAAGATGGAAATGGTTAGTGAGGTAATGGCAGATGCTATCGATGATGCATTGGAAGGAGATGAGGAGGAAGAAGAAACTGAAGAACTAGTGAGCCAGGTTTTAGACGAGATTGGCATTGACATCAATTCGGAGGTAAAATTAAATTTTATTTTTCATGCCTTCGGGGTTGAACATAATGTCCTAGGGAGGGACTGTTGGGTTTTGTAATGCATTTGAGTACTATTAATAATTTTATTTTAGGTGAAATTATGAGTATATTTTTCTTCTTCATTAGAGTAAAAAGGATTTGCCAACACATGATAAGTATGGACACATATGATAAATGACAAGTCACTATAATTTATAGCTCTACATTTTATTAACATTTTATTAATGTAATATGTATCATGTAATTGCTAAATTTAAAAATGCAACAAAACGAACAAAGGCATGCAATAAGAAATGTACAATTAGCATTTTGCTTCATGGGAGAAATGTAATTTACAATAGCTTTATTTACCTTAAAAGTCGGAACCTTGTAGAAGGCTGACAGTTTAAAGTAAGATTGCGGTTTGACTTTTCTGGTTGAAAACTTGATTGGAACACATTTCAAAAGTAGATGAGAATCCTGGAATGCATTTGTGGCAGCTCTCCGTTTCAGAGTTTCTTAATACCGTATTCATGACGCGTGATCGTTTTTTTGAAACTGACTTATGTTCTCTTTATTTTTACAGTATATTGATCTAATAGAGAATGAATCAAACAAGTTTGTATTACTCGTGTATAAACGTCTGTAAATTGGTTGAGGTTGTAAGTAAGTGAGTTTGTTCCTACCCACAAGCCCAACTTAGCCTTTTACGTGTATAAATACAATACAACTCTACAATATTTGATACTAAAAAATAATACAAAACAACATCATTCTTTTATATAGTATCAGAGCCAATTTGAATTGCTTAACAGCAAATTGATCAAAATCTTCACAAAAAAAGGAAAGAAGCTTGAATCTCATCAGAACAATCTCATCATTTGAGATTTCAGTCACACAGTTTAGCAACTGTGCAACAAATCTTGAAGTTTACTGATATGCACGTAATTGTGCATATATTTACATGCATATTTTATCTCTTTTTATTTAAATAATCATCATATTTGGGCATTTTAACATGTTTAAAACCAAAATTCAATTATTTCTAACCATCGTATTTTCATCTTCATTCAGGGGCAAAACGGTCATTTTGTGCATGTGTCAATATAAGAATTTTTACTTGGACATTTTTTGATAACTTTTATAGGAATTTGGATGCAGAGACTTATATGAAGATATATGCGTGCACAAATGAATACAAAGGAAAGAAGAGGGAAATAATTCATGAATGTAGTTTCAACATTTTTATGATGTATGATCTCTTTGTTTATGCTTCATGAATGTGAATTTTGATGTAAGTTTATACAAGTGGGTTTGATAGCTTATATTGCTTATGCAAATGAGCTATTCTTACTCAACATAAACACAATTTACATCAACATTTGCTAATTAATTTTTGATTATGAAATGAAAGTAAAAATGAAATTTGATGATCTATGTTACTAGTTACAATAGTAAATAGATCATACTTAAAATAGTTTTTGTTTTGGCTTCTTTTCATGAGAATTGTAAGTGGTATAATTGTTGTATTATAGTTTGATGGTTTGAGTTATGTTAACTAATAACATAAACAAACCATACTTATGATAAATGCAATGATTATTTCACTTAATATCAAAGTTAGATATCATAAATTATGTGTTTGTTGATTTACAAAAATTTGAGAGTGGATTTGCCTCTAAATTGTTCTTTAGTCTAATAATTTTTGAATCACATTTTCTAGTGTTAGCCTCATAATTTCTACTTAACAAATCCTCTTCGACTTTGATATAATTTGATTGAATAGAATTTTAAAATCATCAATTCCCTACGGATCGACCGTATTCGCCGCGTGCTACATTCGTACACCGTGCGCTTGCGGTAATTTTTAGATTTAAATTCGTTAGACGGTTTTCTAAACCAATATTTACCATCGTTTGAAAGCATTTGCCTTGTCAAAAAGGAGATATCACAGACAAACTCATCATATTTCATTCCTCTAGCTGCCACTACTCCATCAGTTCATCAAGATTCGATCGACTTACCTGAAGTGTCGTGCCTAGAGTCACTTATCAGATCTGAATCATCATTCAAATTGAATCTGGCTGCACTTCACTTCTCATCTATTTGCATTACCGTCATTCAACTTTTTTCATCATCTTCTGGACAAGTTTTCATCACCGTGTGAGAAGGAGAGGGTGATAACACCAATACACCCCATCAAGAATCAAGAACCACTGCAACCAATCCAATACCACCCAAGAACTCATCAAATCTATAATCAAGCCACAAAGTCAGATTATTATCATTCAACTTGATGAATCCAACTATTTGCTTTGGAAATTCCAGATTGAGACTGCTATCAGAGGATATGGGCTGCAAGAATATATTCTTGGCACTCTAATCACTCCTTCAAGATTCATTACAGATCATGAAGGAAAATTAGTAAGTAATCTTGAATACACAATTCATGAAAGACAAGATAGTCTAATCAGTTCTTGATTTTTATCATTTATTAGTGCCAGTTTACTACTACAGTTAGTTAGATGCAAAACCACACATGAAATATGGCACACCATTCAACAAATATTCAGTTCTCAATCTGCAGCCAGAATAATGCAATATAAAAGGCAGTTGCAAAACTTGAGAAAAGATAATGTCAGCATGAGAGAATATCTTTCTAAGGCCAAAACAACATGTGATCAGTTAGCCTCAGCTGGACATAAGGTAACTGACGCATAGCAAATATTGTGCATCCTAAGTGGATGGATGAAGACTATGAAGCAGTAGTTGCTATAATATCATCTAATGAAAATCTACCATCGCTGCAAAGTGTTCAATCTATTCTCATTGCACATGAGGGAAGACTAGAGCAAAAAAACCAGCAAATTGGGAATACAATACTAACTATGTATCAGTAAACAAAAGTAAGAATCAAGAAAAAAAAATCAAGGCAATAGAAACCAGCCAAATAATTCTTGAGGTGGCCAGTCAGGCAGATTCAGGGGAAGATGTGGCAGATGGAATTTCAATATCAACAACAAACCAAGATGCCAAAAATGTAAGAAATATGGTCACACTGCCAACAAGTTCTATTTCAGATTTGATGTCAACTTTACACCAACACAGCAAGGCAACAATAGCTCAAGATCTCAAAATCACAATGTCAACATGGTCAGTGTGCAACAGGAGTCAACATCAGACAATACTAACACAAACATAGCAAAAGTCGAAGACATACATGATGACAGCTTGTATCCAGACTCTGAAGCAACCAATCATGTGACATATAATATGGGCAACTTAAATCTTGGCAATAGAGAATACAAAGGTACACGGTCATTATATATGGGAAATGGTAAATCTATAAAGATCTCTCATATTGGAAATGCAAGCATTAATGGAACCAGACATTTATACCTTAATAATCTGTTGATGGTTCCATTAATCAGAAAAAATCTAATGAGTGTGTCACAATGTGCCAAAGACAATAATGTATACTTTGAGTTTCACTCACATATTGCCTAGTTAAAGATAATCTAACTAATAAAGTTCTTTTGCATGGTAAAGAACATAAAGGGTTATACAAATTTGATGTTCCAAATTCAAGAAATGTTTAACATAATGAAAAATGGTGTCATGTTTCTGAAATTAAAATTGTTGAAAACTTTGATGTATGGCATTGTAAGTTGGGACATCCCAGTTTGAATGTAATTAAACATGTCTTGAGCAGTTGTGACAATACTTATATTAGTAAAATTCCTGATTCATACACTTGCACATTTTGTCAAATGGGCAAGAGTCACAAGCTTGTATTTCCATATTCAAAGACTGCCTATAACAAACCTCTTGAACTTGTTGCTACAGACTTATGGAGGCCAGCCCATATACACACTGATCATGGCTATAAGTATTATATCTCATTTGTTAATGCCTATTCTATATATGTATTGATTTACTTTCTAAAATCCAAATCTGAAACTAAAGATGACGTGTTAAGTTTATTTCTAATGCAGAAAAGCAGACAATCTGTCAATTAAAAGTCATACAAACTAATGGTGGTAAAGAAATTTTTCCCCAGAAAGGTTATTTTCAAATGAAGGGAATTACACAGAGAGTTATGTGTCCATACACTTCAGAACAAAATGGTCTTATTGAGAGGAAACATAGGCATATAGTTGAAACTAGTCTAACACTGCTAGCACAGGCATCTCTACCATTGAAATTCTGGCCAGATGCCTTCTCTACTGCAGTTTATCTAATTAATAGACTGCCTACAAAAGTTATAAAGTTTAAAAGTCCAATAGAAGTGCTATTCAGTGTCAAAACAGACTACCAAAGTTTGAAGACTTTTGGATGCCTATGCTTTCCTTATCTAAGACCATACAGCACACACAAACTTGATTACAGATCCAAACCATGTACCTTCTTAGAATATGCTGCTAGTCAAAAAGGATATAAATGCCTTGATAGCAATGGCGAATTATATATATCCAGACATGTTATATTTAATGAGCATGAATTTAGTAATGCAGCAATCAAAACAACTCAAAAAATATGCAATTCAAAACCTTCAATACCTCAAGTGCTACCTTCACCAGAAATTGTCATACCAATTAATAGCATTGGTCATCATGAAAGAGGTGACATCAGTCATCGACACACAACGTCCACAAATGAACTAGGTCAAGAATATGCTGATGCACCAGCAAGATCTGATGGTGTGACACAAGATACAAGTCATCACACAAACCCCTGTCAAGTACTGCATGATAGCCTGTCATACAATACTCAACCAAAAGTTGCTGATGAAGACAGACATTCACCTACACCTACAAATAGTGGACACCATATGATGACAAGAGAAAAGTGTGGGATATTCAAACCAAAGACATACGGTAGCCAATCACATATCACCAAGCAATCTTGGATGATAATTGAAAAAAATGCTATGGAAGAGAAATATAATGCCCTGATAAAAAACAAGACATGGGATCTTGTACCTCTACCAGTGAATAAAAATATAGTTGGATGCAAATGGACATATAGATTTAAGAAAAATCCAGATGGCTCAATTCTTAAATACAAGGCAAGATTGATAGCAAAATAGTATTTACAACAAAATGGATTTAACTTTAATGAAACTTTTTCTCCTGGTGTGAAACCCACTACCATCAGAGTCATATTAATAATTGCTTTGCATAAGAATTGACCCATCAAACAATTAGATGTTAATAATGTTTTTCTTAATGGTGAACTATATGAGGAAGTATATATGGAGTAGCCACATGGGTTCACAAAAGGGAACGAAATCAACTAGTGTGCAAACTCAACAAAGCACTCTATGAGATCAAACAAGCACCAAGAGTTTGGTTTGACAAACTAAAGACAACTTTAGCAAAACATGGCTACAACTCTACTAAATCTGACAGCTCCTATTCACTAAATTCTTTAATAACACAATAATCTATATATTGATTTATGTTGTTGACTTTGTTATTACAGGAAATAACAAATCAGAAATCATGAATATCACACAACGCCTAAAAGAAGAATTTTCAATCAAAGATCTGGGGGAGCTGAACTACTTTCTTGGCATAGAAGTTAAAAGAACATCAATATCAGAAATCCACTTAGACTAAATAAAGTTCATCAGTGAAATACTAGCTAAAGCCAAAATGGACAAAGCAAATCCCTTGCCCACTCCAACGATAAGCATCAGTCATCTCTCAAAAAATAGAGGTAAACCAATTCTAAATGTTAAGCAATACAGAAGCATCGTAGGAGCACTACAGTATGATACTATAACCAGACCAGACATTTCATTCAATGTAAACAAAGTGAGCCGTTTTATGCAAAAGCCTCTTAATGAACATTAGAAAGCAGTGAAAAGAATTTTAAGATATTTGAAGGGCACAATCAATCAAGGATTAATTCTGCAAGCAATTACTGCTTTATGTATTAATGCTTTACTAACTCTGATTGGGTCATTGATCAGGATGGTAGAAGATCCACTACAGGGTACTGTGTCTATCTAGGCAAAAAATCTATATCATGATGTGCAAAAAAGCAGTCAACTGTATCTAGATCCAGCACAGAGGCGGATAGAAGTATTGCTAGTGCTACTGCAGAAATCATGTGGTTAACATCACTACTAAATAAACTACAGATCAAATTATACAGCAAACCAATTATTTGTTGCGATAATCAAAGTTCAATCTCAGTCTCAGCGAATCCAATACTCCACTCTAGCACAAAGCACATTGAACTCGATTTATACTTTGTGAGAGAGCAAGCAATAAGCAAAAACATAGAAGTCAGATACATACCTTCAACTTACCAGAAGGCTTTGAAGATGCAAAGAGGAATCATTGAAGCCTCATCTTACCGCTCAACCAAAAGCGAACTTGTCTCGCAAATTACAAATCATCCTTTATACTGATCAAGTTCCTCGGCTCAACAAAAGTTTAATAAAGAAAGGAAATTGCATCGAAGAAACTGAAGGTGCTGTTTGCGCAAAAAATGGGCAAACACCTCCAAGTCGTGTGATTTAGTTGATTTTATGTGATTCTTAATGATTCAGATGAGTTATATAAATATGAAAAAAGCAGGGGCTGAAATGTAAGAGACACACAGATTTATAGTGGTTCGGCTAGAACGTGCCTACGTCCACTTTATATGTTATTATCTTCTTTGTTTCAGATTACAAGTACAATGCTTTGTGTGCAAGTATATGAAAGTAGTTTGAAAGTTTCTTCCGTGCTTGAGCTCTCAAACTTGTCTGCCATTGTTGTACCCCTGCCCCTCTATTTATAGAGTGAGGTAGGGGGCATGGGTCTTGGATGTATATAGCTGCTGGTGGGCCCGGGCTGAAGCAATCTGGCCTGGTAGTCATCTGGTTCGGCGGAGCTTCATCCGGCATTGAGTTTGGACCGGTGGTAGGTATGGACCGGTGGCAGTGAGTGTGGAAGTAGACCGGCAGTGAGGTGGTTCGGTGCTTGTTTGGACCGGTTGTGGAGATGGTCCGGTAGGCCCTTTGGTCCGGCATAGGGGTGTGAAGGTTGGTGGACCGGTAGTGACTGGACCGGTAGGGGAGTTGGTTCGGTGGATAGTTGGTTCGGTGGAAGGAGGACCGGATGGGGGGCTGACCGAATGGCCTTTGGTTCGGCATGAATTGGAGATGCCGAATGGACTTGTATATTGAGAATGCCAGATGGACTTCTATGCTTATATCGAGCCTTGTGTTTGTCGAACGAGGTGGAGGTTGCGAGCCCGGGTGAAACTGTGACTTCTCGGTCTCGAGATCTTCTGGGTGAGAATTCGCCCAACATTTGTCCCCCAAAGTGGGGAACGTGCTTGCATGTGTCGCGCTTTGTTTCCATGTGGTAGGAAGGCTTGTTTTGTAATGCCATGGGCTGGATGTTCATATCCTGTTGATGTCCTGCAAAGGAATTTACAGTTTTAGTGTGACTTCAGATAACGACCGTTCAAGATCGAAGCATTTGAGACGAAGTGAATCGCGCCGTTCGGGGCGAGAGGTGTGCCCCGAGGGGGCTTAGCATTATCGATGCCAGGTACACGTCAGAGTGGGTCCCTGGATCGTTTGTCAAGGTGCTTTATCGCCAGCTCAGAGCATGCCTAGGGATCGTTCGCGACCCCATACATGTGTAAGTAGCTTAGCCATTTCATAATTATCAGAATCAATTATCCATTTAACCGATGAGCTTAAAAAATGATGTCAAAGTGTAAATTCTCACGACGATAGGGTTAATGGTCATTCAGAGCATGCCTGTGGACCGTTCGTGGTCGTGTACATGTGTAAATGATTAACCCATGCCAGTGAAAGATTTACTACTTATTCATTGTTATCATAATTTCTATTTTATTAGTAGGTTCTAAAGTCCGGTACTTATCTGAGTGCGGGGGCTCCGCGTGCCCCCTGTTTCTGGTTTCTGCTGGTAGAGACAGTTTCATTCGGTTTTTAGTTGATAGAGATAGCTTCATTCGGTAGAGATAGCTCCGTTCGGTTCTTAGTTGGTCCGGTCTGCCGAATGGGTTGGTCCGGTAGTGTTGCGCTCATCTATATATAGGGGATACACCCCCTTGGTTTTTTCCTACCGAATCAACGAAAGCCGAACCGACACTATACCGAATCAAACACTTTGCCGAATCAAGTCAGTTCCGAACCAGGTATACACTCCTTTGCCGAATGAACTTTATTACCGGATGTACCTGATTTGCCGAATACATATGAAGGGCTTTGCTTTACCGAATGAGACTTAGGCCTTAGGGCCGAATGATATGTATACCGAATCAAATTTTAGTGCCGAATGGCCATACACTTTCAATGCCGAATGAACATATCATTTCACTGCCGAATGAGATTATCATCTTACTGCCGAATGGATATAATACTTGGCTGCCGAATGAACTTGATATTTTAGTGGAATTCCGAACTTATGCATTCTTTTTCGCTTACATCTCTGTATTCCTTGTTCTAACAACCTGTCTTTTTGCTTTTGTGTATGCAGATAAATGTCTCGCAAGGCGGAAACACGATCAGACAGACGGAAACCCAAGGATGGAGGAGTGTCTTCTTCCGTGCCCCCAGCCCAACCAGGGCCGGTGCAACATGGGCCTGTTCCGAGGTCGTTAGTGGACGGGTACGGCCCTCAGAAACTTCTGGTCTCCCCTCCCGATTGCTTTCCTAGCTCCCTAAAGGAGGAGCAACTTGATGTTATATCCCGTTCCTTCGGGATAGACAGGGATCGCATGTTGTTGCCGGGAGATGGAGTGATGCCGTATAATCCCCCCGAAGGCTACTTTGCTTACAGCAGATATCATTGCATGTGTGGTGCTATCCCTCCTATCAGTGCCTGGATAGTTAGCTTTACCACATATTTGAAGGTGGCTCCATTCCAGCTTCAGCCTAACTCTTATGCCATTCTGGTAAGCCTTTTCGTCATCTTCCAGAGGAGGTACGGGCGCCCTCCTTTTAACCGAGAAATTCGATATTTGTATAACCTGAGAGGCTACAAGAAGGGGTCTCCGTATATTAGTCTGGAAGCGGCCATGCCCTTCCAACCGGTCTTGGACTTATATTCAAAGTTTACCATGTTCAAGAAGGAATGGTTTTTTATCAAGGACGATTCTGTTTCTTTCCGCCTTTTCACTTCCGGCTGTGAGATGAATTTCATTTATATTTTCCATGTTCTGACTGTAGTGCTTCTTCTGACACGCTTCTATTTCTTGCTAGCGACAGGTGGCATTGCAGTCGTGGAAGATGATTCTTTGGCGCGGATGGCTGCTGGAATAAAGGTCATTCCCGCACGGGACAGGTCGGCTTCGTTCCTGATCAGGAACGCTACCCTCCTGGAGTACAATTTGATCCAGCCGCACCAGTCCGTGGTTAAGCAGAGGGACACGGCTGAGGAGAAGGCTGCTAAAGCTAAGGAGGGGGCCACAGTGAAGAGTGGCAAGAGGAAACCCTTTGCACAACATCCCGTCGCGGGAGGCAAGAAGCTTAAGGAGTCTGAGGACCCCTCTCCTAGTACTTGCCCGATCATCCCGGAGGAGGAAGGTGTGGAAGAGGGCGAAGAAGGCGATATGGAAGGAGAGTCGGAGGGCGGAGGAGATGGAGATGGTCAGGGTGGTAGTGGTGCTGGTGCCTTAACTTCTGGGCAAGACTCTGAACTGGATGAGGCCCTCCGCCAGGCCTTCGGGGAATCGGAGGGGGAATCGGAAGCGGAGAAGGCGAAGGAGACTGGCAAGGTCGGGGCTGGTGCCGATCTATCCCCTAGGGGTTCCTCCGCCAGGGTGACTTCGGCGGTGCAAGGTGAACTTTTGTCCTCTGTCGATTCCATTTTTGATAAGGACTTAGAAATATTTTATGGTTCACTTCCGTCCTGGAATGAGATTCAAGACTTATTGCAGTATCCCACTCCTCCGCAGGGTTTGTATAATAGATGTGCCTTCTCACCCTTTTTTTTTTTTACTTAACATGTTTCTTGAATTGTGGACCATTGTATGTTTGTAACACTTGTTCTTTATTCCAGGGGCAGGCCAGGTGGTTAAAACGTCAGACGTTCGACACCGCCTCGAACAATTCAAGTTGATAAGAGCTTCTGCGAAGCTTCCCATTGGTCGTACTGGGGACGGTCAAATACCGTCCTCTTCTTGGGGTCATTGAAGAGAGCATTCAGAAAAGAAGAGGAGTCGTTCTTTATTTGAGCCTTCCCCTGGTCCGCAGCTTCCTGTTCAGCCTCCTCGTGATACCACGGGGGAGAGTACGGAGTTTATCCCCCCTCCACCTCCTTCTAAGAATCCCACTGTTATCCGTATAAGGCGTCCTGACGTGCCTCGTGACCCCTTTGCCGGTCATCCTGATTTAGATCCAAGCTCTCGGGATATTTCATTTGATGAGGCCACGGGTGAACACCTCCTTCCCCGCAACCCCATGGTACGAGTGTTAGACGAGGCTAAGTCCCTAGATCTTGATCTGCTTACCACTCGGGTAGTTACCATGGGAGACGAGGCCAAAGCTAATATCGATCGGGTGGCTGAAGAGACCAAGAAGTTAATGAAGTATCATGCTCAATTGGTCAAGGCCGGGGAGGAGATTGGGAGTGCTAATATTCGGTTGCGGCTGAAGGTTGCTGATCAGGCCGAACAGCTTGCCGGTCAAGCCGTTCAGATTTCTCAGCACGAGGAAGCCTTCAGGCGGCTGAAAGAGACCATGGAAAAGACTAGTAGGGCGGAATTACGGAAGATGGAGGCCGCCTGTAAGGAGCGGATCGACATGGCCATTGCGACAGTGGATGAGGTTCGGAATGCGGATCTCGAGCAGGTAGAGGAGTTGTCTGGAAGGCTTGAGGCCGCGGAGATGGCTCAAGTCAAGCTAAAGGAGGAGATGGAGGAGATGAGGAGGTCTCTCCAGGATGACTGCTTGAGATACCGATCAGAGAGGGATGTCGTTGTCGCCAAGTTGCAGGCTTCCGAGGCCCGGGTGATGGAGTTCGAGGAGAATGAGGGGATGATGGACGAGATGCTGCAGGACATGTACTTCCGCACTTGGAAGGAGGGCAGCTTGTCTTGGATGGATGACTATCCCCGGGTCATGGCCAAGATATATCTTCGGGTTTTAGAGAAGGCCAGGGTCAATGCGGGTAAGGAAGGTGGAGTGGCTTTTAGTCTGGATGTGGTCACTGCTCAGTTCTCGAAAGAGGAGCAAGCGGCGGTGAAGGAGGGGATGCGGTTGCTTGCTGCGGAGGAAGGTGTGCAACTGGAGGATGAGGATCAAGCGGCGGACGCTGGCGAGTTATTCTTCTCTTTTCCTTTTCTTTCTGGGTTTCCATAACTTGATCGTTTATCGTTTGGTTAATGGATTCCTTTTCTGAATTGGACAGGTGGAACTTCCGATCAACATGCTGGGGGTTCCGGCCCTGCGGCCAAGTAGGCTTGGGAAGTTGGTGATGGAGTGTGGACGCAGCTGGTTACTTCTCCGGATTCGGCCGCTTTTTATTTCTTTTTACTGTTGTTTACGTTAGTCCAAAACATTGATGTGACTGTAATAATATTATTTGCAGAGAATAACTTGGTGTGATTTTATAATATAAGCTGATTTTGTTATGTTTAAACGTTGTTGTCATTTTGATGTGCTGCGTGAGAAGTATAACTATGTATATGCCTGTGATTTTAGTTGTGTTTGATGTTAAGCCTTTGCTTGAAATATAATTTCATGTTTTGCAATGTTAGTGTGACATATGAATAAGCTATAGTTATGTATTTATGTACAAGAGAAGAGAGTACCGCCCTTCATGTTTTATTTGCAGGCGGTAGCTTTGAGCTTCTTGTGTAACTGATCATGGATATATCTGAGTACCTTGCCACCCAGTACGCAGGCTTAGATTCTCATGAGTGAATGCTCCCTATTTGGTTTCCTGTACTTTAGAGTTTGTTATACAGGATAGGAGAAAAGTATTTAAATGAAATGGAAATATAGAAAAAGTAAAACTTCCAGTCACGGAAGGCCGTCGATGTGCTTAAGCTCGTGAAAAACGGGTTTTGTAGTCACTTTCCCTTGCTGTGGGTCTTGGAGACATTTGTCACCCATCTTACGCCTCCACGGGGAGTTTTCTTTTTTACCACAGCCGCACTTAAGACACATCGGAGCCGAGATCGCGCACGGTAACTACCCGAACCATTATGGTCCGTAATCGTGGGTATTATTCGATTTACCGTGGCCGGCTAGCGTGGGTGCCGTTGGCCGTGAACTACCCCTGCCTGGCCACACCTTATGTTGGGGCTTAAAGTAGGTTCACAGTTGCCGGCGAGCCGAACGCCGTAATGAGCTGCCATCGGCTATAGTCGGCCTTTATGATGACTTATAATCGGCTCATTACAGTTGGCTTTGAGGGCAGGCGCGAGCAATGAGTTAACCCGCAGCAGAGGGATGCTGGAGCAAAAGAGTCTCATTGGCGAGTGCATAGAATCGTAGCGTACCTGTTAGGCCTTGTCCAGATGAGGCCGTGGTGCGTCTTGAGTGGAGATGCCATAGGATTTTGTTCAACAGAAAAGGATAAAGCTTAACAAGCAGCCAAGATATAAAGGAACAAGTTAAAAAGAGACAAGATTTTTTAAAGTGGTTCGGCATGAAGATGCCTACGTCCACTGATTCTCTTTGTTAATTCACTTCATATGGGCAGTACAAGTTAAGAAAAGTATCGACGGAGGTGTCGGATGCTCCATGCCCTCTGGAACACCTCTCCGTCCACTGTTGACAAAATATAAGCTCCGTTGTGGAGATTTTTATGAATTACATATGGTTCGTCCCAGATGGGGTCCAGTGCCCCGGGGCGCGAAAAGATTCGCCTGAGGACAAGATCTCCTTCTTGCAAGATGCGATGCTTGACTTTGGAGTTGTATATTGCTGCCACTTTTTGTTTGTGAGCTGCTACTTTGAGTGCTGCATCGTTTCTCCTTTCCTCAATCAGATCCAAAGACATGAGGAGGAGTTCTTCGTTTTCTTCTGGATTGTAGTGGATCCTACAGTGGGAAGGAACAATAGTCTCAATAGGGAGCATTGCCTCCGATCCGTATGCCAAAGAGAAATGAGTATGTCCCATTGATGTTCTGAAAGATGTGCGGTAGGCCCAAAGTGCCGTAGGAAGTTCGTCCACCCAAGCGCCTTTTGACTTTTCAAGTTTCTTCTTGATTAGGGTTTTGAGAATTTTGTTGACAGCTTCGACTTGTCCGTTTGCCTGAGGATAAGCTACTGATGAGAAGCTTTTATGAATTCCATGCTCTTGGCACCAGTCGGCGAATTCTTCGCTGTCAAATTGGAGTCTGTTGTCCGATATGATCTTGAGTGGTACTCCGTACCTGCACAGAATATTTTTGATCAAGAAGTTGATAACTTTTGCTGAAGATATTTTATTTAGGGGTTCCGCTTCCACCCATTTGGTGAAATAATCGACTGCCACTATAGCATATTTGGCTCCGCCTCTTCCCGTTGGCAGTTCGCTAATTAAATCAATTCCCCATACAGCAAAGGGCCAAGGGCTGGTCATTTGAGTAATCTCATTTGTGGGTAGTCGAGAAATCTTGGCAAATTTCTGACATCTGTCGCATCTCTTAATGAAGTTTAAGGCGTCTTTGTTTAGTGTGGGCCAGTAATATCCATATCGGAGTATCTTTTTCGCCAGATTCTGCCCTCCAGTGTGATCTCCGCAACTTCCTTGATGGATGTTGAATAAGATTTCCTTGGCTTCCCTTCCAGCGACGCATCTGAATAGGGGGCTAGAGAAGCCACGCCGATAGAGGATGCCTTCTTGTATTGTGTAGTGGGGAGCTTTCCTCAAAATTATCCTGACTTCATCACGTTTGTCTGGTAGTGTGCCGTCCTGCAAATATTTCCGGATAGGAGTCATCCAAGTTCTTCGATTGCAGTTATCAGATTCACTTGTTCGAAACTTGGGGCTAGCTGCCTTGAGATGGCTAGTGCTCCGAAAATGGTGCTATTCTTCATACTAGCTTGCTTTGCTAGTTCATCGGCCTCTTGGTTATCTTCTCGAGGAATGTATTTGATTAGGTAATGGTCCAATTGATCGAGCAGCAGTTTGGTTTTCTTTAGATATGCTGTGAGTCGTTCTCCTCGTGTCTGGAACTCTCCTAGTACTTGGTTTACGATAAGTTGAGAATCACTATGAAGACATAAAGAATTGACTCCAATTTCTAAGGCAAGCTCCAATCCCGCTATTACTGCCTCATACTCCGCATCGTTGTTAGTGGCCGCGAATTCTAACCTTAATGCATAGTACATCTTTCTTCCCTTGGGGGTGATTATCACAATACCTGCCCCCGAGCCTTGTTCGTTCGATGCTCCATCTACAAGGAGGTTCCACTTGATTTTTTTTCTATTTCAAACTGATCCTTGCCTTCGTTGGTAGTGAATTCGACAATGAAATCGGCCATGGCTTGCCCCTTGATAGCGGTGCGAGGATGGTAGGTGACGTCATACTGACTTAGTTCAATGCACCATTTGAGGAGTCGTCCAGAAGTGTCGGGACGATGGAGCACCTGTCTTAGTGGTTGATCGGTTAGAACTCTGATGGAGTGAGATTGGAAGTAGTGTCGCAGTTTTCGTGACGCGATCAATAAACAATATGCCAATTTCTCAAGTTTAGGATATCTGGCTTCTGCCCCTGTAAATCTCTTACTTATAAAGTACACCGGGCGTTGTGTGCGGTCTTCTTCTCTTACCAAGGCAGCGCTTAGAGCATGAGATGATACAGCGAGGTATAGATATAGCTCTTCGCCTTCGTTTGGAGTTGAGAGTACTGGTGGTTTCTGAAGGTGTTCGATCAGGTTAAGGAAGGCTTTTAAGCATTCATCGGTCCACTCGAACTTTCCTTTGTCTTTCTTGAGAGCTTCGAAGAAAGGGACGCACTTGTCAGTTGCTTTGGAAATGAATCTGCTTAGGGCGGCCACCTTTCCGTTTAGGCTCTGCATTTCTTTTCGAGTGGAAGGTATCCTTGTTTCTTTTAGAGCCCGGATTTGTTCAGGGTTTGCTTCAATTCCTCTGGCATGGACAATAAATCCTAAGAATTTTCCCGATGACACTCCGAAGGAGCACTTTAGAGGATTCAGCTTCATTCCATATCGGCGAAGTACCTGAAACATCTCGCTCAGGTGGCTTACATGATCGTCGGCTCTCCTGGACTTTACCAACATGTCATCCACATATACTTCCATAGTTTGTCCTATTAATTCCACGAACATCTTGTTGACGAGGCGCTGATAGGTAGCTCCGGCATTTTTGAGTCCAAAAGGCATGACTTTGTAACAATATAATCCCCGGTCAGTGATGAAGCTAGTGTGGTCTTGATCGGGAGCGTGCATGGGAATCTGGTTGTATCCGGAGTATGCATCCATAAAAGATAAAAGTTCGTGCCCGGCAGTGCTGTCCACAAGATGATCGATTCGGGGGAGCGGGAAGCAGTCTTTCGGGCAAGCGTCATTTAAGTTGGAGAAATCAATGCATGTTCGCCACTTCCCATTAGCTTTCTTTACTAGTACTGGGTTAGCGATCCATTCTGGGTAGATGGCTTCTCGTATGAAGTCATTAGCAAGTAGGTTCTTTACTTCCTCATCGAGGGCTGCTGATCGTTCTGCTCCCATGCTTCTCTTTTTCTGCTTTATCGGTACCTTGGTGGGATCGACGTTCAGCATGTGGCATGCTATGTCTGGGAAGATTCCTGTCATATCGGCATGTGTCCACGCAAATACATCTAAGTTGTGGCGGAGAAAGTCAATGAGTTGATCCTTCAATTCTGTTTTTAGCTGAGATCCTATTTTTAATAGTCTACTTGAATCATGTTTGTCTACAGATACGAATTCCATGGCCTCCGCAGGCTCAGCGGTAGCCTCCTCCTCCTTATCCCTGGGGTCTAGTTCATTGAAAGGATCGCTGGTGTATCGAAGAGGAGGGGCTTTCTTTAGTTGCTATGCTTCCAAGCTTTTCATGCAGAGAGTAGTCTCTGCATCTTTCCCTTTATTCTTTCTACGGTTATTGCGAAGTTCAGTTACATAGCAATCTCGAGCGGCGTCTTGATCTCCTTCAACTTCTCCTATTCCATTATCTGTTGGGAATTTCATCTTTAGGCACCACGGGGCTAGGACAATTTGAAAGTCAGACAAGGCTGGTCTTCCCAAGAAGGCGTTGTAGGCCGAGTGGTTTTCTATTAGTACGAACTTTTGTTTTCGCACAACGGAGCGGGGATGACTTCCTATTTCGACGAAGAGGTCAAGTTGCCCGAGTGGCATTTTCGCATCTCCAGCGAAACCGTGCAGGGGTTTGTTGCAGGGAGACACATCCTTCATTGACAGCTTCATTTTGTCGAAAGCATGCTTGAATAGGATATTTACGGAGCTTCCTGTGTCTATTAGAATTCGGAAAACTTTGGCTGGACCGAACCAGGCAGAGATGACCATGGGATCCATATGCGGATACTGTCTTCCTTCTAAATCACGCCTACTGAATACGATGTCGTCACTCTCTTTCCGTTTCGGGTGGTGTTCTTCCATAATGGAGTTAACATAGCCTTCAGCATTCCTAAGTGACTTGCCGTATCTTTCCATCTCTGCCCAGCTTCTGTCGGCGATGTGTGGTCCTCCCGAGATGGTATGGACCACTATCTTCTCTTAACTAGAGCCACTGGTGTTGCGATTCCCTCCGCCTACTTCTGGGACGGGTCGCTTTGAGTTCTCATTGGCAGGAGTTGGAGTCATGTTCTGACCTTTCACATAGCGTTCCAGCCTTCTTCTTCTGATGTGTTCTTCGATCAAGTCCCGGAGATGGTGGCATTCATTGGTGTCATGTCCGTGGGATTCGTGGAAGCGGAAGAACTTTTCAGACTTGAGTGCGTTATCAGATTCTTTCTTGTGCGGGGGGCGCTTGTATCCGAGTTCGCCCTGAGTGGCTAGAAAGATGTTTTCGATTGTTTCATTCAAAGGAGTGTAGGAGTCAAATCTTGGTCCTGGTCGATATTGGCGTTTTTCAACCTTCCTGCCCCCAGCATTGTCTCTAGATTCATTTCTTCGAGTGTCCTTGGCTGCAGCGGGAACCTTGTCCGAAGTTGTCTTACCTTGTTGCCCTGACTGCCTCTTAGTGGTGGCGTCTTCAAGTCTCATATACTTTCCAGCTTCATGGAAGAAATCAGGTAAAGTAGCTGGTTTTTCCTTAGTTAGTCTTCTAGCGAACTTGGTATCTGGGTGTACACCACTACAGAGGGCCATTAGGGTGAGCTTCTCATCGGCATCTTGGACTGCGGCCGCTGCGGCGTTGAACCGGGTTAGATATTGTTGCAGTGTCTCTCCGGATTTCTGTTTGACATTGGATAGAGAATAAGCATCCTTGGGTTGTTCTACATGGATGCGGAACTGGCTAATGAACCTTTCTTTCAACATCTCCCATGAGCTGATAGATCCTTGGGGTAGATGGCAGAACCAGGAGGTAGCTAGATCTGCTAGGAATAGCGGAAAGCATTTACACAGCACCCCTTCTGTTGCTCCGCTCATGAGCATATGTTGGGTGTATCTTTGTAAGTGTACGATGGGGTCGGAAGTTCCCTTGTAAGGTTCCATGGTTGGCATTTTCCATTCCCGGGGGGTGATGGCAGTTTCGATATTGCGGGTGAAGGGGCTGGTGACCCTAGCGCCTATTCCTCGGTCTCTTTGCTCCCGTTGGACGCATTCTCTGAATAATCGTGCCATTCTTTCATCAGAATTTGGAGCGGATAGAAATGAACTTGGTTCTTCCCTGCGGGATCGATCTCGTCCAGATGACCTGTAGGGATGGTATAGTCTATCACTTCTGACGTTATCCAGTGGTTGCCTCTGGCTGCTCGGATGCATGCTAGGACCAGCTACAGTTGCCCCCTGCCTTGATCTTCCCTAATATGTGTTCGTGATGCTATGTGATAAGATATGTTTGATTAAACTATGAAGATGTGATTATCTATTGATGATGAATTGTGACATCCTGTATTTAAAAGTTGAATTGTATTTCACTTGGATAATTTAAGTTAAAATGACATTGGGTTCGAAGAGACCGGAGTCGGGTATTAGTAAATACCCGAAACCACTTCGATTCATTATAGATTGATTTGAGGAATAAATAAGCTGGTTTGGATTGATTTAAGCGAATTAGACCATTTAATCTAAGTTGGCACTTAGAAATTGATGTGTGAATTAAGTAATGTTTATAACAACTTGTGAAGTTGTAAATCGATATAAGTTACCTCGGGTTTATATATGTTGTATGCTTTTGTATTTCATGTTAGATGGGTTTACTCACGCTGGTTTCCAGCCTGACCCGGGTGTTACTTCGATGTAATGCTCGGGTCAGACCGAGTATTACAGATTTTCAGGTAAGGACGTTCTGGAGCTCAGGAGGCGAGCTGGATGGCAGGGTCGTATGGAGAGTTTACTCTATGATATTGTAGTATCTGGATATGATTGTTTTATCCAGTGATTATGTATATGTGTAACTCTTATGTATAAAGATATAAGTGTAATGATATAGTTCTACTTATAAAACTATTATTTATGTGATCTTATTTTTATCCGCTGCGTATGTGAGATTGTGTGTTACTTTTCTGTTCTTCTTCTATCTCTTTCTTCTTTCACTTTCTTCTTTTCACTAACTATCTGGAAATTTCGGGATCGAAATTCCCGGGCTGTTACATTTGGTATCAGAGCCAGGTTAAGCGAGAACCTTGGCTCTATTGGAATTACTCATTAAGAATAGGGTAAGTGGTACCCTAGAATGAGTTAAGTGTGTATATATATGAGAGAGCGTACTTGTTATTTTCTTATATAAAGATTTTAAATGATTTTATAAAAGAATATATTTTGAAATATAAAGCAATATTTCTTTCTAATAAATATTAAGATAATTGGTTGTTAAATTATTGAATAAAATTAAGAAGTAATAGAATTACAACCAAATTGAAATTAAATAAAGATAAGTTTGAAGTGGATTCAAACTAAAATTTAATTTTTGAAGTTGGAGAAGAATTTCTAACTAAGATGAAATAGAATTGGTTTCAAACCAGAAAATGGAATGGTTATTGTGTTTAATAATTTGAGGAAGTAACCATTTATAAAGTATAAAGAATAACTCGTAAATTTGAAAGGATGTAAATTAAAGTGGGTTTCAAATTGTGAAGTTTTGGATTATAAATCTAAACATTTGAATTGGTTTCAAGATGTTAAAGGAGATAATATTATTCAAACTATTTTGAATATGATCTTATTTTAAAAATAAGAAATGTTTGAGAATTTTAAAGAGAATTTGTTTTGAAGTGAAACCAAAGGTGGTTTAAATTTTTAAATTTGGCTTGGTGAGCCAAGAAATAAATATGTATATATATGGATATACATAATATAAATGGTGATTTGAAATAAACTCTAAGGTTGAGTTTTAAAATTGGAATGAGATGTGAAAACCCAAAGTGATAAGTTTTTGAACTTATAGATGGGAAAGAATTTTGAAATTTGAAATGGAGAATTCAAGTTTGAGTAAGGTTAAACGGGATTGATTGAATTTAACTCGGAGGAAGCTAAATAAGTTTGAATGAACAATCTGATTTGTAAATCTCAAGATGAAATTAAGATTTAACTTGGGAAGTTAAATGGTTGATTGGGATTGAGAGTTTGTGTGATCTCAAATAGGTTTGAGATCTGGAAATTGAAAATTGAATGATAAATTGAATTTCAAAGATTTGAATTAATATGTGAACTTTGAAATAAATTTGAAATGAAATTTGGATTCAAAATTTAATGGTTTGAAGATATAAGTTGATTTGATTTAAAGATTTAAATCAACATTTGAAGTATTAACTCGAATATATATAATTCGAGATGGTTTAAATTTGAAATTTGAATTAGTTCAAATTGAATTTGATTTGAATAAATTGAAATGGTGATTGAAGATGTATGAGTATAAGATTCAAATGGAAAATTTGAATTGGATTAATTTGAAATGATTTGAAATTGAAATGGGTTCAATCGAATGGATATTAGTCCAAAGTGATTTGAATAATTTGAAATTGTAATTAAAGTTGAATAGAATAAAATTCAAATGGAATTTGAATTGAATTTGGAAAGAAATCAAGAATAATTCAACTTGATTTGGAAATGGAGTTTGAAATTGGAATTAATTCAAACTGGATTTGAAATAAATTGAGTTTGGAACTAGCTCAATTGAAATTTATTTGAATTAGTAGAATTTGAGATCAAGGTTGGATAAAGTTAAATTTGAAAAGAAACTGAGGTTAATTCAACTTGAATTGGGAATGAATCAATTTCAATGGAAATTGAAATTATTTAAATTTGCATTGGGTCAATTTAAAGGAAGAGGAAAATTAAATTGAACAGTTTTGACTCTGGACTATTTTTAATATAAATTGTTTTAATATAAACCTATTTTTTTTCCAAGCTATATATTATATATACAACCTTTCTTTTAAAAGACAAACTATCTTATACTTGTTTTACAATTATTTTTGAAACTGTTTAACAATTTTCCAACTGTTTTATAAACTAATTACTATATTTCAACTGTTTTTCAAAACTAATTACTATTTTACTATTATTTTGCAATTATCTAAAATTTCTATAATTATTTCAAGCTATTTTCTAACTATTTTACACCTATTTTACAAACTAGTAATTATTTTTCAACTACTTATCTATTTTTAAATTTTCAAGCAGTTTTCTAAATAAATTGGACAGAGTCTAAACAATTGTTGGTTAAATACCCAATCGAGATAAGAATGGAGGTGATAATCCAAATGGCTTGGAGCAATTGTGGGTAAGTGAATGAAAATCAAAGTGAATATGAATAGATAGAGAATTAATTTGGATAATAACCAATAAAGATAAATACGTAGGGTGTACGTATGTTATTCTATTCGCATAGTGATTTGATCCAGATTCGAGCACAGAATTTCGAGATAGTTATATCGACCCGAGTGGGATTTTTCACTCGATTTCTGACGGCGTCCTGGATATGGATTGTTGATTGGTTCTGGATATTCTCTATCATAGTTATGACTATGCAAGGAGAATGACGGTTTCTGATCAAGGAACCAGATCTGTGTCCGCACTAGGAAGTCGGGTGGACGATATTAGTTCGGAAGTGAAATTGTGTGATCGAGTGAGCGATCAGATTGGTATAGCGTACGGATGATATGTGTACATCGTACGGATTTGGATGAAAATGATATTGAAAAGAGTAATCAAATTTGAATATCTGATTTTGAGTTAACAAAGTAAATATCTTTGTTTTATAAGATAAAACTCCCCTTGATGAATCTATTGCCAGAAGGAAAAGATTTTGAAAGTGTTTGAAGTATAAAAGGAGTTTTATACAAATTTAAAATGATCCAAAGTTTTGAAGCATTTTATATATCTGAATATATATATATATATATATATATATATATATATATATATATATATATATATAAGATCATATGAGGATTTTGGAAAAGGTTTTGGGAACCTTTGGATTTGGAAAGGCTTTTGATTTTTGGGTAAAATCAATATTGAGTTTGGAAAGCCTAGTTTGAGAGTTATCGATTTTGAAATAATCGATTGTATAAAGGAGCTTTGAATGAGATCATACTAGGTGTATGATTTAAAGATGCTATATATGTATAGTATAAAATGTTTTGATGATGCTCTGGGGAAAAAGGCGCTCCTTTGGAATGGACTTCTCAGGAGTACCACCGGGTGGTGCTGCCTTGAGCCCCAAGGGGGGGGGGGGGGGTTCTAAAGTTGATCCTGTGAGGAGTCCGGACAAAACTAGTTCCTGAGGATTATTGGGTAGCGAAAGTCGATGGCGCTGATGCCTACAGGGGCATTTGGGTTATGCTGTGACGACAGTGTAACTCGATGTCGCTGCGATCTACTGTGGGGACCATAGCGAAAATCGTGTGGAGGATGAGTGTCAACGGTCTACACTTGATTTTGCCGGGAAGGAAACACAACATCGGTAGACTGCGATCTATGGTCAAGTGGAGTGGAGAAGTTTCATTCTTTTGGCAGCGAAATTCGAGGGCGCTGATGCCTACAGCTATATGGGTTTTTGCTGTGATTGCTACGTAACCCCAGTTGTAGTTGCGATCTGTAGCGGGTTCCATGGTGTAATCGAGGGGCGCGGAGGCCTACAGTTATCTGTGGATTTTGTCGGGACGGCAACGTAACCATCGGTTAACTGCGACCATGAATGGGGGTGATGATTTCCAGAGCATTCTCACCAAAGATATATCCTCTATTTTCAAAAACTGTTTTCAATATTTTTAATAAAACTATTTTCAAAAATATTTTCACTGGGTGTTGGAAACGAGTCTGCTAAGTACTTATAGATTTTTAGTCTTACGCCTGATCAACGCATGACCGAATTTCTATGAGAACAAGGATGGACTTGTTGAAACATCGAGTTATAAAAAGTATTTTTATAAAACTATTTTGGCAGTATTACAGATTTTAAAAGTGTTTTAAATTAATCAAAGAATGTTTTAACTAGTTTTTAAGCATTTTAAATAAACTTTGGTTTCGTTTCTTTTCGGGGACGAGAAGGTTCAAAGGGGAGAGGAATGTGATAGCCCTGAATTTTTGACATCTATTAATTGGTAATTAGCAGAATTTAATTTATTAAAATAATAATTTGCAAAATTAAAACAAATAGAATCTGCTAATTAAAGATGTCTAAATATATATGTAAGTGGGTTGGAAACTATAATAACAGTTGAACTAAATAATGGATCTTAAAGTAAATTATTAAATTTTTTTAAATAGATATGTGTAAACTCCATAATGATAAAAATCTTAGGTACATACATATATAAATTCATTGTGGAAATATAATCCTAGTAAACATGCTAAGGTAATCATCTTAATAAACGGGTAAGATTTATCTTTCCAAAAACAAATAAATTAATTGTTGTTTTTGTATGTATAAGTAGTTGGCTAATAAGGTTGTTTTCTTTAATTCAAACATCTTAAATAAATTGGTTCTAAAATTTATATTTAAAAAAAATTAAAAAAAATACTTAAGTAACATATGTAAATATGTTAATACATCTTAGTAACACATGCAGGAAGATTAAATTACCTAAGTGACAAATGTAAGTTTCTAGATAACAAGTGGCATCTTTATATTTTTTTATCATAATTTGGTTCATAAAGAGTATACATTTTTCTACAAATCCTTTTTCTTATTTTTCAGCTGAAATAGAAAAAAAAAAAAGAGAATTCCAAACCAAAATTCAACAGAACAAACACATATCAAAATCTAAAACAGAAACCATTTTCAAAACCTGAAGAATAGAAGCCAAAGGCAAAATTAAAATCTGGAAAAATAAAGCTCTTCACATCAATTAAAAGCTGCAACTCCAGTTCCTACTGGAAATTTGAAAACCTGAGACATTAAGAATAAAAGGGAAGTTCAGATCTGTTTCAAATTTAAAAATCAAAGTTTTTCCAAGCATGCAAAAGGGATTTCAACAGCAAAGCACATCAAAAGCAGTTTCAGATGAATTTCAAGCCTGGACATGAAATCTGTTATCTGCCTGGAAAAAATAAATTAAAGGTGAGTAACTCCAAATTTTAAAGGAAAATTTAAGTAGGATTTACATGCTAGCTTATCTGATAAAGTTTAAATATACATATGCCTTTGAAAATTTGTCTGAGTGTATGTGAATGTGATGCATGCTTACATATGGTTTTGACTGTTTACAGTTTAAGTTCAAATTGATAAAATGTTCTTTTCCTTGATCTAGTTGATGTTATGATTTAGCATTTGTATGAAATTTGTCTATTATAAGATAAAGCAAATTTTAAAAATTTACATAAGTTGAATAAATTTTTGTATTGCCTGGAAACTTAAGTGACAGAGCTAAACTTTGTAAAGTGGGAAATTTAAATATCACAAAACAATGTTTCAGGGTTATATATCAAAACTCCATTCAAAATCATGAATTTTAAAAAAAGAATTAATTTTTTTTAATGATATATTTAAAGAGTAGTTTTAAGGTCACTGAATTTCACTTTTTTGGTTAGCATTGATAATGTTTGTGTTCGATTGAGTTGAAATCGCTTCTGGAGATGGAGTAATGATCAGGGATATTGGGAAAATTTGTGGATTGTGTTAAAATTCATTTTTGATGTTGGAATTGGGATTTTAAAATTAGAACCCTAGTTTTACTGGGTTAGGAAGAATCGATCTGTTCGGCAATTATAGTTGATCGAGTTCAACTACGTCTTGGGAAATGGAAGATGGTAGGTTGTCGAGTTATTCGCCAGAGTTGCAGAGGCAACGGTGATCGGAGGTGATGGGTTGAAGCATTGACAGGTTGGGGTTGTGGGTTCTGTCTTGTTCCAGGTTTGCTTCAGAGTCCTCGAATTCGTTTTCGAATATGGATCAAAAGGATTGGTGTTTGGATGATCTGGGAAGTTGATCGGCGATAAGTGGATATCATAAGAGTTGATCGGTGATGGCTGCGTCGTGGGTGCATGTGCACAGAACAGTGTGGTCATGATGGTGGTGATTGTTGGGTTACAGGGTTTTGGACCTCGTGATGTTCTCGGGGAAATCGAGTTATAACTCGAAGTAGGTGATGAGTTTACTCGAAGTAATATATGGGTCGCTCGAGTTTGCATAGTTTCAGGTTTTACAAAACAATAACAGAACCTGTTCTGTTATTTTTAAATTCGAAGTAAAATTTTTAAATGCAAACTAAAATCTGAAACTAAGTTTGAACCTGGAATTGAATTTGAATTCAATTAGTTTAAATTTTGGATTTTGAAATAAATTTGAAATTTCTTTTAAACTCTAGCTTGATTTCAAATAAAACAGAAACAGTATTCTGTTTTTAAATTTAAAGGTAAAGTTTAAATTGTAAGTTGAAGTTCAAACTAGGATTTTAAAATCTGTAAATTTGAATATGAATTTAAATTAGATTGTCTGAATATTTGAATTATTTAAGTTTTTAAATTTAAATTTGGTTTTAAACTTATAGGTGTAAAAGTATATGTGAGTTTTGAATTTGAATGGGAAGTTTAAATTTTAATTTATTTTTTGAATTTAAATCTGAGTTTTAAATCTGGAAATAAAACTTAAACTTCAGTTTAAAATCAAATAAGTTTAAATCTAAATTATTTAGTTTGAAGATTTATGAAGTAAGTTTTCAAGAATTTAAGTTTAAATCTGTAATTAAGGATTAGTCTGTATTTCAGTTTGAAATTTAAAAGTAATTTTTAAATTGATTTGAATTTAAATTGAATTGGAAATTAAATTCTTTTAAACTTATTTTATTAGTGGATGTTTCTTTTAACATATGTGATAATAAGATTTGAATTGTTTTTAAAAAAAAACCTTGTTTAAGTTTAAAATTTGTATTCAAATCTTAAATTTTAAAATGAAGTTTAATGGAGTTTAAAGTAAGTTTAAAAATAATTTGTTTTAAAATGCTTAATTAAGTAAGTAATGTTCATCTAAAAGATAAATGGAATTTGATGAATTAGATTCATTAAATTATTAAGGTAATTAAGATGAATAGTTAATTATTTAATTAATTAGTAATGTGGATGATTAATTAAGTAATTAATAATTTTTAAGTTAATTAATTAAGACTTGAGATTAATTAATTGAGGCTAATTAATCTATAATTAAGGATTGTTAATTAAATTTTAATTAATGATTAAGATTGTTTAATCAAGTAATTAAGAATTAATTAAGATTGAAATTAACACTTAATTAATAATTAGAGATTAATTAAATTGGTAATTAAATATTAATTAATTGTAATTAATAATGATTAATATAAGTTAATTTCTTAATTAAGTAATTAATAATAGTAATGAAGGTCATTAACTTAAGATTATTTAACAATTAATTAATGTGATTAATTTTTAATAATTAATTAAATTAATTAATTAATAATAATCACTTGTGAAATTGTTTACGTTTAATTACTTAATAGAAGTAATTAATGAATTAATTACTTGATGTAGTTAATTGGGTTAAAGTGATTTGTTTAGATTAATTAATTAAGTTTAATTAATTTAAACACTTGACGATTGGTGAATAATTACTTTTTGTAATTAATGTAAAGTAATTGATAATTACTGGATGTAATTAAAGATGTTTGATGATAAAAGAAATTTTGGATTTAATTACTTTATAATTAATCAGGGAATTTATTGAGATAATTAATTAAGAGTAATTAATTTATGGAATAAGTAATTAAGGGTAGTTAATTACTGAATGTAGTTAATAAAGGGTTTAATTGGGATAATAAATTAAGGAGCAATTTATTAATGGAGTAATTAAGTGAAGTTAATCACTGTTGTTATTAATCAAGGGTGATTAATAATTATGGTTAGTAATTAATTAATAAAGAAATTAAAAGATAATTACTGTATTAGGTTATGGATAATTAGTTTGTGAAATTAAATTAAGAGTTAATTACTCAAGTGTTATTTAAGGGATAAATAGAATGATATGGGAAGCCTTTGATTAATTGATATCCCTAATATGTGTTCGTGATGCTATGTGATAAGATATGTTTGATTTAAACTGTGAAGATGTGATTATCTATTGATGATGAATTGTGACATCCTGTATTTAAAAGTTGAATTGTATTTCACTTGGATAATTTAAGTTAAAATGACATTGGGTTCGAAGAGATCGGAGTCGGGTATTAGTAAATACCCGAAACCACTTCGATTCATTATAGATTGATTTGAGGAATAAATAAGCTGGTTTGGACTGATTTAAGTGAATTAGACCATTTAATCTAAGTTGGCACTTAGAAATTGATGTGTGAATTAAGTAATGTTTATAACAACTTGTGAAGTTGTAAATCGATATAAGTTACCCCGTGTTTATATATGTTGTATGCTTTTGTATTTCATGTTAGATGGGTTTACTCACGCTGGTTTCCAGCCTGACCCGGGTGTTACTTTGATGTAATGCTCGGGTCAGACCGAGTATTACAGATTTTCAGGTAAGGACGTTCTGGAGCTCAGGAGGCGAGCTGGATGGCAGGGTCGTATGGAGAGTTTACTCTATGATATTGTAGTATCTGGATATGATTGTTTTATCCAGTGATTATGTATATGTGTAACTCTAATGTATAAAGATATAAGTGTAACGATATAGTTCTACTTATAAAACTATTATTTATGTGATATTATATTTTATCCCCTGCGTATGTGAGATTGTGTGTTACTTTTCTGTTCTTCTTCTATCTCTTTCTTCTTTCACTTTCTTCTTTTCACTAACTATCTGGAAATTTCGGGATCGAAATTCCCGGGCTGTTACAATAACTTTGAATAAAATGTAGCTAATGTTGAATTCTATACTTAGTTCCTTTTCCCTTCTTTTTCCTTTTCGGGGACGAAAAGTTTTGAGTGGGGGAGAGTGTAACGACCCGTAAATTTTCGATAATTAAAATAGCTAATTTAATCAGATTTCGTGATTTAGTGTTAGAAAAAATTTTGGAAGTCGTTTGGAATAATAATAAATGTTGAATCCATTGGGTATAATAGAGTAGTTGATTGATAGGTAAAATCTATTTAAATCAAATATTGAATATTGAACAGGTAAAATGTTTAAATTAAATATTTAAAACTTATTGAATAATTGAATAACTGTAAAATGAAAATAGTGTTCTAAATTGTGAATTGGTTTTAAAAGTGAATCTTATAAGTTCAATTTCAATATTTCAAAAGATAATGAATTATTGGATAATCAAAATTGTTTAAATTCAATATTTGTAATTTATTGAATAATTTAATAATGAGAATTGAATAACTGTTTTAATAAGGATGATTGTTCTATAATTTGAATTTGTTAAATTTTATAAGTTCGTTTTGAATATTTCAAATGATAGTGAGTAAAGAATAATCAAATTTGTTAAATTTAATATTACAAATGTTTAAATAATTAAATTCCGAATTTGATATGATTAATTTGGTATTGAATTTTAATATATGAAAATAGAGTGAATAATTGAAATTTTATTTAATATGATTCAAATTGGTTTCCAAAGTGAATGTAAGTTATATCGGGATTATAATGGAGTTAATAAGATTTTAAAATTGGAATTTATTGGATAATTGAATAACGGGTTTAATATAATTAAAAATGATTTGTAAAATTTTATTTTATCATATTGGAGTTATAGTGATGTTATAGAACTTTTAAAACTGAATTTAAAATTTATTTGCGAAAATTTAATATTTTAATCTTTAATTATCAATTGGAAAATAGCCAATTTTTGAACAGTCTCAGAATTGGACGAAACTAGTTCCATTGGATCCGTAATAATTTTTTATTATCGGATTTCAATTTTCGTAGCAATCGGAGTTGTCGTTTGATCGTGGCAGCTCGAAACGCATCGAAATGGTTTTAATATTAATTTGGCGAGTTAAAATTGCCATTTTTCAAATAGTCTCGGATTTCGACGAAACTAGTTTCATCGGATCCGTAATGTGATATTATTCTAAGGTTTCAAATTTTGTGTCAATCGGATTTACCGTTTGTCCGGGGCGAGCCAAGACGCATAGAAATTCGTTAAATCGGTTTAATTTAAATTTGATCGTTTTTTTTCGTAACTCGCACATACGATCGAATTAGCTTCCGAAACCTATTCCATTGTGTCCGGAACGCGGGATAAACCCTAGAATGCCAGTCACCGCGTGTAAATCGGAGTTCGAAAATTTGGAGTGAATAGTGTTCGTTGAATTTTCTATAAAAGGACCCTTATCTTCATTCTTGCTCCAAAAAAAAACCCTGAGGGCTAACGCAGCCGCCATTATCATATTCGAAGGCCAAAAATTACTTGTCTTCTCCCCTCAAATTCTTCGAATCTGTTCACAATTTCAAAAAGTTTTCAACTACAAATTCGTAGAGGGCGACGAGATCTTCGATTCTATATGGAGATGATGGGGTTTCGAGCTATGTACGAAGATGAATTGGGCCGCGTTCTCCACCGTTTTGCGCACGTCATTCGAGGGTTGGGGACCACCGAGCTGGGCCGGACTCTGGCCGGTGATGGAGTTGAGTCGAGCATTCTAACGCCGGTCTCTGATCGATGTGAAGATGCTTCTATTTGTCGTGGGAATTCGCAAGGGGGTGGCGGCTATGGGTTATTAGTCTCGGCTGTTTACGTTTGGGGAAGAAGCAAAAGGAGCGGCCAGATTTTGTTGAAGGGATTGGACGGTAGTGATTAAATCTAGGGTTTAAATTAAAATAAAATATGTAAATATTTATATTATAATTCGTGTAACTTCAAATTACGTATCTCTTTCATACAAGGTCCAAATCGGACGAACTTTTGCGTTGGAACCATATTGACGAATACTACGCAATGGAGCTGGATTGGAATCGTTTGGAGCTAGAGAAAATTTTAAATCAAATCGAACGTCGTTCGATTTGATTTAAAATCGAAAAATCAAGGTGAGTGTTTTATAACGCTCACAACGTACTGAATATCTTTATGCTAGTCAAATTTGATATTATGAAGTGATATGAATTTTATTAGTCGTTGTTTGATAGAATTTAATTGTCATATAGATTGTCCTTGAATTAACCGTTGAAATTTAAATTGATAGTTAAATTGAAATTGAAATTGAATTGCGATTAAATTACCTGACATTGATAACTATGAAATTGCCATGAATTGTATTGCCTATTGGATGATGTATGTCGATGGATGTTATTGGTTGATAGTTAAATGTTTCGATGTTTATTTGCTTATATATACTGTTATGCATACATATGACACCGTGATTTGATTTAAGTGATATATATTCATCCTTGACATTTAATTGAAATAAATAATTACTTGGCCATAGGATAGAAAATTATATACGGACACCGAATTGGCTAAATTAATAATTTTTAAAATCGTCGATTTGAAATTTATTTAAATGTTTTGATTTAAAAGTTATAAATAGAAATAAATTTATAGAAATCGAATTTATCGAAAAATTGAGTTTGGAATGTTGAAATAAATTTTGGTTAAAAGAAATTGTTAAATAATATAAGTCGAGACTTTGAAATTTAAAAATTGGGATTTGATTGAATTTCGAAAATTGATTTGTTAAAAGATTTAACCTTAATTCGAGCTTTGAATATTACTAAGTAAAAGTGATATAAAAATGATATTTTGAAATTGAGCTTGGAATTGAATCATATTTGAAATTTGGAATTGAATCATATTTGAAATTTGGATTTGAATTTGAATATTAAAGGAAAATTTTGTTAAGTGTTATAAATTGATATTTTGAAAAATCAAGCTCCAAATCGATATAAATTGTAATTGAATTAATTAGAGATGAATATAGAATCGAATTGATTTGAAGTCAAAGTTGACATTGATTTGAATTGAAATCGAAATTGAATCGGTAGAATGGAAATTGAAATTGATTTGAATTGAGAAGTTATAATTGAAATGTTTTGGTTTTGAAGCTGTTTCATTTTGTTTTCCAAATTACTCTGTTTTATAAACCATCTTTAAATACATAAACTATTTTAACCTATATTAATTATTTTAAATTAATTTATCTATTTGAAATCCATTTAAAGATTTTAAGTATTTTTAACTATTTTAATTATTTAAAACTACTTTTAAACTACTTAAAACTATTTTCAAAAATTTCAAGCTGAGCAATAAGGTGAAATATTTATGTTTAAATCTTGAATTTAAATATGAATTGGGTTAAATGAAGTTGCAACCTAAAGTGAAATTCGAAATGATTTTGGAAATCGAAATGAGATATTGAGGCAAAAAATGATTTTTGAAACGGAACCTTACACTTTAAATAGATGCGATGATATTTGAAATGGATATGATTTTTTGAAGCGAATATGATATTTTGATATCAATTATGAATCGATTTGAAATGTAAAAGAGCCAACGGTGTAATAATACGTAGTTATTAAAGAGACCGGGATCGATATGGACATACTCTCTGTCGATACCGAAAACCACTTTAACAACTATTATTCACGGAGTGTTGATCCAGAATGAAGTGGATGGTTTGGTGAACGCGTTGACTGAAGAAAGAGAACGATATTGGATGACCCTTGACATGACTAAAACAGGAGCCGCACCGGGCCATTGAGGTTCGCCATCTCTAGCGGACACACTTCTTCGATACCATATCTATTACATTTGTGATGCGATTTGGGTGCACCCCTCGATTTGGGAGTGTTGTTTCGCGGTGTTGGGGTAGCTGCTGGCTATGCTCAACATCAGTCTGGATCACGCAACTACTAGTATCCTAGTTGGTATCGCCTCATGTACCTTGTCATACTGATTATCCTATTCGCGACCACTACGTTTTGTTTTGTGTTATACCTATGGGGTACCCTCTGATAACCACCAGTTTACGGTGGGGCTTACGGTGCTGTATAGACTATGGAATTATAAAAATGTGTTAAGGGGGATTATGGTAACGCCTTAACGCTATTTTGATACTTTATATTACTGATAGGCATTATCTACTTAGCGTACATTACTACATAGTAGATAGTTTAACGGATCCTTGAGAGATGGAAAATCCCGTAACATCTCTTAAGTTATTGCACGCACGTTGGCACTGGATATGAGATGTCAAACCCCGTAAACATCTCTGACGCCGTTACACTCATATTTATTTACGATTGATTTAACTTACATAAGGATATTTTAGTCCTGACTCGAGTGTTTTGTCTTTTCATTACGCTCGGGTCAGTCCTGAGTTTTCAGATTTTTGAAGATCTATTCTAGAGGACGAAGACGAAGATTTGGTACACTATTACTATTATTATCTGTGCATCAAGCTATCTGCTGCATTATTTTAATTGTTCTGTTGTATATGTATAACTCTGATAAATGTTGTATAAATAATAATCAAGGTATAGTAAACAACTTCATGTACTGTTTATTTGATTATTATATTTTATCGTTCCGCTGCAAGATTCTGTGTTGTTTCCTTTCTTTTATTTCTCTTTCCTCTTCTTTTCTTATTTACCCCAATAACCATCTGCCCTTTTTGAATGGTTTGGAATCGACATGTGTATTTGATCGTCGGTTTAAATTGTTCAAAAAGGCGGGTCGTTACAATAAGAGTTAAGTGGCAATTTAGAGAGTAAATCCAGTCTCTAGATCATGTAGTTCAACACATATGGAATCATGATCTCTCTTTTATGGTCATTAGTGCTTTAATTGATGTGCTTATCATAAGTATGACATATTTGTGCTGTTAATTAGCCAGCATAAGCTATCAAACTATAACACATCCCTTAAAGCACTTACTAACTCTCATGAAACTTGACAAAGAAAAAGAAAATGAAATCTATTTTAAGTATGGTCTATTAACTATTGATTAGAAATATAGACCATCAAATTTGAATTTCAAATCACTTTCTTATGCCATAATTATATTTTGATGAAGAGGCATTTGTGTTAGTGATTGTTTAAGCATAGCCTATTTGATGTCAACAATATAGGCTATCAAATTCAAAGCAAAAACAACAATTAAACCATTTCTATCATCATCATTAAGCACAAAAAGAGAGCCATAATCATCAAAATGTTGAAGCTTCATGATTAGAGGCTTCATTACCCCTAAATTGAAGGGATTAGCCTCTCATATTTGTTATCAAAATAACAAATATAGCTTGCAACATGAAAGAAAAAGAAAAGGAAAAAGAGAGAAAAATAAAGAAAAGAAAAAAAAACTATTCTACTTGCATGAAAATTAAATTTACACTACTAACATGAAAGTAAATAAAAAAAGAAGCATGTAAAAGAAAGAGAGCACTAATTAACATTGCGAAAAAAATGAAAGTTACATGAAGTAAATATGGCTAAGTAGCCATGGAAAAGAGAAAGAGAACTTGTCTTTTATTTTGAGCCTAAACTAATCTAAAGAGAGACTAAGTAAGAGAGGATTACATGAAACATATGGGTATTTATACATGTATCAAACCCTAATTCATATTTTTGGAGAATGCCCAAAATGCCCTTGAGGTAGTTTGGCCACCAAGTAATCATTAGCATGTCATAATCCCCTTTTAAGTGTACATGAAGCCATTAATTCCATAGGCATGTGCATTAGCCTCTAATTTGTACATTAAGGTGGTGGGTAGGTGGGGTTCTCCACGATCTTCACTTTGAATTAGTTCCATCTTCTTTCCTTTGTGTTCTTTTTGTGCATGCATATCTTCTTCATGAAACAACTTGTAATTGAAATCAAATTCTTACAAAATAGTATGGAAATTTCTAATTAATTTTTCTCAATGTAATATATGCACACAAATGACCGTTTTGCCCCTATATGAAGATGGATATGTGAAAATTTGAAATTAATATGGGTTTTGGTT
>CM060934.1:3000000-3151231 GCA_030765085.1 Allium cepa
ACTCTGTAGATATCGATTATTCGGACAGCCATAACTTCTGGCTCGTTTAAAGTTACGGAAGCCATAACCTATCAAAACGAAGGCCTCGATGAGTTCTACGGCTTTGATGGCTTTCAACCGTCAACGGATAGATTAATGCCCAAAATGGGCAACCCGAATCTCAATCTGGCCTCGTAAGTTTTTTACCCTTCGTTTTTTGACACGTGGATTTTTACGGTAAAACAGGATTACCATGGCTAGCTTCGATTTACCATCGCTGGACAGTGGTGCACTATGGTACTGTTCCATTTCAAATCCATGCACGCATTTCTAAAAGTCGTACAGCACTGTTTCGCCATTTCGGACGGATGTTGCACCTTGCACCGTGGATGTTGCACCCTGTAGATATTGATTATTCGGACGACCATAACTTCTGGCTTGTTTAGATTTATGGGAGACATAACCTGTCAAAAATAAGGCCTCGATGAGTTCTATGGCTTTGACAGCTTTCAGCCGTCAACGGATAGATTAATGCCCAAAAAGGACAACCCGAATCTCAATCGGGTCTCGTAAGTTTTTTACCCTTTGTTTTTTCGACACGTGGGTTTTTACGGTAAAACAGGATTACCATGGTTGGCCTTCGATTTACCATCGCTGGAGAGTGGTGCACCAAGGTACTGTTCCGTTTCAAATCCATGCACGCATTTCTAAAAGTCGTACGGCACTGTTTCGCCATTTCGGACGGATGTTGCACCTTGCACCGTGGATGTTGCACCCTGTAGATATCGATTATTCGGACGACCACAACTTCTGGCTCGTTTAGAGTTACGGGAGCCATAACCTGTCAAAACGAAGGCCTCGATGAGTTCTACGGCTTTGATAGCTTTTAGCCGTCAATGGATAGATTAATGCCCAAAAAGGACAACCCGAATCTCAATCGGGTCTCGTAAGTTTTTTATCATTTAATTTTTTCGACACGTGGATTTTTACGGTAAAAGGGGATTACCGTGGCCCGTCTTCGACTTCCCATCGCTGGAGAGCGGTGCACCATGGTACTGTTCCATTTCAAATTCATGCACGCATTTCTAAAAGTCGTACGACACTGTTTCACCATTTCGGACGGATGTTGCACCTTGCACCGTGGATGTTGCACCCTGTAGATATTGATTATTCAAACGGCCATAACTTCTGGCTCGTTTAGAGTTACGGGAGCCATAACCTGTCAAAACGAAGGCCTCGATGAGTTCTACGGCTTTGACAGCTTTCTGCCGTCAACGGATAGATTAATGCCCAAAAAGGACAACCCGAATCTCAATCGGGTCTCGTATGTTTTTTACCCTTCGTTTTTTCGACACGTGGATTTTTACGGTAAAACAGGATTATCGTGGCCCATCTTCGACTTCCCATCGCTGGAGAGTGGTGCACCATGGTACTGTTCCGTTTCAAATCCATGCACGCATTTCTAAAAGTCGTACGGCATTGTTTCGCCATTTCGAATGGATGCTGCACCTTGCACCATGGATGTTGTACCCTGTAGATATCGATTATTCGGACGGCCATAACTTCTGGCTCGTTTAGAGTTACGCGAGCCATAACCTGTCAAAACGAAGGCCTCGATGAGTTCTATGGCTTTGACAGCTTTCAACCGTCAACGGATAGATTAATGCCCAAAAAGGACAACCCGAATCTCAATCGGGTCTCGTAAGTTTTTTACCCTTCGTTTTTTCGACACGTGGATTTTTACGGTAAAACAGGATTACGGTGGCTGGCCTTCGATTTACCATCGCTGGACAGTGGTGCACCATGGTACTGTTCTGTTTCAAATCCATGCACGCATTTCTAAAAGTCGTACGGCTCTGTTTCGCCATTTCGGACGGATGTTGCACCTTGCACCGTGGATGTTGCACCCTGTAGATATCGATTATTTGGACGGCCATAACTTCTGCCTCGTTTAGAGTTACGGGAGGCATAACTTGTCAAAACGAAGGCCTCGATGAGTTCTACGGCTTTGACAGCTTTCAGCCGTCAACGGATAGATTAATGCCTAAAAAGGACAACCCGAATCTCAATCGGGTCTCGTAAGTTTTTTACCCTTCGTTTTTTCGACACGTGGATTTTTACGGTAAAACAGGATTACCGTGGCCCGTCTTCGATTTACCATCGCTGGAGAGTGGTGCACCATGGTACTTTTCTGTTTCAAATCCATGCACGCATTTCTAAAAGTCGTACGGCATTGTTTCGCCATTTCGGACGGATGTTGCACCATGCACCGTGGATGTTGCACCCTGTAGATATCGATTATTCGGACGGCCATAACTTCTGGCTCGTTTAGAGTTACGAGAGCCATAATCTGTCAAAACGAAGGCCTCGATGAGTTCTACGGCTTTGACAGCTTTCAGCCGTCAACGGATAGATTAATGCCCAAAAAGGTCAACCCGAATCTCAATCGGGTCTCGTTAGTTTTTTACCCTTGTTTTTTCGACACGTGGATTTTTACCGTAAAACAGGATTACCGTGGCCCGTCTTCGATTTACCATCGCTGGAGAGTGGTGTACCATGGTACTGCTCATTTTCAAACCCATGCACGCATTTCTAAAAGTCGTACGACACTGTTTCGCCATTTCGGACGGATGTTGCACCCTGCACCGTGGATGTGCACCCTATAGATATCGATTATTCGGACGACCACAACTTCTGGCTCGTTTAGAGTTACGGGAGCCATAATCTGTCAAAATGAAGGCCTCGATGAGTTCTACGGCTTTGACAGCTTTCAGCCGTCAACGGATAGATTAATGCCCAAAAAGGACAACCCGAATCTCAATCGGGTCTCATAAGTTTTCTACCCCTCGTTTTTTCGACACGTGGATTTTTACGGTAAAACAGGATTACGGTGGCTGGCCTTCGATTTACCATCGCTGGAAAGTGGTGCACCATGGTATTGTCCCGTTTCAAACCATGCACGCATTTCTAAAAGTCGTACGACACTGTTTCGCCATTTCGGACGGATGTTGCACCTTGAGCCGTGGATGTTGCACCCTGTAGATATCGATTATTCGGACGGCCATAACTTCTGGCTCGTTACGAGTTACGGGAGTCATAACCTGTCAAAACGAAGGCCTCGATGAGTTCTACGTCTTAGACAGCTTTCAGCCGTCAACGGATAGATTAATGCCCAAAAAGGACAACCCGAATCTCAATCGGGCCTCGTAAGTTTTTTACCCTTCGTTTTTTTGACACGTGGATTTTTACGGTAAAACAGGATTACCGTGGCTGGCCTTCGATTTACCATCGCTGGACAGTGGTGCACCATGGTACTGTTCCGTTTCAAATCCATGCACGCATTTCTAAAAGTCGTACGGCACTGTTTCGCCATTTCGGACGGATGTTTCACCTTGCACCGTGGATGTTGCACCCTGTAGATATCGATTATTCGGACGACCACAACTTCTGGCTCGTTTAGAGTTACGGGAGCCATAACCTGTCAAAACGAAGGCCTCGATGAGTTCTATGGCTTTGATAGCTTTTAGCCGTCAATGGATAGATTAATGCCCAAAAAGGACAACCCGAATCTCAATCGGGTCTCGTAAGTTTTTTATCATTTAATTTTTTCGACACGTGGATTTTTACGGTAAAAGGGGATTACCGTGGCCCGTCTTCGACTTCCCATCGCTGGAGAGCGGTGCACCATGGTACTGTTCCGTTTCAAATTCACGCACGCATTTCTAAAAGTCGTACGACACTGTTTCACCATTTCGGACGGATGTTGCACCTTGCACCGTGGATGTTGCACCCTGTAGATATCGATTATTCAAACGGCCATAACTTCTGGCTCGTTTAGAGTTACGGAGCCATAACCTGTCAAAACGAAGGCCTCGATGAGTTCTATGGCTTTGACAGCTTTCTGCCGTCAACGGATAGATTAATGCCCAAAAAGGACAACCCGAATCTCAATCGGGTCTCGTAAGTTTTTTACCCTTCGTTTTTTCGACACGTGGATTTTTACGGTAAAACAGGATTACGGTGGCTGGCCTTCGATTTACCATCGCTGGACAGTGGTGCACCATGGTACTGTTCTGTTTCAAATCCATGCACGCATTTCTAAAAGTCGTACGGCTCTGTTTCGCCATTTCGGACGGATGTTGCACCTTGCACCGTGGATGTTGCACCCTGTAGATATCGATTATTTGGACGGCCATAACTTCTGCCTCGTTTAGAGTTACGGGAGGCATAACTTGTCAAAACGAAGGCCTCGATGACTTCTACGGCTTTGACAGCTTTCAGCCGTCAACGGATAGATTAATGCCTAAAAAGGACAACCCGAATTTCAATCGGGTCTCGTAAGTTTTTTACCCTTCGTTTTTTCGACACGTGGATTTTTACGGTAAAACAGGATTACGGTGGCTGGCCTTCGATTTACCATCGCTGGACAGTGGTGCACCATGGTACTGTTCTGTTTCAAATCCATGCACGCATTTCTAAAAGTCGTACGGCTCTGTTTCGCCATTTCGGACGGATGTTGCACCTTGCACCGTGGATGTTGCACCCTGTAGATATCGATTATTTGGACGGCCATAACTTCTGCCTCGTTTAGAGTTACGGGAGGCATAACTTGTCAAAACGAAGGCCTCGATGAGTTCTACGGCTTTGACAGCTTTCAGCCGTCAACAGATAGATTAATGCCTAAAAAGGACAACCCGAATCTCAATCGGGTCTCGTAAGTTTTTTACCCTTCGTTTTTTCGACACGTGGATTTTTACGGTAAAACAGGATTACCGTGGCCCGTCTTCGATTTACCATCGCTGGAGAGTGGTGCACCATGGTACTTTTCTGTTTCAAATCCATGCACGCATATCTAAAAGTCGTACGGCATTGTTTCGCCATTTCGGACGGATGTTGCACCATGCACCGTGGATGTTGCACCCTGTAGATATCGATTATTCGGACGGCCATAACTTCTGGCTCGTTTAGAGTTACGAGAGCCATAACCTGTCAAAACGAAGGCCTCGATGAGTTCTACGGCTTTGACAGCTTTCAGCCGTCAACGGATAGATTAATGCCCAAAAAGGTCAACCCGAATTTCAATCGGGTCTCGTTAGTTTTTTACCCTTGTTTTTTCGACACGTGGATTTTTACCGTAAAACAGGATTACCGTGGCCCGTCTTCGATTTACCATCGCTGGAGAGTGGTGTACCATGGTACTGCTCATTTTCAAACCCATGCACGCATTTCTAAAAGTCGTACGACACTGTTTCGCCATTTCGGACGGATGTTGCACCTTGCACCGTGGATGTGCACCCTATAGATATCGATTATTCGGACGACCATAACTTCTGGCTCGTTTAGAGTTACGGGAGCCATAATCTGTCAAAATGAAGGCCTCGATGAGTTCTACGGCTTTGACAGCTTTCAGCCGTCAACGGATAGATTAATGCCCAAAAAGGACAACCCGAATCTCAATCGGGTCTCATAAGTTTTCTACCCCTCGTTTTTTCGACACGTGGATTTTTACGGTAAAACAGGATTACGGTGGCTGGCCTTCGATTTACCATCGCTGGAAAGTGGTGCACCATGGTATTGTCCCGTTTCAAACCATGCACGCATTTCTAAAAGTCGTACGACACTGTTTCGCCATTTCGGACGGATGTTGCACCTTGAGCCGTGGATGTTGCACCCTGTAGATATCGATTATTCGGACGGCCATAACTTCTGGCTCGTCACGAGTTACGGGAGTCATAACCTGTCAAAACGAAGGCCTCGATGAGTTCTACGTCTTTGACAGCTTTCAGCCGTCAACGGATAGATTAATGCCCAAAAAGGACAACCCGAATCTCAATCGGGCCTCGTAAGTTTTTTACCCTTCGTTTTTTTGACACGTGGATTTTTACGGTAAAACAGGATTACCGTGGCTTGCCTTCGATTTACCATCGCTGGACAGTGGTGCACCATGGTACTGTTCCGTTTCAAATCCATGCACGCATTTCTAAAAGTCGTACTGCACTGTTTCGCCATTTCGGACGGATGTTGCACCTTGCACCGTGGATGTTGCACCCTGTAGATATTGATTATTCGGACGGCCATAACTTCTGGCTCGTTTAGAGTTACGGGAGCCATAACCTGTCAAAACGAAGGCCTCGATGAGTTCTACGGCATTGACAGCTTTCAGCCGTCGACGGATAGATTAATGCCCAAAAAGGACAACCCGAATCTCAATCGGGTCTCGTAAGTTTTTTACCCTTCGTTTTTTCGACACGTGGGTTTTTACGGTAAAATAGGATTACCGTGGTTGGCCTTCGATTTACCATCGCTGGAGAGTGGTGAACCATGGTACTTTTCTGTTTCAAATCCATGCACGCATTTCTAAAAGTCGTACGGCACTGTTTTGCCATTTCGGACGGATGTTGCACCATGCACCGTGGATGTTGCACCCTGTATATATCGATTATTCGGACGGCCATAACTTCTGGCTCGTTTGGAGTTACGGTAGCCATAACCTGTCAAAACGAAGGCCTCGATGAGTTCTTCGGCTTTGACAGCTTTCAGCCGTCAAATGATATATTAATGCCCAAAAAGGACAACCCGAATCTCAATCGGGTCTCGTAAGTTGTTTACCCTTCGTTTTTCCGACACGTGGTTTTTACGGTAAAACTGGATTACGGTGGCTGGACTTCGATTTACCATCGCTAGACAGTGGTGCACCATGGTACTGTTCCGTTTCAAATCCATGCACGCATTTCTAAAAGTCGTACGGCACTGTTTCGCCATTTCGGACGGATGTTGCACCTTGCGCCGTGGATGTTGCACCCTGTAGATATCGATTGTTCAAACGGCCATAACTTCTGGCTCGTTTAGAGTTACGGGAGCCATAAGCTGTCAAAACGAAGGCCTCGATGATTTCTACCGGTTTGACAGCTTTCAACCGTCAACGGATAGATTAATGCCCAAAAAGGACGACTCGAATCTCAATTGGGTCTCGTAAGTTTTTTATCCTTCGTTTTTTCGACACGTGGATTTTTACGGTAAAACAGGATTACGGTTGCTGGCCTACGATTTACCATCGCTGGACAGTGGTGCACCATGGTACTGTTCCGTTTCAAATCCATTCACGCATTTCTAAAAGTCGTACGGCACTGTTTCGCCATTTCGGACGGATGTTGCACCTTGCACTGTGGATGTTGCACCCTCTAGATATCGATTATTCGGACGGCCATAACTTCTGGCTTGTTTAGGGTTACGGGAGCCACAACATGTCAAAACGAAGGCCTCGATGAGTTCTACGGCTTTGACAGCTTTCAGCCGTCAACGGATAGATTAATGCCCAAAAAGGACAACCCGAATCTCAATCGGGCCTCGTAAGTTTTTTACCCTTCGTTTTTTCGACACGTGGATTTTTACGGTAAAATAGGATTACCGTGGCTGGCCTTCGATTTACCATCGCTGGAGAGTGGTGCACCATGATACTGTTCCGTTTCAAATCCATGCATGCATTTCTAAAAGTCGTACGGCTCTGTTTCACCATTTCGGACGGATGTTGCACCTTGCACCGTGGATGTTGCACCCTGTAGATATCGATTATTCGGACGGCCATAACTTCTGCCTCGTTTAGATTTACGGGAGCCATAACCTGTCAAAACGAAGGCCTTGATGAGTTCTATGGCTTTGACAGCTTTCAGCCGTCAACGGATAGATTAATGCCTAAAAAGGACAACCCGAATCTCAATCGTGTCTCGTAAGTTTTTTACCCTTCGTTTTTTCGACAAGTGTATTTTTATGGTAAAACGGGATACCGTGGCCCGTCTTCGACTTACCATCACTGGAGAGTGGTGCACCATGGTACTGTTCCATTTCAAATCCATGCATGCATTTCTAAAAGTCGTACGACACTGTTTCACCATTTCGGACGGATGTTGCACCTTGCACCGTGGATGTTGTACCCTGTAAATATCGATTATTCAAACGGCAATAACTTCTGGCTCGTTTAGAGTTACAGGAGCCATAACCTGTCAAAACGAAGGCCTCGATGAGATCTACGGCTTTGACAGCTTTCAGCCGTCAACGGATAGATTAATGCCCAAAAAGGACAACCCGAATCTCAGTCGGGTCTCGTAAGTTTTTTACCCTTTGTTTTTTCGACACGTGGATTTTTACGGTAAAACAGGATTATCGTGGCCCATCTTCGACTTCCCATCGCTGGAGAGTGGTGCACCATGGTACTGTTCTGTTTCAAATCCATGCACGCATTTCTAAAAGTCGTACGGCATTGTTTCGCCATTTCGGATGGATGTTGCACCTTGCACCATGGATGTTGTACCCTGTAGATATCGATTATTCGGACGGCCATAACTTCTGGCTCGTTTAGAGTTACGCGAGCCATAACCTGTCAAAACGAAGGCCTCGATGAGTTCTATGGCTTTGACAGCTTTCAACCATCAACGGATAGATTAATGCCCAAAAAGGACAACTCGAATCTCAATCGGGTCTCGTAAGTTTTTTACCCTTCGTTTTTTCGACACGTGGATTTTTACGGTAAAACAGGATTACGGTGGCTGGCCTTCGATTTACCATCGCTGGACAGTGGTGCACCATGGTACTGTTCTGTTTCAAATCCATGCACGCATTTCTAAAAGTCGTACGGCTCTGTTTCGCCATTTCGGACGGATGTTGCACCTTGCACCGTGGATGTTGCACCCTGTAGATATCGATTATTTGGACGGCCATAACTTCTGCCTCGTTTAGAGTTACGGGAGGCATAACTTGTCAAAACGAAGGCCTCGATGAGTTCTACGGCTTTGACAGCTTTCAGCCGTCAACGGATAGATTAATGCCTAAAAAGGACAACCCGAATCTCAATCGGGTCTCGTAAGTTTTTTACCCTTCGTTTTTTCGACACGTGGATTTTTACGGTAAAACAGGATTACCGTGGCCCGTCTTCGATTTACCATCGCTGGAGAGTGGTGCACCATGGTACTTTTCTGTTTCAAATCCATGCACGCATTTCTAAAAGTCGAATGGCACTGTTTCGCCATTTCGGACGGATGTTGCACCATGCACCGTGGATGTTGCACCCTGTAGATATCGATTATTCGGACGGCCATAACTTCTGGCTCGTTTAGAGTTACGGGAGCCATAACCTGTCAAAATGAAGGCCTCGATGAGTTCTACGGCTTTGACAGCTTTCAGCCGTCAACGGATAGATTAAAGCCCAAAAAGGACAACCCGAATCTCAATCGGGTCTCGTAAGTTTTTTACCCTTCGTTTTTCCGACAAGTGGTTTTTACGGTAAAACAGGATTACGGTGGCTGGCCTTCGATTTACCTTCGCTAGACAGTGGTGAACCATGGTACTGTTCCGTTTCAAATCCATGAACGCATTTCTAAAAGTCGTACGACACTGTTTCGCCATTTCGGACTGATGCTGCACCTTGCGCCGTGGATGTTGCACCCTGTAGATATCGATTATTCGGACGGCCATAACTTCTGGCTCGTTTCGAGTTACGGGAGTCATAAGCTGTCAAAACGAAGGCCTCGACGAGTTCTACGGCTTTGACAGCTTTCAACCGTCAACGGATAGATTAATGCCCAAAAAGGACAACACGAATCTCAATCGGGCCTCGTAAGTTTTTTACCCTTCGTTTTTTTGACACGTGGATTTTTACGGTAAAACAGGATTACCGTGGCTGGCCTTCGATTTACCATCGCTGGACAGTGGTGCACCATGGTACTATTCCGTTTCAAATCTATGCATGCATTTCTAAAAGTCGTACTGCACTGTTTCGCCATTTCGGACGGATGTTGCACCTTGCACCGTGGATGTTGCACCCTGTAGATATTGATTATTCGGACGGCCATAACTTCTGGCTCATTTAGAGTTACGGGAGCCATAACCTGTCAAAACGAAGGCCTCGATGAGTTCTACAGCATTGATAGCTTTCAGCCATCGACGGATAGATTAATGCCCAAAAAGGACAACCCGAATCTCAATCGGGTCTCGTAAGTTTTTTACCCTTCGTTTTTTCGACACGTGGGTTTTTACGGTAAAACAGGATTACCGTGGTTGGCCTTCGATTTACCATCGCTGGAGAGTGGTGAACCATGGTACTTTTCTGTTTCAAATCCATGCACGCATTTCTAAAAGACGTACGGCACTGTTTCGCCATTTCGGACGGATGTTGCACCATGCACCGTGGATGTTGCACCCTGTATATATCGATTATTCGGACGGCCATAACTTCTGGCTCGTTTAGAGTTACGGGAGCCATAACCTGTCAAAACGAAGGCCTCGATGAGTTCTACGGCTTTGACAGCTTTCAGCCATCAACGGATAGATTAATGCCCAAAAAGGACAACCCGAATCTCAATCGGGTCTCGTAAGTTTTTTACCCTTCGTTTTTCCGACAAGTGGTTTTTACGGTAAAACAGGATTACGGTGGCTGGCCTTCGATTTACCTTCGCTAGAAAGTGGTGAACCATGGTACTGTTCCGTTTCAAATCCATGCACGCATTTCTAAAAGTCGTACGGCACTGTTTCGCCATTTCGGACGGATGTTGCACCTTGCGCCGTGGATGTTGCACCCTGTAGATATCGATTATTCAAACGGCCATAACTTCTGGCTCGTTTAGAGTTACGGGAGCCATAACCTGTCAAAACGAAGGCCTCGATGATTTCTACCGGTTTGACAGCTTTCAACCGTCAACGGATAGATTAATGCCCAAAAAGGACGACTCGAATCTCAATCGGGTCTCGTAAGTTTTTTATCCTTCGTTTTTTCGACACGTGGATTTTTACGGTAAAACAGGATTACGGTTGCTGGCCTTCGATTTACCATCGCTGGACAGTGGTGCACCATGGTACTGTTCCGTTTCAAATCCATTCACGCATTTCTAAAAGTCGTACGACACTGTTTCGCCATTTCAGACGGATGTTGCACCTTGCACCGTGGATGTTGCACCCTGTAGATATCGATTATTCGGACGGCCATAACTTCTGGCTTGTTTAGAGTTACGGGAGCCACAACATGTCAAAACGAAGGCCTCGATGAGTTCTACGGCTTTGACAGCTTTCAGCCGTCAATGGATAGATTAATGCCCAAAAAGGACAACCCGAATCTCAATCGGGCCTCGTAAGTTTTTTACCCTTCGTTTTTTCGACACGTGGATTTTTACGGTAAAATAGGATTACCGTGGCTGGCCTTCGATTTACCATCGCTGGAGAGTGGTGCACCATGGTACTGTTCCTTTTCAAATCCATGCATGAATTTCTAAAAGTCGTACGGCTCTGTTTCGCCATTTCGGACGGATGTTGCACCTTGCACCGTGGATGTTGCACCCTGTAGATATCGATTATTTGGACGGCCATAACTTCTGCCTCGTTTAGAGTTACGGGAGCCATAACCTGTCAAAACGAAGGCCTTGATGAGTTCTACGGCTTTGACAGCTTTCAGCCGTCAACGGATAGATTAATGCCTAAAAAGGACAACCTGAATCTCAATCGTGTCTCGTAAGTTTTTTACCCTTCGTTTTTTCGACACGTGGATTTTTACGGTAAAACAGGATTACCGTGGCCCGTCTTCGATTTACCATCGCTGGAGAGTGGTGCACCATGGTACTTTTCCGTTTCAAATCCATGCATGAATTTCTAGAAGTCGTGCGGCTCTGTTTCGCCATTTTGGACGGATGTTGCACCTTGCACCGTGGATGTTGCACCCTGTAGATATCGATTATTTGGACGGCCGTAACTTCTGCCTCGTTTAGAGTTACGGGAGCCATAACCTGTCAAAACGAAGGCCTCGATGAGTTATACGGCTTTGACAGCTTTCAGCCGTCAATGGATAGACTAATGCCCAAAAAGGACAACTCGAATCTCAATCGGGTCTCGTAAGTTTTTTACCCTTCGTTTTTCCGACACGTGGTTTTTACGGTAAAACAGGATTACGGAGGCTGGCCTTCGATTTACCATCGCTAGACAGTGGTGAACCATGGTACTGTTCCGTTTCAAATCCATGCACGCCTTTCTAAAAGTCGTACGACACTGTTTCGCCATTTCGGACGGATGTTGCACCTTGCGCCGTGGATGTTGCACCCTGTAGATATCGATTATTCGGACGGCCATAACTTCTGGCTCGTTTAGAGTTACGAGAGCCATAATCTGTCAAAACGAAGGCCTCGATGAGTTCTACGGCTTTGACAGCTTTCAGCCGTCAACGGATAGATTAATGCCCAAAAAGGACAACCCGAATCTCAATCGGGTCTCGTAAGTTTTTTACCCTTCCTTTTTCCGACACGTGGTTTTTACGGTAAAACAGGATTACGGTGGCTGGCCTTCGATTTACCATCGCTAGACAGTGGTGAACTATGGTACTGTTCCGTTTCAAATCCATGCACGCATTTCTAAAAGTCGTACGACACTGTTTCGCCATTTCGGACGGATGTTGCACCTTGCGCCGTGGATGTTGCACTCTTTAGATATCGATTATTCGGACGGCCATAACTTCTGGCTCGTTTAGAGTTACGGGAGCCATAACCTGTCAAAACGAAGGCCTCGATGAGTCCTACGGCTTTGACAGCTTTCAGCCATCAACGGATAGATTAATGACCAAAAATGACAACCCGAATCTCAATCGGGTCTCGTAAGTTTTTTACCCTTCGTTTTTTCGACACGTGTATTTTTATGGTAAAACGGGATACCGTGGCCCGTCTTCGACTTCCCATCACTGGAGAGTGGTGCACCATGGTACTGTTCCATTTCAAATCCATGCATGCATTTCTAAAAGTCGTACGACACTGTTTCACCATTTCGGACGGATGTTGCACCTTGCACCGTGGATGTTGCACCCTGTAAATATCGATTATTCAAACGGCAATAACTTCTGGCTCGTTTGGAGTTAAGGGAGCCATAACCTGTCAAAACGAAGGCCTCGATGAGATCTACGGCTTCGACAGCTTTCAGCCGTCAACGGATAGATTAATGACCAAAAAGGACAACCCGAATCTCAATCGGGTCTCGTAAGTTTTTTACCCTTTGTTTTTTCGACACGTGGATTTTTACGGTAAAACAGGATTATCGTGGCCCGTCTTCGACTTCCCATCGCTGGAGAGTGGTGCACCATGGTACTGTTCCGTTTCAAATCCATGCACGCATTTCTAAAAGTCGTACGACATTGTTTCGCCATTTCGGATGGATGTTGCACCTTGCACCGTGGATGTTGTACCCTGTAGATATCGATTATTCGGACGGCCATAACTTCTGGCTCGTTTAGAGTTACGGGAGCCATAACCTGTCAAAACAAAGGCCTTGATGAGTTCTATGGCTTTGACAGCTTTCAACCGTCAACGGATAGATTAATGCCCAAAAAGGACAACCCGAATCTCAATCGGGTCTCGTAAGTTTTTTACCCTTCGTTTTTTCGACACGTGGATTTTTACGGTAAAACAGGATTACGGTGGCTGGCCTTCGACTTACCATCGCTGGTCAGTGGTGCACCATGGTACTGTTCTATTTCAAATCCATGCACGCATTTCTAAAACTCGTACGGCTCTGTTTCGCCATTTCGGACGGATGTTGCACCTTGCACCGTGGATGTTGCACCATGTGGATATCGATTATTTGGACGACCATAACTTCTGCCTCGTTTAGAGTTACGGGAGCCATAACCTGTCAAAACGAAGGCCTCGATGAGTTCTACGGCTTTGATAGCTTTCAGCCGTCAACGGATAGATTAATGCCTAAAAAGGACAACCCGAATCTCAATCGGGTCTCGTAAGTTTTTTACCCTTCGTTTTTTCGACACGTGGATTTTTACTGTAAAACAGGATTACCGTGGCCCGTCTTCGATTTACCATCGCTGGAGAGTGGTGCACCATGGTACTTTTCTGTTTCAAATCCATGCACGCATTTCTAAAAGTCGTACGGCACTGTTTCGCCATTTCGGACGGATGTTGCACCATGCACCGTGGATGTTGCACCCTGTAGATATCTATTATTCGGACGGCCATAACTTCTGGCTTGTTTAGAGTTACAGGAGCCATAACCTGTCAAAACGAAGGCCTCGATGAGTTCTACGGCTATGACAGCTTTCAGCCGTCAACGGATAGATTAATGCCCAAAAAGGACAACCCGAATCTCAATCGGGTCTCGTAAGTTTTTTACCCTTCGTTTTTCCGACAAGTGGTTTTTACGGTAAAACAGGATTACGGTGGCTGGCCTTCGATTTACCGTCGCTAGACAGTGGTGAACCATGGTACTGTTCTGTTTCAAATCCATGCACGCATTTCTAAAAGTCGTACGACACTGTTTCGCCATTTCGGACGGATGTTGCACCTTGCGCCGTGGATGTTGCACCCTGTAGATATCGATTATTCAGACGACCATAACTTCTGGCTCGTTTCGAGTTACGGGAGTCATAACCTGTCAAAACGAAGGCCTCGATGAGTTCTACGGCTTTGACAGCTTTCAACCGTCAACGGATAGATTAATGCCCAAAAAGGACAACCCGAATCTCAATCGGGCCTCGTCAGTTTTTTACCCTTCGTTTTTTTGACACGTGGATTTTTACGGTAAAACAGGATTACCGTGGCTGGCCTTCGATTTACCATCGCTGGACAGTGGTGCACCATGGTACTGTTCCGTTTCAAATCCATGCACGCATTTCTAAAAGTCGTACTGCACTGTTTCGCCATTTCGGACGGATGTTGTACCTTGCACCGTGGATGTTGCACCCTGTAGATATTGATTATTCGGACGGCCATAACTTCTGGCTCGTTTAGAGTTACGGGAGCCATAACCTGTCAAAACGAAGGCCTCGATGAGTTCTACGGCATTGACAGCTTTCAGCCGTCGACGGATAGATTAATGCCCAAAAAGGACAACCCGAATCTCAATCGGGTCTCGTAAGTTTTTTACCCTTCGTTTTTTCGACACGTGGGTTTTTACGGTAAAACAGGATTACCGTGGTTGGCCTTCGATTTACCATCGCTGGAGAGTGGTGAACCATGGTACTTTTCTGTTTCAAATCCATGCACGCATTTCTAAAAGTCGTACGGCACTGTTTCGCCAGTTCGGACGGATGTTGCACCATGCACCGTGGATGTTGCACCCTGTATATATCGATTATTCGGACGGCCATAACTTCTGGCTCGTTTAGAGTTACGGGAGCCATAACCTGTCAAAACGAAGGCCTCGATGAGTTCTACGGCTTTGACAGATTTCAGCCATCAACGGATATATTAATGCCCAAAAAGGACAACCCGAATCTCAGTCGGGTCTCGTAAGTTGTTTACCCTTCGTTTTTCCGACACGTGGTTTTTATGGTAAAACAGGATTACGGTGGCTGGACTTCGATTTACCATCTCTAGACAGTGGTGCACCATGGTACTGTTCCGTTTCAAATCCACGCACGCATTTCTAAAAGTCGTACGGCACTGTTTCGCCATTTCGGACGGATGTTGCACCTTGCGCCGTGGATGTTGCACCCTGTAGATATCGATTATTCAAACGGCCATAACCTCTGGCTCGTTTAGAGTTACGGGAGCCATAACCTGTCAAAACGAAGGCCTCGATGATTTCTACCGGTTTGACAGCTTTCAACCGTCAACGGATAGATTAATGCCCAAAAAGGACGACTCGAATCTCAATCGGGTCTCGTAAGTTTTTTATCCTTCGTTTTTTCGACACGTGGATTTTTACGGTAAAACAGGATTACGGTTGCTGGCCTTCGATTTACCATCGCTGGACAGTGGTGCACCATGGTACTGTTCCGTTTCAAATCCATTCACGCATTTCTAAAAGTCGTACGGCACTGTTTCGCCATTTCGGACGGATGTTGCACCTTGCACCGTGGATGTTGCACCCTGTAGATATCGATTATTCGGACGGCCATAACTTCTGGCTTGTTTAGAGTTACGGGAGGCACAACATGTCAAAACGAAGGCCTCGATGAGTTCTACGGCTTTGAAAGCTTTCAGCCGTCAACGGATAGATTAATGCCCAAAAAGGACAACCCGAATCTCAATCGGGCCTCGTAAGTTTTTTACCCTTCCTTTTTCCGACACGTAGATTTTTACGGTAAAACAGGATTACGGTGGCTGGCCTTCGATTTACCATCGCTGGAGAGTGGTGCACCATGGTACTGTTCCTTTTCAAATCCGTGCATGAATTTCTAAAAGTCGTACGGCTCTGTTTCGCCATTTCGGACGGATGTTGCACCTTGCACCGTGGATGTTGCACCCTATAGATATCGATTATTTGGACGGCCATAACTTCTGCCTCGTTTAGAGTAACGGAAGCCATAACCTGTCAAAACGAAGGCCTCGATGAGTTCTACGGCTTTGACAGCTTTCAGCCATCAACAGATAGATTAATGCCCAAAAATGACAACCCGAATCTCAATCGGGTCTCGTAAGTTTTTTACCCTTCGTTTTTTCGACACGTGTATATTTATGGTAAAACGGGATACCGTGGCCCGTCTTCGACTTCCCATCACTGGAGAGTGGTGCACCATGGTACTGTTCCATTTCAAATCCATGCATGCATTTCTAAAAGTCGTACGACACTGTTTCACCATTTCGGACGGATGTTGCACCTTGCACCGTGGATGTTGCACCCTGTAAATATCGATTATTCAAACGGCAATAACTTCTGGCTCGTTTAGATTTACGGGAGCCATAACCTGTCAAAACGAAGGCCTCGATGAGATCTACGGCTTTGACTGCTTTCAGCCGTCAACGAATAGATTAATACCCAAAAAGGACAACCCGAATCTCAATCGGGTCTCATAAGTTTTTTACCCTTTGTTTTTTCGACACGTGGATTTTGCAGTAAAACAGGATTATCGTGGCCCGTCTTCCACTTCCCATCGCTGGAGAGTGGTGCACCATGGTACTGTTCCGTTTCAAATCCATGCACGCATTTCTAAAAGTCGTACGGCATTGTTTCGCCATTTCGGATGGATGTTTCACCTTGCACCGTGGATGTTGTACCCTGTAGATATCGATTATTCGGACGGCCATAACTTCTGGCTCGTTTAGAGTTACGGGAGCCATAACCTGTCAAAACGAAGGCCTCGATGAGTTCTATGGCTTTGACAGCTTTCAACCGTCAACGGATAGATTAATGCCCAAAAAGGACAACCCGAATCTCAATCGGGTCTCGTAAGTTTTTTACCCTTCGTTTTTTCGACACGTGGATTTTTACGGTAAAACAGGATTACGGTGGCTGGCCTTCGATTTACCATCGCTGGACAGTGGTACACCATGGTACTGTTCTGTTTCAAATCCATGCACGCATTTCTAAAAGTCGTACGGCTCTGTTTCGCCATTTCGGACGGATGTTGCACCTTGCACCGTGGATGTGGCACCCTGTAGATATCGATTATTTGGACGGCCTTTTACCCTTCGTTTTTTCGACACGTGTATTTTTATGGTAAAACGGGATACCGTGGCCCGTCTTCGACTTCCCATCACTGGAGAATGGTGCACCATGGTACAGTTCCATTTCAAATCCATGCATGCATTTCTAAAAGTCGTACGACACTGTTTCACCATTTCGGACGGATGTTGCACCTTGCACCGTGGATGTTGCACCCTGTAAATATCGATTATTCAAACGGCAATAACTTCTAGCTCGTTTAGAGTTACGGGAGCCATAACCTGTCAAAACGAAGGCCTCGATGAGATCTACGGGTTTGACAGCTTTCAGCCGTCAACGTATAGATTAATGCCCAAAAAGGACAACCCGAATCTCAATCGGGTCTCGTAAGTTTTTTACCCTTCGTTTTTTCGACACATGGATTTTTACGGTAAAACAGGATTATCGTGGCCCGTCTTCGACTTCCCATCGCTGGAGAGGGGTGCACCATGGTACTGTTCCGTTTCAAATCCATGCACGCATTTCTAAAAGTCGTACGGCATTGTTTCGCCATTTCGGACGGATGTTGCACCTTGCACCGTGGATGTTGCACCCTGTAAATATCGATTATTCGGACGGCCAATGCTTCGGGCTCGTTTAGAGTTACGGGAGCCATAACCTGTCAAAACGAAGGCCTCGATGAGTTCTATGGCTTTGACATCTTTCAACCGTCAACGGATAGATTAATGCCCAAAAAGGGCAACCCGAATCTCAATCGGGTCTCATAAGTTTTTTGCCCTTCGTTTTTTCGACACGTGGATTTTTACAGTAAAACAGGATTACGGTGGCTGGCCTTCGATTTACCATCGCTGGACAGTGGTGCACAAATGGTACTGTTCTGTTTCAAATCCATGCACGCAATTCTAAAAGTCGTACGGCTCTGTTTCGCCATTTCGGACGGATGTTGCACCTTGCACCGTGGATGTTGCACCCTGTAGATATCGATTATTTGGATGGCCATAACTTCTGCCTCGTTTAGAGTTACGGGAGCCATAACCTGTCAAAACGAAGGCCTCGATGAGTTCTATGGCTTTGACAGCTTTCAGCCGTCAACGGATAGATTCATGCCCAAAAAGGAAAACCCGAATCTCAATCGGGTCTCGTATGTTTTTACCCTTCGTTTTTTCGACACGTGGATTTTTCCGGTAAAACAGGATTACCGTGGCCCGTCTTCGATTTACCATCGCTGGAAAGTGGTGCACCATGTTACTGTTCCATTTCAAATCCATGCACGCATTTCTAAAAGTTGTACGGTACTGTTTCGCCATTTCGGAATGATGTTGCACCATGCACCGTGGATGTTGCACCCTGTAGATATCGATTATTCGGACGACCGTAACTTCTGGCTCGTTTAGAGTTACGGGAGCCATAACCTGTCAAAACGAAGGCCTCGATGAGTTCTACGGCTTTGACAGCTTTCTGCCGTCAACGGATAGATTAATGCCCAAAAAGGACAACCCGAATCTCAATCGGGTCTCGTAAGTTTTTTACCCTTCGTTTTTTGGACACGTGGATTTTTACGGTAAAACAGGATTACTGTTGCTGGCCTTCGATTTACCATCGCTGGACAGTGGTGCAGCATGGTACTGTTCCATTTCAAATCCATGCACGCATTTCTAAAAGTCGTACGGCACTGTTTCGCCATTTCGGACGGATGTTGCACCTTGCGCCGTGGATGTTGCACCCTGTAGATATCGATTATTCGGACGGCCATAACTTCTGGCTCGTTTAGAGTTACGGGAGCCATAACCTGTCAAAACGAAGGCCTCGATGAGTTCTACGGCTTTGACAGCTTTCAGCCGTCAACGGATAGATTAATGCCCAAAAAGGACAACCCGAATCTCAATCGTGTCTCGTAAGTTTTTTACCCTTCGTTTTTTCGACACGTGGATATTTACGGTAATATAGGATTACGGTGGCTGGCCTTCGATTTACCATCGCTGGATAGTGGTGCACCATGGTACTGTTCCGTTTCAAATCCATGCACGCATGTCTAAAAGTCGTACGGCACTGTTTCGCCATTTCGGACGGATGTTGCGCCTTGCACCGTGGATGTTGCACCCTGTAGATATCGATTATTCGGACGGCCACAACTTCTGGCTCGTTTAGAGTTACGAGAGCCATAACCTTTCAAAACGAAGGCCTCGATGAGTTCTACGGCTTTGACAGCTTTCAGCGGTCAACGGAAAGATTAATGCCCAAAAAGGACAACCCGAATCTCAATTGGGTCTCGTAAGTTTTTTACCCTTCGTTTTTTCGACGTGTGGATTTTTACGGTAAAACGGGATTACCTTGGCCCGTCTTCGACTTCCCATCGCTGGAGAGCGGTGCACCATGGTACTGTTCTGTTTCAAATCCATGCACGCAATTTTAAAAGTCGTAAAACACTGTTTCACCATTTCGGACCGATGTTGCACCTTGCACCGTGGATGTTGCACCCTGTAGATATCGATTATTCAAACGGCCATAACTTCTGGCTCGTTTAGAGTTACGGGAGCCATAACCTGTAAAAACGAAGGCCTCGATGAGTTCTACAGCTTTGACAGCTTTCATCCATCAATGGATAGATTAATGCCCAAATAGGACAACCCGAATCTCAATCGGGTCTCGTAAGTTTTTTATCCTTCGTTTTTTCGACACGCGGATTTTTGCGGTAAAACAGGATTACGGTTGCTGACCTTTGATTTACCATCGCTGGACAGTGGTGCACCATGGTACTGTTCTGTTTCAAATCCATGCATGCATTTCTAAAAATTGTACGACACTGTTTCTCCATTTCGGACGGATGTTGCACCTTGCACCGTGGATGTTGCACCCTGTAGATATCGATTATTCGGACGGCCGTAACTTCTGGCTCGTTTAGAGTTACGGGAGCCACAACCTATCAAAACGAAGGCCTCGATGAGTTCTACGGCTTTGACAGCTTTCATCCGTCAACGGATAGATTAATTCCCAAAAAGTACAACCCGAATCTCAATCGGGTCTCGTAAGTTTTTTACCCTTCGTTTTTTCGACACGTGGATTTTTACGGTAAAATAGGATTACCGTGGCTGGCCTTCGATTTACCATCGCTGGAGAGTGGTGCACCATGGTACTGTTTCGTTTCAAATCCATGCACGCATTTCTAAAAGTCGTACGGCTCTGTTTCGCCATTTCTGACGGATGTTGCACCTTGCACCGTGGATGTTGCACCCTGTAGATATCGATTATTTGGACGGCCATAACTTCTGCCTCGTCTAGAGTTACGGGAGCCATAACCTATCAAAACGAAGGCCTCGATGAGTTCTACGGCTATGACAGCTTTCAGCCGTCAACGGATAGATTAATGCCCAAAAAGGATAACCCGAATCTCAATTGGGTCTCGTAAGTTTTTTACCCTTCGTTTTTTCGACACGTGGATTTTTACGGTAAAACAGGATTACTGTGGCCCGTCTTCGATTTACCATCACTGGAGAATGTTGCACCATGGTACGGTTCCGTTTCAAATCCATGCACGCATTTCTAAAAGTCGTACGGCACTGTTTCGCCATTTCGGACGGATGTTGCTCCTTGCACCGTGGATGTGGCACCCTGTAGATATCGATTATTCGGACGGCCATAACTTCTGGCTCGTTTAGAGTTACGGGAGCCATAACCTGTCAAAACGAAGGCCTCGATGAGTTCTACGGCTTTGACAGCTTTCAGCCGTCAATGGATAGATTAATGCCCAAAAAGGACAACCCGAATCTCAATCGGGTCTCGTAAATTTTTTACCCTTTGTTTTTTCGACACGTAGATTTTTGCGGTAAAACAGGATTACGGTGGCTGGCCTTCGATTTACCATCGCTAGACAGTGGTGCACCATGATACTGTTCCGTTTCAAATCCATGCACGCATTTCTAAAAGTCGTACGGCACTGTTTCGCCATTTCGGACGGATGTTGCACCTTACGCCGTGGATGTTGCACCCTGTAGATATCGATTATTCGGACGGCCATAACTTCTGGCTCGTTTAGAGTTACGGGAGCCATAACCTGTCAAAACGAAGGCCTCGATGAGTTCTATGGCTTTGATATCTTTCAACCTTCAATGGATAGATTAATGCCCAAAAAGGACAACCCGAATCTCAATCGGGTCTCGTAAGTTTTTTACCCTTCGTTTTTTCGACACGTGGGTTTTTACGGTAAAACAGGATTACCGTGGTTGGCCTTCGATTTACCGTCACTGGAGAGTGGTGAACCAAGGTACTATTCCATTTCAAATCCATGCACGCATTTCTAAAAGTCGTACGACACTGTTTCGCCATTTCGGACGGATGTTGCACCTTGTACCATGGATGTTGCACCCTGTAGATATCGATTATTCGGACGACCAAAACTTCTGGCTCGTTTAGAGTTACGGGAGCCATAACCTGTCAAAACGAAGGCCTCGATTAGTTCTACGGCTTTGACAGCTTTCAGCCGTCAACGGATAGATTAATGCCCAAAAAGGACAACCCGAATCTCAATCGGGTCTCGTAAGTTTTTTACCCTTCGTTTTTTTGACACGTGGATTTTTACGGTAAAACAGGATTACGGTGGCTGGCCTTCGATTTACCATCGCTGGACAGTGGTGCACCTTGGTACTATTCCGTTTCAAATCCATGCATGCATTTCTAAAAGTCGTACGGCACTGTTTCGCCATTTCGGACGGATGTTGCACCTTGCACCGTGGATGTTGCACCCTGTAGATATCGATTATTCGGACGGCCACAACTTCTGGCTCGTTTGGAGTTACGGGAGCCATAACCTGTCAAAACGAAGGCCTCGATGAGTTCTACGGCTTTGACAGCTTTCAGCCGTCAATGGATAGATTAATGCCCAAAAAGGACAACCCGAATCTCAATCGGCTCTCGTAAGTTTTTTATCCTTTGTTTTTTCGACACGTGGATTTTTACGGTAAAAGGGGATTACCGTGGCCCGTCTTTGACTTCCCATCGCTGGAGAGCGGTGCACCATGGTACTGTTCCGTTTCAAGTCCATGCACGCATTTCTAAAAGTCGTAGGACACTGTTTCACCATTTCGGACGGATGTTGCACCTTGCACCGTGGATGTTGCACCCTGTAGATATCGATTATTCAAACGGCCATAACTTCTGGCTCGTTTAGAGTTACGGGAGCGATAACCTGTCAAAACAAAGGCCTCGATGAGTTCTACAGCTTTGAGAGCTTTCAGCCGTCAAGGATAGATTAATGCCCAAAAAGGACAACCCGAATCTCAATCGGGTCTCGTAAGTTTTTTATCCTTCGTTTTTTCGACACGTGGATTTTTACGGTAAAACAGGATTACGGTTGCTGGCCTTCGATTTACCATCGCTGGACAGTGGTGCACCATGGTACTGTTCCGTTTCAAATCCATGCATGCATTTCTAAAAGTCGTATGGCACTGTTTCGCCATTTCGGACGGATGTTGCACCTTGCACCGTGGATGTTGCACCCTGTAGATATCGATTATTCGGACGGCCGTAACTTCTGGTTCGTTTAGAGTTACGGGAGCCACAACCTGCCAAAATGAAGGCCTCGATGAGTTCTATGGCTTTGACAGCTTTCAGCCGTCAACGGATCGATTAATGCCCAAAAAGAACAACCCGAATCTCAATCGGGCCTCGTAAGTTTTTTACCCTTCGTTTTTTCGACACGTAGATTTTTACGGTAAAATAGGATTACCGTGGCTGGCCTTCGATTTACCATCGCTGGAGAGTGGTGCACCATGGTACTGTTCCGTTTCAAATCCATGCACGCATTTCTAAAAGTTGTACGGCTCTGTTTCGCCATTTCGGACGGATGTTGCACCTTGCACCGTGGATGTTGCACCCTATAGATATCGATTATTTGGACGGCCATAACTTCTGCCTCGTTTAGAGTTACGGAAGCCATAACCTGTCAAAACGAAGGCCTCGATGAGTTCTACGGCTTTGACTGCTTTCAACCGTCAACGGATAGATTAATGCCCAAAAAGAACAACCCTAATCTCAATCGGGTCTCGTAAGTTTTTTACCCTTCGTTTTTTCGACACGTGGATTTTTATGGTAAAACAGGATTGCCGTGGCCCGTCTTCGATTTACCATCGCTGGAGAGTGGTGCACCATGGTACTGTTCCATTTCAAATCCATGCACGTATTTCTAAAAGTCGTACGGCACTGTTTCGCCATTTCGGACGGATGTTGCACCTTGCACCGTGGATGTGGCACCCTGTAGATATCGATTATTCGGACGGCCATAACTTCTGGCTCGTTTAGAGTTACGGGAGCCATAATCTGTCAAAATGAAGGCCTCGATGAGTTCTACGGCTTTGACAGCTTTCAGCAGTCAGCGGATAGATTAATGCCCAAAAAGGACAACCCGAATCTCAATCGGGTCTCGTAAGTTTTTTACCCTTCGTTTTTTCGACACGTGGATTTTTATGGTAAAACAGGATTACGGTGGCTGCCCTTCGATTTACCATCGCTGGAGAGTGGTGCACCATGGTACTGTTCCATTTCAAATCCATGCACGCATTTCTAAAAGTCGTACGGCACTGTTTCGCCATTTCGGACGGATGTTGCACCTTGCGCCGTGGATGTTGCACCCTGTAGATATCGATTATTCGGACGGCCATAACTTCTGGCTCGTTTCGAGTTACGGGAGTCATAACCTGTCAAAACGAAGGCCTCGATGAGTTCTACGGCTTTGACAGCTTTCAGCCGTCAACAGATAGATTAATGCCCAAAAAGGACAACTCGAATCTCAATCGGGTCTCGTAAGTTTTTTACCCTTTGTTTTTCCGACACATGGATTTTTACGGTAAAACAGGATTACCGAGGCTGGCCTTCGATTTACCATCGCTGGAGAGTGGTGCACCATGGTACTGTTCCGTTTCAAATCCATGCACGCATTTCTAAAAGTCGTACGGCACTGTTTCGCCATTTCGGACGGATGTTGCACCTTGCACCGTGGATGTTGCACCCTATAGATATCGATTATTCAAACGGCCAAGACTTCTGGCTCGTTTAGAGTTACGGGAGCCATAACCTGTCAAAATGAAGGCCTCGATGAGTTCTACGGCTTTGACATCTTTCAGCCGTCAACGGATAGATTAATGCCCAAAAAGGACAACCCGAATCTCAATCGGGTGTCGTAAGTTTTTTACCCTTCGTTTTTTCGACACGTGGATTTTTACGGTAAAACAGGATTACCGTGGCCCGTCCTCGACTTCCCATCGCTGGAGAGTGGTGCACCATGGTACTGATCCGTTTCAAATTCATGCACGCATTTCTAAAAGTCGTACGACACTGTTTCGCCATTTCGGACGGATGTTGCACCTTGCACCGTGGATGTTGCACCCTGTAGATATCGATTATTCGGACGGCTATAACTTCTGGCTCGTTTAGAGTTACGGGAGCCATAACCTATCAAAACAAAGGCCTCGATGAGTTCTATGGCTTTGACGGCTTTCAGCCGTCAACGGATAGATTAATGCCCAAAAAGGACAACCCGAATCTCAATCGGGTCTCGTAAGTTTTTTACCCTTCGTTTTTTCGAAAGGTGGATTTTTATGGTAAAACGGGATACCGTGGCCCGTCTTCGACTTCCCATCGCTGGAGAGTGGTGCACCATAGTACTATTCCGTTTCAAATCCACGCACGCATTTCTAAAAGTCGTACGGCACTGTTTCGCCATTTCGGACGGATGTCGCACCTTGCACCGTGGATGTTGCACCCTGTAGATATCGATTATTCGGACGGCCATAACTTCTGGCTCGTTTAGAGTTACGGGAGCCATTACCTATCAAAACGAAGGCCTCGATGATTTCTACGGCTTTGACAGCTTTCAGCCGTCAACGGATAGATTAATTCCCAAAAAGGACAAACCGAATCTCAATCGGGTCTCGTAAGTTTTTTAACCTTTGTTTTTTCGACACGTGGATTTTTACGGTAAAATAGGATTACGGTGGCTGGCCTTCGATTTACCATCGCTGGACAGTGGTGCACCATGGGACTGTTCCGTTTCAAATCCATGCACGCATTTCTAAAAGTCGTACGGCACTGTTTTGCCATTTCGGACGGATGTTGCACCTTGCACCGTGGATGTTGCACCCTGTAGATATCGATTATTCGGACGGCCACAACTTCTGGCTCGTTTAGAGTTACGAGAGCCATAACCTGTCAAAACGAAGGCCTCGATGAGTTCTACGGCTTTGACAGCTTTCAGCCGTCAACGGAAATATTAATGCCCAAAAAGGACAACCCGAATCTCAATTGGGTCTCGTAAGTTTTTTACCCTTCGTTTTTTTGACATGTGGATTTTTACGGTAAAACGGGATTACCTTGGCCCGTCTTCGACTTCCCATCGCTGGAGAGCGGTGCACCATGGTACTGTTCCGTTTCAAATCCATGCACGCATTTTTAAAAGTCGTACAACACTGTTTCACCATTTCGGACTGATGTTGCACCTTGCACCGTGGATGTTGCACCCTGTAGATATCGATTATTCAAACGGCCATAACTTCTGGCTCGTTTAGAGTTACGGGAGCCATAACCTATAAAAACGAAGGCCTCGATGAGTTCTACAGCTTTGACAGCTTTCAGCCATCAATGGATAGATTAATGCCCAAAAAGGACAACCCGAATCTCAATCGGGTCTCGTAAGTTTTTTATCCTTCGTTTTTTCGACACGCGGATTTTTACGGTAAAACAGGATTACGGTTGCTGACCTTTGATTTACCATCGCTGGACAGTGGTGCACCATGGTACTGTTCTGTTTCAAATCCATGCATGCATTTCTAAAAATTGTACGACACTGTTTCTCCATTTCGGACGGATGTTGCACCTTGCACCGTGGATGTTGCACCCTGTAGATATCGATTATTCGGACGGCCTTATCTTCTGGCTCGTTTAGAGTTACGGGAGCCACAACCTATCAAAACGAAGGCCTCGATGAGTTCTACGGCTTTGACAGCTTTCATCCGTCAACGGATAGATTAATGCCCAAAAAGTACAACCCGAATCTCAATCGGGTCTCGTAAGTTTTTTACCCTTCGTTTTTTCGACACGTGGATTTTTACGGTAAAATAGGATTACCGTGGCTGGCCTTCGATTTACCATCGCTGGAGAGTGGTGCACCATGGTACTGTTTCGTTTCAAATCCATGCACGCATTTCTAAAAGTCGTACGGCTCTGTTTCGCCATTTCTGACGGATGTTGCACCTTGCACCGTGGATGTTGCACCCTGTAGATATCGATTATTTGGACGGCCATAACTTCTGCCTCGTCTAGAGTTACGGGAGCTATAACCTGTCAAAACGAAGGCCTCGATGAGTTCTACGGCTATGACAGCTTTCAGCCGTCAACGGATAGATTAATGCCCAAAAAGGATAACCCGAATCTCAATTGGGTCTCGTAAGTTTTTTACCCTTCGTTTTTTCGACACGTGGATTTTTACGGTAAAACAGGATTACCGTGGCCCGTCTTCGATTTACCATCACTGGAGAATGTTGCACCATGGTACGGTTCCGTTTCAAATCCATGCACGCATTTCTAAAAGTCGTACGTGTAACGACCCGTATTTTTACGTGTCGATAAATCGTAGAATTTACAGGTTGTTAGTGTTGTTTGTGTTGCTTCTAGCTTGAGTCGTTTAGAAGTTAACCCGGGTACAAGTGATGAGTCGTGACCGACTCATAGGGGACCGACTCAAGGAGGGGTAGCGGTTTAAAGTGTTGGCCGAGATAAGGATGGACCGACTCAAGAAGTTAGGCGACTCATAGGATGACCGACTCATAGAGGGCCGAGATAAGAAGTGTGGCCGAGTCAACGAGTTACGACTCATAGGGTTTGCCGAGTTAAGGAGTTAACGGGTTAAGGGTGTAGCGACTTAAGGGGTTTAGGCTTAGGTCGTGGATAATGAGTCGGCAGGGTTTTGAGTCGTAGGGCCTGATGAGTCGTGAGTCGGCATCATAGTTGAGTCGTGAGTGTGTATTGTTGAGTCGTCGTACGACTTAGGACTTGGGGAAAACGCGGCAGTGTCTTAGGTCGGAGGCTTTTAGGTCGTGACCGACTTATGTTGAGTCGGCACTGGTCTTGGGTCGTGAGTCGGTAGGTGTTGAGTCGGTTTGGGTTTGAGTCGTATGACCTTGTGCCTTGGTGTATTGAGTCGTTGGCTTGAGTCGGAAGGCTGTGCAGTTGAGTCGGCTAGGACTTAGGTCGGCCATAAGGCTGTGTTGTTAGGTCGTTTGCAACTGAGTCGGTAGGCACGACTTAACGATGAGTCGTAAGTCGTATGTGTCTTAAGTCGTGTGACCTTCTTGCTGTGTTGAGTCGTTAGGTCTTTGAGTCGGTAGAATTTAAGTCGGCATCTGGGTTAGTGTTAAGTCGGCAGTATATGTTGTATAGTTAAGTCGCAGGGTCGGCTGTGCTAGGTCGTGAGTCGGCAGGAGATGAGTCGTGGACGACTCATGATGAGTCGGGACCGACTCATGGGGCGACGACTCAGGGAGGTTCCAGCCTATAAATAGAGGGGTTCGGCTCACTTTTTGGCACCAGATTTCGAAGCGACGAAGTGCTGCCATTTTGAAGACTCGACTACAACATTTCTTCATCTTCTTTTCTCCATTCCAATCTAATTCTAACATCCATCCAAGATCGAAGATCGAGATCGAAGATCCAAGTGCCAAAGTTGAAGATCTTCATCCGTTCGAGCTAGAATTCATCGATTGGAGCGAGATATTGCCGGATCAAACCTTGATCTTCGCTGTCCAGATCTGAAGTGTGTAGTTTTTGTAGTGTTTGGGTGATTTGGTGAGTGGTAGTTATCTCTCACGCGGATCCAAGGGAGTATATTGGATTGGTGGCTTGTTTGAGTGTTAAAGTTAGAGATTTCATGCATTTTTCTTAGATCGAAGTCTAGATCCATGGTTTTTGGAAGATGTTTACTTATGCAAGTTTGTTTAATAAGCATTAGAGACAAATCCCATGTTTTATAATTGATAGATCTATGCTAAAAACCATGATTTCACATATGTTGGACTTTTGCTCGTTTATTTACGAAATTGCCATTATAGTTGATATTGCTTAAATTGCTTAATAGATCTTGTTTGAATGATTGATTATTTGAATGTATGATTGATTTGATTGTTTCCAAGTTAGCTAGTAGTTGATTTGGAACAAGATGATGAAAGAGGATTCAAAAGCTATGGAAGAAGGCTCTTGAATGGTGAAAGCTGCTTAAGGCATATGTAGCGGATGTTGAAGCTCATATGTATAGATTGGATGATGTTGAGATGGGACTTTGCCATGATTTGATGAGGCAAACCATGTTGTTGAGTTGAGACTTTGCTTTGATGCGATGAAGCGAAGTATGATGTGAGTCTTGGCTTAATCCAAGCAGGGATCATTCCAAGCATGTTGATAACTTGAAGAGTAGTTCAAGTTGGTTGATAATGGATTGTTCAAGAGGTAGCTTGAGCTTGTATGAGGATAGTCGTCAAGAAGGATGGCTAGGAGGCTTGGATCTCGTCGTTGTTGAAGGTTCTAGCATGCTCAAAAGCAGGAGTACATGGGGCGCCCATAACGACTACAGGTAGGTAGTCGGGACACCCAAAAGACTACAGGTAGGTAGTTGAGTACTCTGGGCAAAGTAGATAAGTCCTAGGCACAAGGCAGTGTGCGGAGTTATGGTTAGAACCGGGGTTACCATTAACCCTTGACAGATGGTCATTCAACTAACGGTGAAATCGAGGCAAGGATAACAGTGATAGCCAGAGTCATGGATGTTTGGTTGTATTATCATTCGGCTTCAAGAGCGGTGTTTTCTGGGTGCTTATCTGATCTTGGTTTAGGCCTTGGGGGTTTGTATTTGGAAAACATCGTCCTTGACTCGAGTGGTATTCGCTTTACCTTAATTGTCTATGTTGTTATGCTTGCTTCTCCTTAGTGTATGTCTGGGGCTATCACTGTAGGAAGAGGTGGAGTGGGATGGTTTGGTTCCTATTCCTTTTATCCTTTATGCTCTTTTGGTATGTTTGATAGTTAATTTACTGCTCACTAAGACTTTGTCTGACTCAAGGTTTTATGTCTCCTCTTATTACCTTGGGCTGTTCATCCATGTTGGGATGGGCAGACTAGGTAGCAGGTGACAGGTGCTGTGCTAGGAGTTCTACGATGAAGATGACGAAGACGAGCAGGAGGCTTTGCATATTAGTTTTCTTACTATATGTACTGGGTATCCGCTGCTGTATTTGGTTGAGTGATTTGTAGTGAGGCTTTCATGTATGGATTTGAGTAGATGATTGTATAAAACTACTGTGATGCTTATATGATGATGTTCTGTTCTATGGAGCTTCACTATATTATATTTCTCTATTGTATTTTATCCATGCGCTGTGAGTTGTACGATAGAGATTCTTTTGTTTTGTTTTACCCTGACTATCGTCCATGGCTGCCTGGCACGCCTTTCAGCGCATTATTTCCTTGTTTTGGTGCGGGAGTCATGGGCGGTCGTCACATTTGGTATCAGAGCCTTGGTTAATCGATTTTAGCCAACGCTCGCTGATGTAACTACGTAAGAGAGACGTAATTGTAATTTGATGGATGATTACTATATATAATATAGTAGTTTAGAAGGGTTTGAACTCCTTATGCAGTTGTTTCTTAAGGTGTTCTAATCATTCTTATTTACAGATATTAAGGATGAGTCGAAGTGAGAGACAAGCTGCGAGGGGTAGCCGTGATGCTAGGGAAGCTGTTGATTATGCTCCTATGTTTGAGGCCATGATGACTTCAATCATGAGGAGAATACCAGCTTCAGGATCATCTGTGGATGTGGGAGTTCAAGTCCAAGCTCCGAGACCGGTGGATTTTGCCAAGCTTTGCAAGGATTATACTGCTCTTGGAGGGAAAGTTTTCTTGGGGACGGAGTCGACTATTGAGGTGCAGAGATGGATTGATGCTTGCAAAAGAATCTTTGGTGACTTAGGGATTGAGGATGCAACTAAGAGGAAGCTTGCATCGAGACAGCTTCAGGGAAGAGCTGCTGATTGGTGGAATTCTATCACCATCGATACTCCAGAAGAAGAGATTACTTGGGAGCAATTCCAAGTTAGATTTGAAGCTAAGTTCATCTCTACTTCCCAGAAATCTGTCTTGTTTAAGAGGTTTGTGGAGCTCAAGCAAGGGGGAAGGCCTGTTCTTGAGTACATTTCTGAGTTTGAAGCTTTGTCTAAGTATGCCAGATCATATATTGATTCTCCCTACCAGAAGAATGAAAAGTTTGTGACTGGTCTGGATGCTTATCTTGGGAGGCAGTTAGTGGATCATCTGGACGATCCATTTGAGAAGCTTGTGGAAAAAGCTCTTAGGCATGAGAGTTTGTTTCCTAGGGAAAGTTCTGTTATTGCTGTAGCTAGGGAAGGATCTAAACCACAGCAGAGTGGCAATAAGAAGAGGAAACAACAGCAACAGAGGGGTAGGGATGGCCAGAAGAAGCCGAAAAGTGAAGTGACTTGCTATAACTGCCAGCAGAAGGGCCATCTTTACAAAGATTGTAAGAATCCCAAAGTGCCGGGAAAGTGTTACAACTGTGATAAGCTGGGACATATCAAGAAGAATTGTCCAGAACCGAGGAAAGATAGGCAGGTTGTGCAAGCCTATGCTTTGGGGGCTGTTCCATCGTCTTCGAAAGCTCCTACTGCTGAAGAGAAGGGGAAGAGTGTGGTTGTTCAAGGTACTCTTTCTATTTGTGGTGTTCCAGTTAGAGTGTTGTTTGATACTGGAGCGTCGCATTCTTTTGTTTGTGATGATTTGGTAAGCCGGTTAGGTATGAAACCGGATATTGTTGATAGGCCATTGGTTGTGACTAATCCGGTAGGGGGTTCGTCATGTTTGTGTATGTTATGTCGTGGTCTAGTTGTGTCGAGTCATGATTGCTCGTTTGTTTGTGATTGCTTTGTTCTGAACTTTGCGGGGTTCGGAATTATTTTGGGTATGGACTGGCTTAGGAAGTATGCGGCTAGGATTGATTGTGAGAGGCTTGAGGTGACAGTCGGGAATGTGGAAGGGCGAAAGGTTGTGATACGATGTAAGCATGAAGAAGGCGTCTTCATGAGCTTCATGTATTCGCTAGTTGTTCCACGGGATGGACTGTCATTGGTGCCTATTGTGAATGAGTTTGGTGATGTCTTTGAGGAAGTCAAAGGGTTACCGCCGCATAGGGAGATCGAGTTTCGTATCGATCTAATTGAGGGAGCCAGACCTGTTGTGATGCCTCTTAGGCGAATGGCACCGAGGGAGCAGCAAGAGCTGAAGGTGCAAGTTGATGACCTTTTGCGGAAAGGATTCATTCGGAGAAGTGTGTCCGAATGGGGTGCGCCCGTTGTGTTCGCAACCAAAACGGATGGATCGTTGAGGTTGTGTGTTGATTATCGTGAGCTGAATAAGGTGACTAGGAAGAACAAGTATCCATTGCCGAGAATAGATGACTTGTTTGATCAGCTTCACGAGGCTAAGGTGTTTTCTCAGATGGATTTGGCAACGGGATTTCACCAGTTGAGAGTGGCGAAGGATAGTGTGCCGAAGACTGCTTTCAGGACACCATCCGGGTTTTATGAGTGGCTGGTAATGCCGTTTGGGTTGACTAACGCGCCAGCATATTTTGTGGATCTTATGAATAGAGTGTTCAGAGATCAGTCGAATAAGTTCGTGCTTGTGTTCGTGGATGATATTCTGATTTATTCCAGAACTGAGGGAGAGCACAAGACGCACTTGAGGATTGTTTTGGAAATTTTGCGGAAACATCAGCTGAAGGCTAAGTTTTCGAAGTGTCACTTCTGGAAGAGTGAAGTGAGGTTCTTAGGCCATGTTATCTCTGGAAATGGAATAGCGGTTGACCCCGCTAAGGTGGCAGTGATCCAGGATTGGGTTAGACCTAAGAATGCATCTGATGTGAGAAGTTTTCTTGGATTAGCAGGATATTATCGTCGGTTTATCAAAGACTTTTCCAAGATAGCTGCACCGTTAACAGGATTGACAAAGAAGAACCAGGTGTTCAGATGGGATGATAAGTGTGAGCAAGCTTTTGTAATCCTGAAAGAGCGATTGACGAGTGCTCCTGTTTTGACTATTCCAAGTGGGAATGATGAGATGGTGGTTTACACCGATGCATGTGGCACTGGACTAGGAGCGGTGCTAATGCAGAAGGATAAAGTTGTTGCGTATGCAAGTCGACAACTGAAGCCGCATGAAAGGAATTATCCGACTCATGATTTGGAGTTAGCGGCGATTGTGTTTGCTTTGAAGATGTGGAGACACTATCTATTGGGAGTTAGATTTGAGCTGTTTACAGATCATAAGTCGTTGAAGTATCTGTTTTCCCAAAAGGATTTGAATCTTCGACAGCAACGGTGGCTAGAGTTCTTAGCATCGTATGATTTTGGTATAGCCTATACTCCAGGGAAAGGTAACGCAGTGGCTGATGCGTTAAGTCGAAGACATGCAGGATTGGGAGCCATGTTTTCGGAATGGAAGAGTCTTGAGTATTTGGCTGGATTTGATTTCAGGCCTAGATGTGAATTGGAACCTGAGATGTTGGCAAACTTATCGATAAGGCCTACTCTTGTGGAAAGAATTGGTGAGAGGCAAAGGGGAGATGATAAGCTTGTCAAGATTATCTGTGATTTGGAATCTGGATTGGACCCGGAGAAGGATAAGGGATTCGAGGTCGATCGAGAGGGTTGGCTTCGAAAGCAAGGGCGACTAGTTGTTCCCGATGTAGATGGATTGAGAGATGAAGTTCTGAGGGAGAGTCATCACTCGAAGTTGACAATTCATCCAGGTGGAAATAAGATGTATCGGGATATGAAGAGAACCTACTACTGGGAAGGTATGAAGAAGGATGTTGGAAATTTTATTTCCAAGTGTATGAATTGCCAGTTGGTGAAAGCTGAGCAGAAGAAGCCCAGTGGATTGCTTCAGCCATTAGAGGTTCCTACATGGAAGTGGGAGCAAGTGTCGATGGACTTTATCGATGGCCTACCTAGGACAAGAGCAGGGAATGAAGGGATTTGGGTCATAGTAGATCGTTTGACCAAGAGTGCAAGGTTCATTCCTGTTCGATCGACTAGGACTGCATCGAAGTTGGCTGAATTATATGTGAAGTGGATAGTTCGTTTCCATGGTGTTCCGAAGAGTATAGTGAGCGATCGAGATCCATTGTTCACTAGTAGATTTTGGAAGAGCTTCCAGGAAGTTTTGGGAACTGAGTTGTGTTTGAGTACAGCTTATCACCCTCAAACAGATGGTCAGACTGAGAGAGTCAACCGAGTTTTGGAAGATCTTCTTAGAGCATGTGTTTTGGACTTCGGAGGATCATGGGAAGATCACCTTCATTTGGTGGAGTTTGCTTATAATAACAGTTATCAGTCGAGTATCGGTATGGCACCATATGAGGCATTATATGGAAGACCGTGTAACTCTCCGACATGTTGGTTGGAAACTGGAGAAAAGCTGATACTTGGGCCAGAGATGATTCGACAGACTTCAGATTGTATAGAGATCATTCGGCAACGAATGAAGGCAGCCCAAGATCGTCAGAAAAGTTATGCCGATAATCGTCGTAAGGATTTGGAATTCGACGTAGGTGATATGGTTTTTGTGAAGATTTCCCCATTGAAGAATGTTGTTAGATTCGGGAAGAAAGGGAAATTGACTCCGAGATTTGTTGGACCATTTCCGATTATCGAGCGAATTGGAAAGCTCGCTTATAGATTGGAGTTACCGGAAAAGATGGCGGGTGTGCACAATGTTTTTCATGTATCTTATCTACGGAAGTATGTGCACGACCCAACTACGGTGGTTTCTGCTGATAGCTGTGAAGACTTGGAGGTTGATCCAGTTGTTTCGAGACCTCGTAAGCCGCTTCGTATTGTTGAAACCGATACGAAACAGCTTAGGAGGAAGACGATTACGTTGCTCAAGGTACAATGGAGTGATGATGTTAACGACTGTACGTGGGAGGAGGAAGAGAGGATGAAGGCAGCTCATTCCGGACTCTTCGAGGTATTGCCCTAAAGTGTCGTGACATCTCATGAATTTGTAGCTTGTTCTAAGTCTTAGAATTCTGCATGCTAGGTTAGAATTGGTTGCATGGTTTGTTGATTGCTATGGATGGTAGGCATGCGGAATAATTGTGATTGCTGTTGTTTGCTTGGAATTTCGGGGGCGAAATTCCTAAGGGGGAGGGAATGTAACGACCCGTATTTTTACGTGTCGATAAATCGTAGAATTTACAGGTTGTTAGTGTTGTTTGTGTTGCTTCTAGCTTGAGTCGTTTAGAAGTTAACCCGGGTACAAGTGATGAGTCGTGACCGACTCATAGGGGACCGACTCAAGGAGGGGTAGCGGTTTAAAGTGTTGGCCGAGATAAGGATGGACCGACTCAAGAAGTTAGGCGACTCATAGGATGACCGACTCATAGAGGGCCGAGATAAGAAGTGTGGCCGAGTCAACGAGTTACGACTCATAGGGTTTGCCGAGTTAAGGAGTTAACGGGTTAAGGGTGTAGCGACTTAAGGGGTTTAGGCTTAGGTCGTGGATAATGAGTCGGCAGGGTTTTGAGTCGTAGGGCCTGATGAGTCGTGAGTCGGCATCATAGTTGAGTCGTGAGTGTGTATTGTTGAGTCGTCGTACGACTTAGGACTTGGGGAAAACGCGGCAGTGTCTTAGGTCGGAGGCTTTTAGGTCGTGACCGACTTATGTTGAGTCGGCACTGGTCTTGGGTCGTGAGTCGGTAGGTGTTGAGTCGGTTTGGGTTTGAGTCGTATGACCTTGTGCCTTGGTGTATTGAGTCGTTGGCTTGAGTCGGAAGGCTGTGCAGTTGAGTCGGCTAGGACTTAGGTCGGCCATAAGGCTGTGTTGTTAGGTCGTTTGCAACTGAGTCGGTAGGCACGACTTAACGATGAGTCGTAAGTCGTATGTGTCTTAAGTCGTGTGACCTTCTTGCTGTGTTGAGTCGTTAGGTCTTTGAGTCGGTAGAATTTAAGTCGGCATCTGGGTTAGTGTTAAGTCGGCAGTATATGTTGTATAGTTAAGTCGCAGGGTCGGCTGTGCTAGGTCGTGAGTCGGCAGGAGATGAGTCGTGGACGACTCATGATGAGTCGGGACCGACTCATGGGGCGACGACTCAGGGAGGTTCCAGCCTATAAATAGAGGGGTTCGGCTCACTTTTTGGCACCAGATTTCGAAGCGACGAAGTGCTGCCATTTTGAAGACTCGACTACAACATTTCTTCATCTTCTTTTCTCCATTCCAATCTAATTCTAACATCCATCCAAGATCGAAGATCGAGATCGAAGATCCAAGTGCCAAAGTTGAAGATCTTCATCCGTTCGAGCTAGAATTCATCGATTGGAGCGAGATATTGCCGGATCAAACCTTGATCTTCGCTGTCCAGATCTGAAGTGTGTAGTTTTTGTAGTGTTTGGGTGATTTGGTGAGTGGTAGTTATCTCTCACGCGGATCCAAGGGAGTATATTGGATTGGTGGCTTGTTTGAGTGTTAAAGTTAGAGATTTCATGCATTTTTCTTAGATCGAAGTCTAGATCCATGGTTTTTGGAAGATGTTTACTTATGCAAGTTTGTTTAATAAGCATTAGAGACAAATCCCATGTTTTATAATTGATAGATCTATGCTAAAAACCATGATTTCACATATGTTGGACTTTTGCTCGTTTATTTACGAAATTGCCATTATAGTTGATATTGCTTAAATTGCTTAATAGATCTTGTTTGAATGATTGATTATTTGAATGTATGATTGATTTGATTGTTTCCAAGTTAGCTAGTAGTTGATTTGGAACAAGATGATGAAAGAGGATTCAAAAGCTATGGAAGAAGGCTCTTGAATGGTGAAAGCTGCTTAAGGCATATGTAGCGGATGTTGAAGCTCATATGTATAGATTGGATGATGTTGAGATGGGACTTTGCCATGATTTGATGAGGCAAACCATGTTGTTGAGTTGAGACTTTGCTTTGATGCGATGAAGCGAAGTATGATGTGAGTCTTGGCTTAATCCAAGCAGGGATCATTCCAAGCATGTTGATAACTTGAAGAGTAGTTCAAGTTGGTTGATAATGGATTGTTCAAGAGGTAGCTTGAGCTTGTATGAGGATAGTCGTCAAGAAGGATGGCTAGGAGGCTTGGATCTCGTCGTTGTTGAAGGTTCTAGCATGCTCAAAAGCAGGAGTACATGGGGCGCCCATAACGACTACAGGTAGGTAGTCGGGACACCCAAAAGACTACAGGTAGGTAGTTGAGTACTCTGGGCAAAGTAGATAAGTCCTAGGCACAAGGCAGTGTGCGGAGTTATGGTTAGAACCGGGGTTACCATTAACCCTTGACAGATGGTCATTCAACTAACGGTGAAATCGAGGCAAGGATAACAGTGATAGCCAGAGTCATGGATGTTTGGTTGTATTATCATTCGGCTTCAAGAGCGGTGTTTTCTGGGTGCTTATCTGATCTTGGTTTAGGCCTTGGGGGTTTGTATTTGGAAAACATCGTCCTTGACTCGAGTGGTATTCGCTTTACCTTAATTGTCTATGTTGTTATGCTTGCTTCTCCTTAGTGTATGTCTGGGGCTATCACTGTAGGAAGAGGTGGAGTGGGATGGTTTGGTTCCTATTCCTTTTATCCTTTATGCTCTTTTGGTATGTTTGATAGTTAATTTACTGCTCACTAAGACTTTGTCTGACTCAAGGTTTTATGTCTCCTCTTATTACCTTGGGCTGTTCATCCATGTTGGGATGGGCAGACTAGGTAGCAGGTGACAGGTGCTGTGCTAGGAGTTCTACGATGAAGATGACGAAGACGAGCAGGAGGCTTTGCATATTAGTTTTCTTACTATATGTACTGGGTATCCGCTGCTGTATTTGGTTGAGTGATTTGTAGTGAGGCTTTCATGTATGGATTTGAGTAGATGATTGTATAAAACTACTGTGATGCTTATATGATGATGTTCTGTTCTATGGAGCTTCACTATATTATATTTCTCTATTGTATTTTATCCATGCGCTGTGAGTTGTACGATAGAGATTCTTTTGTTTTGTTTTACCCTGACTATCGTCCATGGCTGCCTGGCACGCCTTTCAGCGCATTATTTCCTTGTTTTGGTGCGGGAGTCATGGGCGGTCGTCACAGTACGGCACTGTTTCGCCATTTCGGACGGATGTTGCACCTTGCACCGTGGATGTGGCACCCTGTAGATATCGATTATTCGGACGGCCATAACTTCTGGCTCGTTTAGAGTTACGGGAGCCATAACCTGTCAAAACGAAGGCCTCGATGAGTTCTTCGGCTTTGACAGCTTTCAGCCGTCAATGGATAGATTAATGCCCAAAAAGGACAACCCGAATCTCAATCGGGTCTCGTAAATTTTTTACCCTTTGTTTTTTCGACACGTGGATTTTTACGGTAAAACAGGATTACGGTGGCTGGCCTTCGATTTACCATCGCTAGACAGTGGTGCACCATGATACTGTTCCGTTTCAAATCCATGCACGCATTTCTAAAAGTCGTACGGCACTGTTTCGCCATTTCGGACGGATGTTGCACCTTACGCCGTGGATGTTGCACCCTGTAGATATCGATTATTCGGACGGCCATAACTTCTGGCTCGTTTAGAGTTACGGGAGCCATAACCTGTCAAAACGAAGGCCTCGATGAGTTCTATGGCTTTGACAGCTTTCAGCCGTCAAAGGATAGATTAGTGCCCAAAAAGGACAACCCGAATCTCAATCGGGTCTTTTTAGTTTTTTAGCCTTCGTTTTTTCGACACGCGGATTTTTACGGTAAAACAGGATTACGGTTGCTGACCTTCGATTTACCATCGCTGGACAGTGGTGCACCATGATACTGTTCTATTTCAAATCCATGCATGCATTTGTAAAAATTGTACGACACTGTTTCTCCATTTCGGACGGATGTTGCACCTTGCACCGTGGATGTTGCACCCTGTAGATATCGATTATTCGGACGGCCATAACTTCTGGCTCGTTTAGAGTTCGGGAGCCATAACCTGTCAAAATGAAGGCCTCAATGAGTTCTACGGCTTTGACAGCTTTCAGCCGTCAATGGATAGATTAATTCCCAAAAAGGACAACCCGAATCTCAATCAGGTCTCGTAAGTTTTTTACCCTTCGTTTTTTCGACACGTGGATTTTTACGTAAAACAGGATTACGGTGGCTGGCCTTCGATTTACCATCGCTGGACAGTGGTGCACCATGGTACTGTTCCGTTTCAAATCCATGCACACATTTCTAAAAGTCGTACGGCACTGTTTCGCCATTTTGAACGGATGTTGCACCTTGCACCGTGGATGTTGCACCCTGTAGATATCGATTATTCGGACGGCCATAACTTCTGGCTCGTTTAGAGTTACGGGAACCATAACCTGTCAAAATGAAGGCCTCAATGATTTCTACGGCTTTGACAGCTTTCAGCCGTCAACGGATAGATTAATGCCCAAAAAGGACAACCCGAATCTCAATCAGGTCTCGTAAGTTTTTTACCCTTCGTTTTTTCGACAGGTGGATTTTTACGGTAAAACGGGATTACCGTGGCCCGTCTTCGACTTTCCATTGCTGGAGAGCGGTGCACCGTGGTATTGTTCCGTTTCAAATCCATACATGCATTTCTAAAAGTCGTACAACACTGTTACACCATTTCGGACGGATGTTGCACCTTGCACCGTGGATGTTGCACCCTGTAGATATCGATTATTCAAACGGCCATAACTTCTGGTTCGTTTAGAGTTACGGGAGCCATAACCTATCAAAACGAAGGCCTTGATGAGTTCTACGGCTATGAAAACTTTCAGCCGTCAATGGATAGACTAATGCCCAAAAAGGACAACCCGAATCTCAATCGGGTCTCGTAAGTTTTTTACCCTTTGTTTTTTCGACACGTGGATTTTTACGGTAAAACAGGATTACGGTGGCTGGCCTTCGATTTACCAACGCTGAACAGTGGTGCACCATGATACTGTTCCGTTTCAAATCCATGCACGCATTTCTAAAAGTCGTACGGCACTGTTTCGCCATTTCGGACGGATGTTGCACCTTACGCCGTGGATGTTGCACCCTGTAGATATCGATTATTCGGACGGCTATAACTTCTGGCTCGTTTAGAGTTACGGGAGCCATAACCTGTCAAAACGAAGGCCTCGATGAGTTCTATGGCTTTGACCGCTTTCAGCCGTCAAAGGATAGATTAGTGCCCAAAAAGGACAACCTGAATCTCAATCGGGTCTCGTAAGTTTTTTAGCCTTCGTTTTTTCGACACGTGGATTTTTACGGTAAAACAGGATTACCGTGGTTGGCCTTCGATTTACCATCGCTGGAGAGTGGTGCACAACGGTACTGTTCCGTTTCAAATCCATGCACGCATTTCTAAAAGTCGTATGGCACTGTTTCGCCATTTCGGACGGATGTTGCACCTTGCACCGTGGATGTTGCACCCTGTAGATATCGATTATTCGGACAACCATAACTTCTGGAACGTTAAGAGTTACGGGAGCCATAACCTGTCAAAACGAAGGCCTCAATGAGTTCTACGGCTTTGACAGCTTTTAGCCGTCAACGGATAGATTAATTCCCAAAAAGGACAACCCGAATCACAATCAGGTCTCGTAAGTTTTTTACCCTTCGTTTTTTCGACACATGGATTTTTACGTAAAACAGGATTACGGTGGCTGGCCTTCGATTTACCATCGCTGGACAGTGGTGCACCATGGTACTGTTCCGTTTCAAATCCATGCATGCATTTCTAAAAGTCGTACGGCACTGTTTCGCCATTTTTGACGGATGTCGCACCTTGCACCGTGGATGTTGCACCCTGTAGATATCGATTATTCGGACGACCATAACTTCTGGCTCGTTTAGAGTTACGGGAACCATAACCTGTCAAAATGAAGGCCTCAATGAGTTCTACGGCTTTGACAGCTTTCAGCCGTCAACGGATAGATTAATGCCCAAAAAGGACAACCCGAATCTCAATCGGGTCTCGTAAGTTTTTTACCCTTCGTTTTTTCGACACGTGGATTTTTACGGTAAAACGGGATTACCGTGGCCCGTCTTCGACTTTCCATTGCCGGAGAGCGGTGCACCATGGTACTATTCCGTTTCAAATCCATGTATGCATTTCTAAAAGTCGTACAACACTGTTTCACCATTTCGGACGGATCTTGCACCTTGCACCGTGGATGTTGCACCCTGTAGATATCGATTATTCAAACGGCCATAACTTCTGGCTCGTTTAGAGTTACGGGAGCCATAACCTATCAAAACGAAGGCCTCGATGAGTTCTACGGCTTTGACAGCTTTCAGCCGTCAACGGATAGATTAATGCCCAAAAAGGACAATTCGAATCTCAATCGGGTCTCGTAAGTTTTTTATCCTTCGTTTTTTCGACACGTGGATTTTTACGGTAAAACAGGATTACGGTTGCTGGCCTTCGATTTACCATCGCTGGACAGTGGTGCACCATGGTACTGTTCCGTTTCAATACCATGCACGCATTTCTAAAATTCGTACGACACTGTTTTGCCATTTCGGACGGATGTTGCACCTTGCACCGTGGATGTTGCACCCTGTAGATATCGATTATTCGGACGGCCACAACTTCTGGCTCGTTTAGAGTTACGAGAGCCATAACCTGTCAAAACGAAGGCCTCGATGAGTTCTACGGCTTTGACAGCTTTCAGCCGTCAACGGAAAGATTAATGCCCAAAAAGGACAACCCGAATCTCAATTGGGTCTCGTAAGTTTTTTACCCTTCGTTTTTTCGACACGTGGATTTTTACGGTAAAGCGGGATTACCTTGGCCCGTCTTCGACTTCCCATCGCTGGAGAGCGGTGCACCATGGTACTGTTCCGTTTCAAATCGATGCACGCATTTCTAAAAGTCGTACAACACTGTTTCACCATTTCGGACCGATGTTGCACCTTGCACCGTGGATGTTGCACCCTGTAGATATCGATTATTCAAACGGCCATAACTTCTGGCTCGTTTAGAGTTACGGGAGCCATAACCTGTAAAAACGAAGGCCTCGATGAGTTCTACGGCTTTGACAGCTTTCAGCCGTCAACGGATAGATTAATGCCCAAAAAGGGCAACCCGAATCTCAATCGGGTCTCGTAAGTTTTTTATCTTTCGTTTTTTCGACACGCGGATTTTTACGGTAAAACAGGATTACGGTTGCTGACCTTCGATTTACCATCGCTGGACAGTGGTGCACCATGATACTGTTCTATTTCAAATCCATGCATGCATTTCTAAAAATTGTACGACACTGTTTCTCCATTTCGGACGGATGTTGCACCTTGCACCGTGGATGTTGCACCCTGTAGATATCGATTATTCGGACGGCCATAACTTCTGGCTCGTTTAGAGTTACGGGAGCCACAACCTATCAAAATGAAGGCCTCGATGAGTTCTACGGCTTTGACAGCTTTCATCCGTCAACGGATAGATTAATGCCCAAAAAGTACAACCCGAATCTCAATCGGGTCTCGTAAGTTTTTTACCCTTCGTTTTTTCGACACGTGGATTTTTACGGTAAAATAGGATTACCGTGGCTGACCTTCGATTTACCATCGCTGGAGAGTGGTGCACCATGGTACTGTTTTGTTTCAAATCCATGCACGCATTTCTAAAAGTCGTACGGCTCTGTTTCGCCACTTCTGACGGATGTTGCACCTTGCACCGTGGATGTTGCACCCTGTAGATATCGATTATTTGGACGGCCATAACTTCTGCCTCGTCTAGAGTTACGGGAGCCATAACCTGTCAAAACGAAGGCCTCGATGAGTTCTACGGCTATGCAGCTTTCAGCCGTCAACGGATAGATTAATGCCCAAAAAGGATAACCCGAATCTCAATCGGGTCTCGTAAGTTTTTTACCCTTCGTTTTTTCGACACGTGGATTTTTACGGTAAAACAGGATTACCGTGGCCCGTCTTCGATTTACCATCACTGGAGAGTGGTGCACCATGGTACGGTTCCGTTTCAAATCCATGCACACATTTCTAAAAGTCGTACGGCACTGTTTCGCCATTTCGGACGGATGTTGCACCTTGCACCGTGGATGTGGCACCCTGTAGATATCGATTATTCGGACGGCCATAACTTCTGGCTCGTTTAGAGTTACGGGAGCCATAACCTGTCAAAACGAAGGCCTCGATGAGTTCTACGGCTTTGACAGCTTTCAGCCGTCAACGGATAGATTAATGCCCAAAAAGGACAACCCGAATCTCAATCGGGTCTCGTAAGTTTTTTACCCTTTGTTTTTTCGACACGTGGATTTTTACGGTAAAACAGGATTACGGTGGCTGGCCTTCGATTTACCATCGCTGGACAGTGGTGCACCATGATACTGTTCCGTTTCAAATCCATGCATGCATTTCTAAAAGTCGTACGACACTGTTTCGCCATTTCGGACGGATGTTGCACCTTACGCCGTGGATGTTGCACCCTGTAGATATCGATTATTCGGACGGCCATAACTTCTGGCTCGTTTAGAGTTACGGGAGCCATAACCTATCAAAACGAAGGCCTGGATGAGTTCTATGGCTTTGATGGCTTTCAGCCGTCAAAGGATAGATTAGTGCCCAAAAAGGACAACCCGAATCTCAATCGGGTCTCGTAAGTTTTTTAGCCTTCGTTTTTTCGACACGTGGATTTTTACGGTAAAACAGGATTACCGTGGTTGGCCTTCGATTTACCATCACTGGAGAGTGGTTCACAATGGTACTGTTCCGTTTCAAATCCATGCACGCATTTCTAAAAGTCGTATGGCACTGTTTCGCCATTTCGGACGGATGTTGCACCTTGCACCGTGGATGTTGCACCCTGTAGATATCGATTATTCGAACGGCCATAACTTCTGGCTCGTTTAGAGTTACGGGAGCCATAACCTGTCAAAACGAAGGCCTCAATGAGTTCAACGGCTTTGACAGCTTTCAGCCATCAACGGATAGATTAATTCCCAAAAAGGACAACCCGAATCTCAATCGGGTCTCGTAAGTTTTTTACCCTTCGTTTTTTCGACACGTGGATTTTTACATAAAACAGGATTACGGTGGCCGGCCTTCGATTTACCATCGCTGGACAGTGGTGCACCATGGTACTGTTCCGTTTCAAATCCACGCACGCATTTCTAAAAGTCGTACGGCACTGTTTCGCCATTTTGGACGGATGTTGCACCTTGCACCGTGGATGTTGCACCCTGTAGATATCGATTATTCGGACGGCCATAACTTCTGGCTCGTTTAGAGTTACGGGAACCATAACCTGTCAAAATGAAGGCCTCAATGAGTTCTACGACTTTGACAGCTTTTAGCCGTCAACAGATTGATTAATGCCCAAAAAGGACAACCCGAATCTCAATCGGGTTTCGTAAGTTTTTTACCCTTCGTTTTTTCGACACGAGGATTTTTACGGTAAAACGGGATTACCATGGCCCGTCTTCGACTTCCCATTGCTGGAGAGCGGTGCACCATGATACTGTTCCGTTTCAAATCCATGCATGCATTTCTAAAAGTCATACAACACTGTTTCACCATTTCGGACGGATGTTGCACCTTGCACCGTGGATGTTGCACCCTGTAGATATCGATTATTCAAACGGCCATAACTTCTGGCTCGTTTAGAGTTACGGGAGCCATAACCCGTCAAAACGAAGGCCTCGATGAGTTCTACGGCTTTGACAGCTTTCAGCCGTCAATGGATAGATTAATGCCCAAAAAGGACAACCCGAATCTCAATCGGGTCTCGTAAGTTTTTTACCCTTTGTTTTTTCGACATGTGGATTTTTACGGTAAAACAGGATTACGGTGGTTGGCCTTCGATTTACCATCGCTAGACAGTGGTGCACCATGATACTGTTCCGTTTCAAATCCATGCACGCATTTCTAAAAGTCGTACGACACTGTTTCGCCATTTCGGACGGATGTTGCACCTTACGCCGTGGATGTTGCACCCTGTAGATATCGATTATTCGGACGGCCATAACTTCTGGCTCGTTTAGAGTTACGGGAGCCATAACCTGTCAAAACGAAGGCCTCGATGAGTTCTATGGCTTTGACAGCTTTCAGCCGTCAAAGGATAGATTAGTGCCCAAAAAGGACAACCCGAATCTCTATCGGGTCTTTTTAGTTTTTTAGCCTTCGTTTTTTCGATACGTGGATTTTTACGGTAAAACAGGATTACCGTGGTTGGCCTTCAATTTACCATCGCTGGAGAGTGGTGCACAACGGTACTGTTCCGTTTCAAATCCATGCACGCATTTCTAAAAGTCGTATGGCACTGTTTCGCCATTTCGGACGGATGTTGCACCTTGCACCGTGGATGTTGCACCCTGTAGATATCGATTATTCGGACGGCCATAACTTCTGGCTCGTTTAGAGTTACGGGAGCCATAACCTGTCAAAAAGAAGGCCTCAATGAGTTCTATGGCTTTGACAGCTTTCAGCCGTCAATGGATAGATTAATTCCCAAAAAGGACAACCCGAATCTCAATCAGGTCTCGTAAGTTTTTTACCCTTCGTTTTTTCGACACGTGGATTTTTACGTAAAACAGGATTACGGTGGCTGGCCTTCGATTTACCATCGCTGGACAGTGGTGCACCATGGTACTGTTCCGTTTCAAATCCATGCACACATTTCTAAAAGTCGTACGGCACTGTTTCGCCATTTTGAACGGATGTTGCACCTTGCACCGTGGATGTTGCACCCTGTAGATATCGATTATTCGGACGGCCATAACTTCTGGCTCGTTTAGAGTTACGGGAACCATAACCTGTCAAAATGAAGGCCTCAATGAGTTCTACGGCTTTGACAGCTTTCAGCCGTCAACGGATAGATTAATGCCCAAAAAGGACAACCCGAATCCCAATCAGGTCTCGTAAGTTTTTTACCCTTCGTTTTTTCGACACGTGGATTTTTACGGTAAAACGGGATTACCGTGGCCCGTCTTCGACTTTCCATTGCTGGAGAGCGGTGCACCATGGTACTGTTCCGTTTCAAATCCATGCATACATTTCTAAAAGTCGTACAACACTGTTTCACCATTTCGGACGGATGTTGCACCTTGCACCGTGGATGTTGCACCCTGTAGATATCGATTATTCAAACGGCCATAACTTCTGGCTCGTTTAGAGTTACGGGAGCCATAACCTGTCAAAACGAAGGCCTCGATGAGTTCTACGGCTATGACAACTTTCAGCCGTCAATGGATAGACTAATGCCCAAAAAGGACAACCCGAATCTCAATCGGGTCTCGTAAGTTTTTTACCCTTTGTTTTTTCGACACGTGGATTTTTACGGTAAAACAGGATTACGGTGGCTGGCCTTCGATTTACCATCGCTGAACAGTGGTGCACCATGATACTGTTCCGTTTCAAATCCATGCACGCATTTCTAAAAGTCGTATGGCACTGTTTCGCCATTTCGGACGGATGTTGCACCTTACGCCGTGGATGTTGCACCCTGTAGATATCGATTATTCGGACGGCCATAACTTCTGGCTCGTTTAGAGTTACGGGAGCCATAACCTGTCAAAACGAAGGCCTCGATGAGTTCTATGGCTTTGACCGCTTTCAACCGTCAAAGGATAGATTAGTGCCCAAAAAGGACAACCCGAATCTCAATCGGGTCTCGTAAGTTTTTTAGCCTTCGTTTTTTCGACACGTGGATTTTTACGGTAAAACAGGATTACCGTGGTTGGCCTTCGATTTACCATCGCTGGAGAGTGGTGCACAACGGTACTGTTCCGTTTCAAATCCATGCACGCATTTCTAAAAGTCGTATGGCACTGTTTCGCCATTTCGGACGGATGTTGCACCTTGCACCGTGGATGTTGCACCCTGTAGATATCGATTATTCGGACAACCATAACTTCTGGCTCGTTAAGAGTTACGGGAGCCATAACCTGTCAAAACGAAGGCCTCAATGAGTTCTACGGCTTTGACAGCTTTTAGCCGTCAACGTATAGATTAATTCCCAAAAAGGACAACCCGAATCTCAATCAGGTCTCGTAAGTTTTTTACCCTTCGTTTTTTCGACACGTGGATTTTTACGTAAAACAGGATTACGGTGGCTGGCCTTCGATTTACCATCGCTGGACAGTGGTGCACCATGGTACTATTCCGTTTCAAATCCATGCATGTATTTCTAAAAGTCGTACGGCACTGTTTCGCCATTTTGGACGGATGTTGCACCTTGCACCGTGGATGTTGCACCCTGTAGATATCGATTATTCGGACGGTCATAACTTCTGGCTCGTTTAGAGTTACGGGAACCATAACTTGTCAAAATGAAGGCCTCAATGAGTTCTACGGCTTTGACAGCTTTCAGCCGTCAACGGATAGATTAATGCACAAAAAGGACAACCCGAATCTCAATCGGGTCTCGTAAGTTTTTTACCCTTCGTTTTTTCGACACGTGGATTTTTACGGTAAAACGGGATTACCGTGGCCCGTCTTCGACTTTCCATTGCTGGAGAGCGGTGCACCATGGTACTGTTCCGTTTCAAATCCATGTATGCATTTCTAAAAGTCGTACAACACTGTTTCACCATTTCGGACGGATCTTGCACCTTGCATCGTGGATGTTGCACCCTGTAGATATTGAATAAGATGTTGCACCCTGTAGATATCGATTATTCAAACGGCCATAACTTCTGGCTCGTTTAGAGTTAAGGGAGCCATAACCTGTCAAAACGAAGGCCTCGATGAGTTCTACGGCTTTGACAGCTTTCAGCCGTCAACGGATAGATTAATGCCCAAAAAGGACAATTCGAATCTCAATCGGGTCTCGTAAGTTTTTTATCCTTCGTTTTTTCAACACGTGGATTTTTACGGTAAAACAGGATTACGGTTGCTGGCCTTCGATTTACCATCGCTGGACAGTGGTGCACCATGGTACTGTTCCGTTTCAAATCCATGCACGCATTTCTAAAATTCGTACGGCACTGTTTTGCCATTTCGGACGGATGTTGCACCTTGCACCGTGGATGTTGCACCCTGTAGATATCGATTATTCGGACGGCCACAACTTCTGGCTCGTTTAGAGTTACGAGAGCCATAACCTGTCAAAACGAAGGCCTCGATGAGTTCTATGGCTTTGACAGCTTTCAGCCATCAACGGAAAGATTAATGCCCAAAAAGGACAACCCGAATCTCAATTGGGTCTCGTAAGTTTTTTACCCTTCGTTTTTTCGACACGTGGATTTTTACGGTAAAGCGGGATTACCTTGGCCCGTCTTCGACTTCCCATCGCTGGAGAGCGGTGCACCATGGTACTGTTCCGTTTCAAATCGATGCACGCATTTCTAAAAGTCGTACAACACTGTTTCACCATTTCGGACCGATGTTGCACCTTGCACCGTGGATGTTGCACCCTGTAGATATCGATTATTCAAACGGCCATAACTTCTGGCTCGTTTAGAGTTACGGGAGCCATAACCTGTAAAAACGAAGGCCTCGATGAGTTCTACGGCTTTGACAGCTTTCAGCCGTCAACGGATAGATTAATGCCCAAAAAGGGCAACCCGAATCTCAATCGGGTCTCGTAAGTTTTTTATCTTTCGTTTTTTCGACACGTGGATTTTTACGGTAAAACAGGATTACGGTTGCTGACCTTCGATTTACCATCGCTGGACAGTGGTGCACCATGATACTGTTCTATTTCAAATCCATGCATGCATTTCTAAAAATTGTACGACACTGTTTCTCCATTTCGGACGGATGTTGCACCTTGCACCGTGGATGTTGCACCCTGTAGATATCGATTATTCGGACGGCCATAACTTCTGGCTCGTTTAGAGTTACGGGAGCCACAACCTATCAAAACGAAGGCCTCGATGAGTTCTACGGCTTTGACAGCTTTCATCCGTCAACGGATAGATTAATGCCCAAAAAGTACAACCCAAATCTCAATCGGGTCTCGTAAGTTTTTTACCCTTCGTTTTTTCGACACGTGGATTTTTACGGTAAAATAGGATTACCGTGGCTGACCTTCGATTTACCATCGCTGGAGAGTGGTGCACCATGGTACTGTTTCGTTTCAAATCCATGCACGCATTTCTAAAAGTCGTATGGCTCTGTTTCGCCATTTCTGACGGATGTTGCACCTTGCACCGTGGATGTTGCACCCTGTAGATATCGATTATTTGGACGGCCATAACTTCTGCCTCGTCTAGAGTTACGGGAGCCATAACCTGTCAAAACGAAGGCCTCGATGAGTTCAACGGCTATGACAGCTTTCAGCCCTCAACGGATAGATTAATGCCCAAAAAGGATAACCCGAATCTCAATCGGGTCTCGTAAGTTTTTTACCCTTCGTTTTTTCGACACGTGGATTTTTACGGTAAAACAGGATTACCGTGGCCCGTCTTCGATTTACCATCACTGGAGAGTGGTGCACCATGGTACGGTTCCGTTTCAAATCCATGCACGCATTTCTAAAAGTCGTACGGCACTGTTTCGCCATTTCGGACGGATGTTGCACCTTGCACCGTGGATGTGGCACCCTGTAGATATCGATTATTCGGACGGCCATAACTTCTGGCTCGTTTAGAGTTACGGGAGCCATAACATGTCAAAACGAAGGCCTCGATGAGTTCTACGGCTTTGACAGCTTTCAGCCGTTAACGGATAGATTAATGCCCAAAAAGGACAACCCGAATCTCAATCGGGTCTCGTAAGTTTTTTACCCTTTGTTTTTTCGACACGTGGATTTTTACGGTAAAACAGGATTACGGTGGCTGGCCTTCGATTTACCATCGCTGGACAGTGGTGCACCATGATACTGTTCCGTTTCAAATCCATGCACGCATTTCTAAAAGTCGTACGGCACTGTTTCGCCATTTCGGACGGATGTTGCACCTTATGCCGTGGATGTTGCACCCTGTAGATATCGATTATTCGGACGGCCATAACTTCTGGCTCGTTTAGAGTTACGGGAGCCATAACCTATCAAAACGAAGGCCTCGATGAGTTCTATGGCTTTGATGGCTTTCAGCCGTCAAAGGATAGATTAGTGCCCAAAAAGGACAACCCGAATCTCAATCGGGTCTCGTAAGTTTTTTAGCGTTCGTTTTTTCGACACGTGGATTTTTACGGTAAAACAGGATTACCGTGGTTGGCCTTCGATTTACCATCGCTGGAGAGTGGTTCACAATGGTACTGTTCCGTTTCAAATCCATGCACGCATTTCTAAAAGTCGTATGGCACTGTTTCGCCATTTCGGACGGATGTTGCACCTTGCACCGTGGATGTTGCACCCTGTAGATATCGATTATTCGGACGGCCATAACTTCTGGCTCGTTTAGAGTTACGGGAGCCATAACCTGTCAAAACGAAGGCCTCAATGAGTTCAACGGCTTTGACAGCTTTCAGCCATCAACGGATAGATTAATTCCCAAAAAGGACAACCCGAATCTCAATCGGGTCTCGTAAGTTTTTTACCCTTCGTTTTTTCGACACGTGGATTTTTACATAAAACAGGATTACGGTGGCTGGCCTTCGATTTACCATCGCTGGACAGTGGTGCACCATGGTACTGTTCCGTTTCAAATCCACGCACGCATTTCTAAAAGTCGTACGGCACTGTTTCGCCATTTTGGACGGATGTTGCACCTTGCACCGTGGATGTTGCACCCTGTAGATATCGATTATTCGGACGGCCATAACTTCTGGCTCGTTTAGAGTTACGGGAACCATAACCTGTCAAAATGAAGGCCTCAATGAGTTCTACGACTTTGACAGCTTTCAGCCGTCAACGGATTGATTAATGCCCAAAAAGGACAACCCGAATCTCAATCGGGTCTCGTAAGTTTTTTACCCTTCGTTTTTTCGACACGTGGATTTTTACGGTAAAACGGGATTACCATGGCCCGTCTTCGACTTCCCATTGCTGGAGAGCGGTGCACCATGGTACTGTTCCGTTTCAAATCCATGCATGCATTTCTAAAAGTCGTACAACACTGTTTCACCATTTCGGACGGATGTTGCACCTTGCACCGTGGATGTTGCACCCTGTAGATATCGGTTATTCAAACGGCCATAACTTCTGGCTCGTTTAGAGTTACGGGAGCCATAACCTGTCAAAACGAAGGCCTCGATGAGTTCTACGGCTTTGACAGCTTTCAGCCGTCAACGGATAGATTAATGCCCAAAAAGGACGACCCGAATCTCAATCGGGTCTCGTAAGTTTTTTATCCTTCGTTTTTTCGACACGTGGATTTTTACGGTAAAACAGGATTACGGTTGCTGGCCTTCGATTTACCATCGCTGGACAGTGATGCACCATGGTACTGTTCCGTTTCAAATCCATGCATGCATTTCTAAAAGTCGTACGGCACTGTTTTGCCTTTTCGGATGGATGTTGCACCTTGCACCGTGGATGTTGCACCCTGTAGATATCGATTATTCGGACGGCCACAACTTCTGGCTCGTTTAGATTAACGGGAGCCATAACCTGTCAAAGCGAAGGCCTCGATGCGTTCTACGGCTTTGACTGCTTTCAGTCGTCAACGGAAAGATTAATGCCCAAAAAGGACAACCCGAATCTCAATTGGGTCTCGTAAGTTTTTTACCCTTCGTTTTTTCAACACGTGGATTTTTACGGTAAAACGGGATTACCTTGGCCCGTCTTCGACTTCCCATCGCTGGAGAGCGGTGCACCATGGTACTGTTCCGTTTCAAATCCATGCACGCGTTTCTAAAAGTCGTACAACACTGTTTCACCATTTCGGACCGATGTTGCACCTTGCACCGTGGATGTCGCACCCTGTAGATATCGATTATTCAAACGGCCATAACTTCGGGCTCGTTTAGAGTTACGGGAGCCATAACCTGTAAAAATGAAGGCCTCGATGAGTTCTACGGCTTTGACAGCTTTCAGCCGTCAACGGATAGATTAATGCCCAAAAAGGACAACCCGAATCTCAATCGGGTCTCGTAAGTTTTTTATCCCTCGATTTTTCGACACGCGGATTTTTACGGTAAAACAGGATTACGGTTGCTGACCTTCGATTTACCATCGCTGGACAGTGGTGCACCATGGTACTGTTCTGTTTCAAATCCATGCATGCATTTCTAAAAATTGTACGACACTGTTTCTCCATTTCGGACGGATGTTGCACCTTGCACCGTGGATGTCGCACCCTGTAGATATCGATTATTCGGACGGCCATAACTTCTGGCTCGTTTAGAGTTACGGGAGCCACAACCTATCAAAACGAAGGCCTCGATGAGTTCTACGGCTTTGACATCTTTCATCCGTCAACGGATAGATTAATGCCCAAAAAGTACAACCCGAATCTCAATCGGGTCTCATAAGTTTTTTACCCTTCGTTTTTTCGACACGTGGATTTTTACGGTAAAATAGGATTACCGTGGCTGGCCTTCGATTTACCATCGCTGGAGAGTGGTGCACCATGGTACTGTTTCGTTTCAAATCCATGCACGCATTTCTAAAAGTCGTACGGCTCTGTTTCGCCATTTCTGACGGATGTTGCACCTTGCACCGTGGATGTTGCACCCTGTAGATATCGATTATTTGGACGGCCATAACTTCTGCCTCGTCTAGAGTTACGGGAGCCATAACCTGTCAAAACGAAGGCCTCGATGAGTTCTACGGCTATGACAGCTTCAGCCGTCAACGGATAGATTAACGCCCAAAAAGGATAACCCGAATCTCAATCGGGTCTCGTAAGTTTTTTACCCTTCGTTTTTTCGACACGTGGATTTTTACGGTAAAACAGGATTACCGTGGCCCGTCTTCGATTTACCATCACTGGAGAGTGGTGCACCATGGTACGGTTCCGTTTCAAATCCATGCACGCATTTCTAAAAGTCGTACGACACTGTTTCGCCATTTCGGACGGATGTTGCACCTTGCACCGTGGATGTGGCACCTTGTAGATATCGATTATTCGGACGGCCATAACTTCTGGCTCGTTTAGAGTTACGGGAGCCATAACCTGTCAAAACGAAGGCCTCGATGAGTTCTACGGCTTTGACGGCTTTCAGCCGTCAACGGATAGATTAATGCCCAAAAAGGACAACCCGAATCTCAATCGGGTCTCGTAAGTTTTTTACCCTTTGTTTTTTCGACACGTGGATTTTTACGGTAAAACAGGATTACGGTGGCTGGCCTTCGATTTACCATCGCTGAACAGTGGCGCACCATGATACTGTTCCGTTTCAAATCCATGCACGCATTTCTAAAAGTCGTACGGCACTGTTTCGCCATTTCGGACGGATGTTGCACCTTACGCCATGGATGTTGCACCTTGTAGATATCGATTATTCGGACGGCCATAACTTCTGGCTCGTTTAGAGTTACGGGAGCCATAACCTGTCAAAACGAAGGCCTCGATGAGTTCTGTGGCTTTGACAGCTTTCAGCCGTCAAAGGATAGATTAGTGCCCAAAAAGGACAACCCGAATCTCAATCGAGTCTCGTAAGTTTTTTAGCCTACGTTTTTTCGATACGTGGATTTTTACGGTAAAACAGGATTACCGTGGTTGGCCTTCGATTTACCATCGCTGGAGAGTGGTGCACAACGGTACTATTCCGTTTCAAATCCATGCACGCATTTCTAAAATTCGTATGGCACTGTTTCGCCATTTCGGACGGATGTTGCACCTTGCACCGTGGATGTTGCACCCTGTAGATATCGATTATTCGGACGGCCATAACTTCTGGCTCGTTTAGAGTTACGGGAGCCATAACCTGTCAAAAAGAAGGCCTCAATGAGTTCTACGGCTTTGACAGCTTTCAGCCGTCAATGGATAGATTAATTCCCAAAAAGGACAACCCGAATCTCAATCGGGTCTCGTAAGTTTTTTACCCTTCGTTTTTTCGACACGTGGATTTTTACGTAAAACAGGATTACGGTGGCTGGCCTTCGATTTACCATCGCTGGACAGTGGTGCACCATGGTACTGTTCCGTTTCAAATCCATGCACGCATTTCTAAAAGTCGTACGGCACTGTTTCGCCATTTTGGACGGATGTTGCACCTTGCACCGTGGATGTTGCACCCTGTAGATATCGATTATTCGGACGGCCATAACTTCTGGCTCGTTCAGAGTTACGGGAACCATAACCTGTCAAAATGAAGGCCTCAATGAGTTCTACGGCTTTGACAGCTTTCAGCCGTCAACGGATTGATTAATGCCCAAAAAGGACAACCCGAATCTCAATCGGGTCTCGTAAGTTTTTTACCCTTCGTTTTTTCGACACGTGGATTTTTACGGTAAAACAGGATTACGGTTGCTGGCCTTCGATTTACCATCGCTGGACAGTGGTGCACAATGGTACTGTTCCGTTTCAAATCCATGCATGCATTTCTTAAAATTGTACGGCACTGTTTCGCCATTTCGGGCGGATGTTGCACCTTGCACCGTGGATGTTGCACCCTGTAGATATCGATTATTCGGACGGCCATAACTTCTGGCTAGTTTAGATTTACGGGAGCCACAACCTGTCAAAATGAAGGCCTCGATGAGTACTACGGCTTTGACAGCTTTCAGCCGTCAACGGATAGATTAATGCCCAAAAAGGACAACCCGAATCTCAATCGGGTCTCGTAAGTTTTTTACCCTTCGTTTTTTCGACACGTGGATTTTTACGGTAAAACATGATTACCAAGGCTGACCTTCGATTTACCATCGCTGGAGAGTGGTTCAGCATGTTACTGTTCCGTTTTAAATCCATGCACGCATTTCTAAAAGTTGTACGGCACTGTTTCGTCATTTTGGACGGATGTTGCACTTTGCACCGTGGATGTTGCACCCTTTAAATATCGATTATTCAAACGGCCAAGACTTCTGGCTCGTTTAGAGTTACGGGAGCCATAACCTATCAAAATGAAGGCCTCGATGAGTTCTACGGCTTTGACAGCTTTTAGCCGTCAACGGATAGATTAATGGCCAAAAAGGACAACCCGAATCTCAATCGTGTCTCGTAATTTTTTACCCTTCGTTTTTTCGACACGTGGATTTTTACGGTAAAACAGGATTACCGTGGCCCGTCTTCGACTTTCCATCGCTGGAGAGTGGTGCACCATGGTACTGATCCGTTTCAAATCCATGCACGCATTTCTAAAAGTCGTACGACACTGTTTCGCCATTTCGGACGGATGTTGCACCTTGCACCGTGGATGTTGCGCCCTGTAGATATCGATTATTCAGACGGCCATAACTTCTGGCTCGTTTAGAGTTACGGGAGCCATAACCTGTCAAAACGAAGGCCACGATGAGTTCTATGGCTTTGACAGCTTTCAGCCGTCAACGGATAGATTAATGCCCAAAAAGGGCAACCCGAATCTCAATCGGGTCTCGTAAGTTTTTTACCCTTCGTTTTTTCGACACGTGGATTTTTATGGTAAAACGGGATACCGTGGCCCGTCTTCGACTTCCTATCGCTGGAGAGTGGCGCACCATGGTACTGTTCCGTTTCAAATTCATGCACGCATTTCTAAAAGTCGTACGGCACTGTTTCGCCATTTCGTACAGATGTTACACCTTGCACCGTGGATGTTGCACCCTGTAGATATCGATTATTCGGTCGGCCATAACTTCTGGCTCGTTTAGAGTTACGGGAGCCATAACCTGTCAAAATGAAGGCCTCGATGAGTTCTACGGCTTTGACGGCTTTCAGCCGTCAACGGATAGATTAATGCCCAAAAAGGTCAACCTGAATCTCAATCGGGTCTCGTAAATTTTTTACCCTTCGTTTTTTCGACACGTGGATTTTTACGGTAAAACAGGATTACGGTGGCTGGCCTTCGATTTACCATCGCTGGACAGTGGTGCACCATGGTACTGTTCCGTTTTAAATCCATGCACGCATTTCTAAAAGTTGTACGGCACTGTTTTGCCATTTCGGACGGATGTTGCACCTTGCACCGTGGATGTTGCACCCTGTAGATATCGATTATTCGGACGGCCACAACTTCTGACTCGTTTAGAGTTACGAGAGCCATAACCTGTCAAAACGAAGGCCTCGATGAGTTCTACGGCTTTGACAGCTTTCAGCCGTCAACGGAAAGATTAATGCCCAAGAAGGACAACCCGAATCTCAATTGGGTCTCGTAAGTTTTTTACCCTTCGTTTTTTCGACACGTGGATTTTTACGGTAAAACGGGATTACCTTGGCCCGTCTTCGACTTCCCATCGCTGGAGAGCGGTGCACCATGGTACTGTTCCGTTTCAAATCCATGCACGCATTTCTAAAAGTCGTACAACACTGTTTCACCATTTCGGACCGATGTTGCACCTTGCACCGTGGATGTTGCACCCTGTAGATATCGATTATTCAGACGGCCATAACTTCTGTCTCGTTTAGAGTTACGGAAGCCATAACCTGTCAAAACGAAGGCCTCGATGAGTTCTATGGCTTTGACAGCTTTAAGCCATCAACGGATAGATTAATGCCCAAAAAGGACAACCCGAATCTCAATCGGGTCTCGTAAGTTTTTTATCCTTCGTTTTTTCGACACGCGGATTTTTACGGTAAAACAGGATTACGGTTGCTGACCTTCGATTTACGATCGCTGGACAGTGGTGCACCATGGTACTGTTCTTTTTCAAATCCATGCATGTATTTCTAAAAATTGTACGAAATTGTTTCTCCATTTCGGACGGATGTTGCACCTTGCACCGTGGATGTTGCACCCTGTAGATATCGATTATTCGGACGGCCATAACTTCTGGCTCGTTTAGAGTTACGGGAGCCACAACCTATCAAAACGAAGGCCTCGATGAGTTCTACGGCTTTGACAGCTTTCATCCGTCAACGGTTAAATTAATGCCCAAAAAGTACAACCCGAATCTCAATCGGGTCTCGTAAGTTTTTACCCTTCGTTTTTTCGACACGTGGATTTTTACGGTAAAATAGGATTACCGTGGCTGGCCTTCGATTTACCATCGCTGGAGAGTGGTGCACCATGGTACTGTTTCGTTTCAAATCCATACACGCATTTCTAAAAGTCGTACGGCTCTGTTTCGCCATTTCTGACGGATATTGCACCTTGCACCGTGGATGTTGCACCCTGTAGATATCGATTATTTGGACGGCCATAATTTCTGCCTCGTCTAGAGTTACGGGAGCCATAACCTGTCAAAACGAAGGCCTCGATGAGTTCTACGGCTATGACAGCTTTCAGCCGTCAACGGATAGATTAATGCCCAAAAAGGATAACCCGAATCTCAATCGGGTCTCGTAAGTTTTTTACCCTTCGTTTTTTCGACACGTGGATTTTTACGGTAAAACAGGATTACCGTGGCCCGTCTTCGATTTACCATCACTGGAGAGTGGTGCACCATGGTACGGTTCCGTTTCAAATCCATGCACGCATTTCTAATATTCGTACGACACTGTTTCGCCATTTCGGATGGATGTTGCACCTTGCACCGTGGATGTGGCACCCTGTAGATATCGATTATTCGGACGGCCATAACTTCTGGCTCGTTTAGAGTTACGGGAGCCATAACCTGTCAAAACGAAGGCCTCGATGGGTTCTTCGGCTTTGACAGCTTTCAGCCATCAACGGATAGACTAATGCCCAAAAAGGACAACCCGAATCTCAATCGGGTCTCGCAAGTTTTTTACCCTTTGTTTTTTCGACACGTGGATTTTTACGGTAAAACAGGATTACGGTGGCTGGCCTTCGATTTACCATCGCTGGACAGCGGTGCACCATGATACTGTTCCGTTTCAAATCCATGCACGCATTTCTAAAAGTCGTACGGCACTGTTTCGCCATTTCGGACGGATGTTGCACCTTGCACCGTGGATGTGGCACCCTGTAGATATCGATTATTCGGACGGCCATAACTTCTGGCTCGTTTAGAGTTACGGGAGCCATAACCTGTCAAAACGAAGGCCTCGATGAGTTCTACGGCTTTGACAGCTTTCAGCCGTCAAAGGATAGATTAATGCCCAAAAAGGACAACCCGAATCTCAATCGGGTCTCGTACGTTTTTTACCCTTTGTTTTTTCGACACGTGGATTTTTACGGTAAAACAGGATTACGGTGGCTGGCCTTCGATTTACCATCGCTGGACTGTGGTGCACCACGATACTGTTCCGTTTCAAATCCATGCACGCATTACTAAAAGTCGTACGGCACTGTTTCGCCATTTCGGACGGATGTTGCACCTTACGCCGTGGATGTTGCACCCTGTAGATATCGATTATTCGGACGGCCATAACTTCTGGCTCGTTTAGAGTTACGGGAGCCATAACCTGTCAAAACGAAGGCCTCGATGAATTCTATGGCTTTGACAGCTTTCAGCCGTCAATGGATAGATTAGTGCCCAAAAAGGACAACCCGAATCTCAATCGGGTCTCGTAAGTTTTTTAGCCTTCGTTTTTTCGAGACGTGGATTTTTACGGTAAAACAGGATTACCGTGGTTGGCCTTCGATTTACCATCGCTGGAGAGTGGTTCACCATGGTACTGTTTTGTTTCAAATCCATGCACGCATTTCTAAAAGTCGTATGGCACTGTTTCGCCATTTCGGACGGATGTTGCACCTTGCACCGTGGATGTTGCACCCTGTAGATATCGATTATTCGGACGGCCATAACTTCTGGCTCGTTTAGAGTTACGGGAGCCATAACCTGTCAAAACGAAGGCCTCAATGAGTTCTACGGCTTTGACAGCTTTCAGCCGTCAACGGATAGATTAATTCCCAAAAAGGACAACCCGAATCTCAATCGGGTCTCGTAAGTTTTTTATCCTTCGTTTTTTCGACACGTGGATTTTTACGGTAAAACTGGATTACGGTTGCTGGCCTTCGATTTACCATCGCTGGACAGTGGTGCACAATGGTACTGTTCCGTTTCAAATCCATGCATGCATTTCTTAAAATTGTACGGCACCGTTTCGCCATTTCGGACGGATGTTACACCTTGCACCGTGGATGTTGCATCCTGTAGATATCGATTATTCGGACTGCCATAACTTCTGGCTCATTTAGATTTACGGGAGCCACAACCTGTCAAAATGAAGGCCTCGATGAGTTCTACGGCTTTGACAGCTTTCAGCCATCAACGGATAGATTAATGCCCAAAAAGGACAACCCGAATCTCAATCGGGTCTCGTAAGTTTTTTACCCTTCGTTTTTTCGACACGTGGATTTTTACGGTAAAACAGGATTATCGAGGCTGGCCTTCGATTTACCATCGCTGGAGAGTGGTTCAGCATGGTACTGTTCCGTTTCAAATCCATGCACACATTTCTAAAAGTTGTACGGCACTGTTTCGTCATTTTGGACGGATGTCGCACCTTGCACCGTGGATGTTGCACCCTGTAAATATCGATTATTCAAACGGCCAAGACTTCTGGCTCGTTTAGAGTTACGGGAGCCATAACCTGTCAAAACGAAGGCCTCGATGAGTTCCACGGCTTTGACAGCTTTAAGCCGTCAACGGATAGATTAATGCCCAAAAAGGACAACCCGAATCTCAATCGGGTCTCGTAAGTTTTTTATCCTTCGTTTTTTCGACACGCGGATTTTTACGGTAAAACAGGATTACGGTTGCTGACCTTCGATTTACCATCGCTGGACAGTGGTGCACCATGGTACTGTTCGGTTTCAAATCCATGCATGTATTTCTAAAAATTGTACGACAGTGTTTCTCCATTTCGGACGGATGTTGCACCTTGCACCGTGGATGTTGCACCCTGTAGATATCGATTATTCAGACGGCCATAACTTCTGGCTCGTTTAGAGTCACGGGAGCCATAACCTGTCAAAACGAAGGCCTCGATGAGTTCTACGGCTTTGACAGCTTTCAGCCGTCAACGGAAAGATTAATGCCCAAAAAGGACAACCTGAATCTCAATTGGGTCTCGTAAGTTTTTTACCCTTCGTTTTTTCGACACGTGGATTTTTACGGTAAAACGGGATTACCTTGGCCCGTCTTCGACTTCCCATCGCTGGAGAGCGGTGCACCATGGTACTATTCCGTTTCAAATCCATGCATGCATTTCTAAAAGTCGTACGGCACTGTTTCGCCATTTCGGACGGATGTTACACCTTGCACCATGGATGTTGCACCCTGTAGATATCGATTATTCGGACGGCCATAACTTCTGTCTCGTTTAGAGTTACGGGAGCCATAACCTGTCAAAATGAAGGCATCGATGAGTTCTACGGCTTTGACGGCTTTCAGCCGTCAACGGATAGATTAATGCCCAAAAAGGACAACCCGAATCTCAATCGGGTCTCGTAAGTTTTTTATCCTTCGTTTTTTCGACACGTGGATTTTTACGGTAAAACAGGATTACGGTGGCCGACCTTCGATTTACCATCGCTGGACAGTGGTGTACCATGGTACTGTTCCGTTTCAAATCCATGCATGCATTTCTAAAAGTCGCACGACACTGTTTCGCCATTTCGGACGGATGTTGCACCTTGCACCGTGGATGTTGCACCCTGTAGATATCGATTATTCGGACGGCCATAACTTCTGGCTCGTTTAGAGTTACGGGAGCCACAACCTGTCAAAACGAAGGCCTCGATGAGTTCTACGGCTTTGACAGCGTTCATCCGTCAACGGATAGATTAATGCCCAAAAAGTACAACCTGGATCTCAATCGGGTCTCGTAAGTTTTTTACCCTTCGTTTTTTCGACACGTGGATTTTTACGGTAAAATAGGATTACCGTGGCTGGCCTTCGATTTACCATCGCTGGAGAGTGGTGCACCATGGTACTGTTTCGTTTCAAATCCATGCACGCATTTCTAAAAGTCGTACGGCTCTGTTTCGCCATTTCTGATGGATGTTGCACCTTGCACCGTGGATGTTGCACCCTGTAGATATCGATTATTTGGACGGCCATAACTTCTGCCTCGTCTAGAGTTACGGGAGCCATAACCTGTCAAAACGAAGGCCTCGATGAGTTCTATGGCTATGACAGCTTTCAGCTGTCAACGGATAGATTAATGCCCAAAAAGGATAACCCGAATCTCAATCGGGTCTCGTAAGTTTTTTACCCTTCGCTTTTTCGACAAGTGGATTTTGATGGTAAAACAGGATTACCGTGGCCCGTCTTCGATTTACCATCACTGGAGAGAGTGGTGCACCATGGTACGGTTCCGTTTCAAATCCATGCACGCATTTCTAAAAGTCGTACTGCACTGTTTCGCCATTTCGGACGGATGTTGCACCTTGCACCGTGGATGTGGCACCCTGTAGATATCGATTATTCGGACGGCCATAACTTCTGGCTCGTTTAGAGTTACGGGAGCCATAACCTGTCAAAACGAAGGCCTCGATGAGTTTTACGGCTTTGACAGCTTTCAGCCGTCAAAGGATAGATTAATGCCCAAAAAGGACAACCCGAATCTCAATCGGGTCTCGTATGTTTTTTACCCTTTGTTTTTTCGACACGTGGATTTTTACGGTAAAACAGGATTACGGTGGCTGGCCTTCGATTTACCATCGCTGGACTGTGGTGCACCACGATACTGTTCCGTTTCAAATCCATGCACGCATTACTAAAAGTCGTACGGCACTGTTTCGCCATTTCGGACGGATGTTGCACCTTACGCCGTGGATGTTGCACCCTATAGATATCGATTATTCGGACGGCCATAACTTCTGGCTCGTTTAGAGTTACGGGAGCCATAACCTGTCAAAACGAAGGCCTCGATGAATTCTATGGCTTTGACAGCTTTCAGCCGTCAATGGATAGATTAGTGCCCAAAAAGGACAACCCGAATCTCTATCGGGTCTCGTAAGTTTTTTAGCCTTCGTTTTTTCGACACGTGGATTTTTACGGTAAAACAGGATTACCGTGGTTGGCCTTCGATTTACCATCGCTGGAGAGTGGTGCACCATGGTACTGTTTCGTTTCAAATCCATGCATGCATTTCTAAAAGTCGTATGGCACTGTTTCGCCATTTCGGACGGATGTTGCACCTTGCACCGTGGATGTTGCACCCTGTAGATATCGATTATTCGGACGGCCATAACTTCTTGCTCGTTTAGAGTTACGAGAGCCATAACCTGTCAAAACGAAGGCCTCAATGAGTTCTACGGCTTTGACTGCTTTCAGCCGTCAACGGATAGATTAATTCCCAAAAAGGACAACCCGAATCTCAATCGGGTCTCGTAAGTTTTTTACCCTTCGTTTTTTCGACACGTGGATTTTTACGTAAAACAGGATTACGGTGGTTGGCCTTCGATTTACCATCGCTGGACAGTGGTGCACCATGGTACTGTTCCATTTCAAGTCCATGCACGCATTTCTAAAAGTCGTACGGCACGGTTTCGCCATTTTGGATGGATGTTGCACCTTGCACCGTGGATGTTGCACCCCGTAGATATCGATTATTCGGACGGCCATAACTTCTGGCTCGTTTAGAGTTACGGGAACCATAACCTGTCAAAATGAAGGCCTCAATGAGTTCTACGGCTTTGACGGCTTTCAGCCGTCAAAGGATAGATTAATGCCCAAAAAGGACAACCCGAATCTCAATCGGGTCTAGTAAGTTTTTTACCCTTCGTTTTTTCGACACGTGAATTTTTACGGTAAAACGGGATTACCGTGGCCCATCTTCGACTTCCCATTGCTGGAGAGCGGTGCACCATGGTACTGTTCCGTTTCAAATCCATGCATGCATTTCTAAAAGTCGTACAACACTGTTTCACCATTTCGAACGGATGTTGCACCTTGCACCGTGGATGTTGCACCCTGTAGATATCGATTATTCAAACAGCCATAACTTCTGGCTCGTTTAGAGTTACAGGAGCCATAACCTGTCAAAACGAAGGCCTCGATGAGTTCTACGGCATTGACAGCTATCAGCCGTCAACGGATAGATTAATGCCCAAAAAGGACAACCCGAATCTCAATCGGGTATCGTAAGTTTTTTATCCTTCGTTTTTTCGACACGTGGATTTTTACGGTAAAACAGGATTACGGTTGCTGGCCTTCGATTTACCATCGCTGGACAGTGGTGCACAATGGTACTGTTCCGTTTCAAATCCATGCATGCATTTCTTAAAATTTTACGGCACTGTTTCGCCATTTCGGACGGATGTTGCACCTTGCACCGTGGATGTTGCACCCTGTAGATATCGATTATTCGGACGGCCATAATTTCTGGCTCGTTTAGATTTACGGGAGCCACAACCTGTCAAAATGAAGGCCTCGATGAGTTCTACGGCTTTGACAGCTTTCAGCCGTCAACGGATAGATTAATGCCCAAAAAGGACAACCCGAATCTCAATCGGGTCTCGTAAGTTTTTTCCCTTCGTTTTTTCAACACGTGGATTTTTACGGTAAAACAGGATTACCGAGGCTGGCCTTCGATTTACTATCGCTGGAGAGTGGATCAGCATGGTACTGTTCCGTTTCAAATCCATGCACGCATTTCTAAAAGTTGTACGGCACTGTTTCGTCATTTTGGACGGATGTTGCACCTTGCACCGTGGATGTTGCACCCTGTAAATATCGATTATTCAAACGGCCAAGACTTCTGGCTCGTTTAGAGTTACGGGAGCCATAACCTGTCAAAATGAAGTTCTCGATGAGTTCTACGGCTTTGACAGCTTTCAGCCGTCAACGGATAGATTAATGGCCATAAAGGACAACCCGAATCTCAATCGTGTCTCGTAAGTTTTTTACCCTTCGTTTTTTCGACATGTGGATTTTTACGGTAAAACAGGATTATCGTGGCCCATCTTCGACTTTCCATCGCTGGAGAGTGGTGCACCATGGTACTGATCCGTTTCAAATCCATGCACGCATTTCTAAAAGTCGTACGGCACTGTTTCGCCATTTCGGACGGATGTTGCACCTTGCACCGTGGATGTTGCACCCTGTAGATATCGATTATTCAGACGGCCATAACTTCTGGCTCGTTTAGAGTTACGGGAGCCATAACCTGTCAAAATGAAGGCCTCGATGAGTTCTATGGCTTTGACAGCTTTCAGCCATCAACGGATAGATTAATGCCCAAAAAGGACAACCCGAATCTCAATCGGGTCTCGTAAGTTTTTTACCCTTCGTTTTTTCGACACGTGGATTTTTATGGTAAAACGGGATACCGTGGCCCGTCTTCGACTTCCCATCGCTGGAGAGTAGTGCACCATGGTACTGTTCCATTTCAAATCCATGCACGCATTTCTAAAAGTCGCACGTCACTGTTTCGCCATTTCGGACGGATGTTACACCTTGCACCGTGGATGTTGCACCCTGTAGATATCGATTATTCGGACGGCCATAACTTCTGGCTCGTTTAGAGTTACGGGAGCCATAACCTGTCAAAACGAAGGCCTCGATGAGTTCTACGGCTTTGACGGCTTTCAGCCGTCAACGGATAGATTAATGCCCAAAAAGGTCAACCCGAATCTCAATCCGGTCTTGTAAATTTTTTACCCTTCGTTTTTTCGACGCGTGGATTTTTACGGTAAAACAGGATTACGGTGGCTGGCCTTCGATTTACCATCGCTGGACAGTGGTGCACCATGGTACTATTCCGTTTCAAATCCATGCACGCATTTCTAAAAGTCGTACGACACTGTTTCGCCATTTCGGACGGATGTTGCACCTTGCACCGTGGATTTTGCACCCTGTAGATATCGATTATTCGGACGGCCCCAACTTCTGGCTCGTTTAGAGTTACGGGAGCCATAACCTGTCAAAACGAAGGCCTCGATGAGTTCTACGGCATTGACAGCTTTCAGCCGTCAACGGACAGATTAATGCCCAAAAAGGACAACCCGAATCTCAATCGGGTCTCGTAAGTTTTTTACCCTTCGTTTTTTGGAATTTTACGGTAAAACGGGATTACCGTGGCCCGTCTTCGACTTCCCATCGCTGGAGAGCGGTTCACCATGGTACTGTTCCGTTTCAAATCCATGCACGCATTTCTAAAAGTCGTACAACACTGCTTCACCATTTCGGACGGATGTTGCACCTTGCACCGTGGATGTTGCACCCTGTAGATATCGATTATTCAAAAGACCATAACTTCTGACTCGTTTAGAGTTACGGGAGCCATAACCTGTCAAAACGAAGGCCTCGATGAGTTCGATGGCTTTGATAGCTTTCAGCCGGTAACGGATAGATTAATGCCCAAAAAGGACAACCCGAATCTCAGTCGGGTCTCGTATGTTTTTTACCCTTCGTTTTTTCGACACGTGGATTTTTGCGGTAAAACGGGATTACCGTGGCCCGTCTTTGACTTCCCATCGCTTTAGAGTGGTGCTCCATGGTACTATTCCGTTTCAAATCCATGCACGCATTTCTAAAAGTCGTACGACACTGTTTCACCATTTCGGACGGATGTTGCACCTTGCACCGTGGATGTTGCACCCTGCAGATATCGATTATTCAAAAGGTCATAACTTCTGGCTCGTTTAGAGTTACGGGAGCCACAACCTGTCAAAACGAAGGCCTCGATGAGTTCTACGGCTTTGACAACTTTCAGCCGTCAACGGATAGATTAATGCCCAAAAAGGACAACCCGAATCTCAATCGGGTCTCGTAAGTTTTTAACCCTTCGTTTTTTCGACACGTGGATTTTTACGGTAAAACGGGATTATGGTGGCTGGTCTTCGATTTACCATCGCTGGAGAGTGGTGCACCATGGTACTGTTTCGTTTCAAATCCATGCACGCAATTCTAAAAGTCGTGCGGCACCGTTTCGCCATTTCGGACGGATGTTGCACCTTGCACCGTGGATGTTGCACCCTGTAGATATCGATTATTCGGACGGCCATAACTTCTGGCTCGTTTAAAGTTATGGGAGCCATAACCTATCAAAACGAAGGCCTCGATGAGTTCTACGGCTTTGATGGCTTTCGGCCATCGACGGATAGATTAATGCCCAAAATGGGCAACCCGATTCTCAATCTGGCCTCGTAAGTTTTTTACCCTTCGTTTTTTTGACACGTGGATTTTTACGGTAAAACAGGATTACCGTGGCTGGCCTTCGATTTACCATCGCTGGACAGTGGTGCACCATGGTACTGTTCCATTTCAAATCCATGCACGCATGTCTAAAAGTCGTACGGCACTGTTTCGCCATTTCGGACGGATGTTGCACCTTGCACCGTGGATGTTGCACCCTGTAGATATCGATTATTCGGACGGCCATAACTTCTGGCTCGTTTAGATTTACGGGAGCCATAACCTGTCAAAACGAAGGCCTCGATGAGTTCTACGGCTTTGACCGCTTTCAGCCGTCAACGGATAGATTAATGCCCAAAAAGGACAACCCGAATCTCAATCGGGTCTCGTAAGTTTTTTACCCTTCGTTTTTTCGACACGTGGATTTTTACGGTAAAACAGGATTACGGTGGCTGGCCTTCGATTTACCATCGCTGGACAGTGGTGCACCATGGTACTGTTCCGTTTCAAATCCAAGCACGCATTTCTAAAAGTCGTACGGCACTGTTTCGCCATTTCGGACGGATGTTGCCCCTTGTACCGTGGATGTTGCACCCTGTAGATATCGATTATTCGGACGGCCATAACTTTTGGCTCGTTTAGAGTTACGGGAGCCATAACCTGTCAAAACGAAGGCCTCGATGAGTGCTACGGCTTTGATAGCTTTCGGCCGTCAACGGATAGATTAATGCCCAAAAAGGACAACCCGAATCTCAATCGGGTCTCGTAAGTTTTTTACCCTTCGTTTTTTCGACCTGTGGATTTTTACGGTAAAACAGGATTACCGTGGGCCGTCTTCGACTTTCCATCACTGGAGAGTGGTGCACCATGGTACTGATCCGTTTCAAATCCATGCACGCATTTCTAAAAGTCGTACGACACTGTTTCGCCATTTCGGACGGATGTTGCACCTTGCACCGTGGATGTTGCACCCTGTAGATATCGATTATTCGGACGGCCATAACTTCTGGCTGGTTTAGAGTTACGGGAGCCATAACCTGTCAAAACGAAGGCCTCGATGAGTTCTATGGCTTTGACAGCTTTCAGCCTTCAACGCATAGATTGATGCCCAAAAAGGACAACCCGAATCTCAATCGGGTCTCGTAAGTTTTTTACCTTTCGTTTTTTCGACACGTGGATTTTTATGGTAAAACGGGATACAGTGGCCCGTCTTCGACTTCCCATCGCTGGAGAGTGGTTCACCATGGTACTGTTCCGTTTCAAATACATGCACGCATTTCTAAAAGTCGTACGGCACTGTTTCGCCATTTCGGACGGATGTTACACCTTGCACCGTGGATGTTGCACCCTGTAGATATCGATTATTCGGACGACCATAACTTCTGGCTCGTTTAGAGTTACGGGAGCCATAACCTGTCAAAACGAAGGCCTCGATGAGTTCTACGGCTTTGACGGCTTTTAGCCGTCAACGGATAGATTAATGCCCAAAAAGGCAACCCGAATCTCAATCGGGTCTCGTAAGTTTTTTACCCTTCGTTTTTTCGACACGTGGATTTTTACGGTAAAACAGGATTACGGTGGCTGGCCTTCGATTTACCATCGCTGTACAGTGGTGCACCATGGTACTGTTCCGTTTCAAATCCATGCACGCATTTCTAAAAGTCGTACGACACTGTTTCGCAATTTCGGACGGATGTTGCACCTAGCACCGTGGATGTTGCACCCTGTAGATATCGATTATTCAGACGGCCACAACTTCTGGCTCGTTTAGAGTTACGGGAGCCATAACCTGTCAAAACGAAGGCCTCGATGAGTTCTACGGCTTTGACAGCTTTCAGCCGTCAACGGACAGATTAATGCCTAAAAAGGACAACCCGAATCTCAATCGGATCTCGTAAGTTTTTTACCCTTCGTTTTTTCGACACGTGGATTTTTACGGTAAAACGGGATTACCGTGGCCTGTCTTCGACTTCCCATCGCTGGAGAGCGGTGCACCATGGTACTGTTCTATTTCAAATCCATGCACGCATTTCTAAAAGTCGTACAACACTGTTTCACCATTTCGGACGGATGTTGCACCTTGCACCGTGGATGTTGCACCCTGTAGATATCGATTATTCAAATGGCCATAACTTCTGACTCGTTTAGAGTTACGGGAGCCATAACCTATCAAAACGAAGGCCTCGATGAGTTCGATGGCTTTGATAGCTTTCAGCCGGTAACGGATAGATTAATGCCCAAAAAGGACAACCCGAATCTCAATCGGGTCTCGTATGTTTTTTACCCTTCGCTTTTTCGACACGTAGATTTTTATGGTAAAACGGGATTACCGTGGCCTGTCTTCGACTTGCCATCGCTTGAGAGTGGTGCTCCATGGTACTATTCCGTTTCAAATCCATGCACGCATTTCTAAAAGTCGTACGACACTGTTTCACCATTTCGGACGGATGTTGCACCTTGCACCGTGGATGTTGCACCCTGTAGATATCGATTATTCAAACGGCCATAACTTCTGGCTCGTTTAGGGTTACGGGAGCCATAACTTGTCAAAACGAAGGCCTCGATGAGTTCTACGGCTTTGAAAGCTTTCAGCCATCAACGGATAGATTAATGCCCAAAAAGGACAACCCGAATCTCAATCGGGTCTCGTAAGTTTTTAACCCTTCGTTTTTTCGACACGTGGATTTTTACGGTAAAACGGGATTACCGTGGCCCGTCTTCGACTTCCCATCGCTGGAGAGCGGTGCACAATGGTACTGTTCCGTTTCAAATCCATGCACGCATTTCTAAATGTCGTACAACACTGTTTCACCATTTCGGACGGATGTTGCACCTTGCACCGTGGATGTTGCACCCTGTAGATATCGATTATTCAAATGGCCATAACTTCTGACTCGTTTATAGTTATGGGAGCCATAACCTGTCAAAACGAAGGCCTCGATGAGTTCGATGACTTTGATAGCTTTCAGACTGTAACGGATAGATTAATGCCCAAAATGGACAACCCGAATCTCAATCGGGTCTCGTATGTTTTTTACCCTTCGTTTTTTCGACACGTGGATTTTTACGGTAAAACGGGATTACCGTGGCCCATCTTCGACTTCCCATCGCTTGAGAGTGGTGCCCCATGGTACTATTCCGTTTCAAATCCATGCACGCATTTCTAAAAGTCGTACGACACTGTTTCGCCATTTCGGACGGATGTTGCACCTTGCACCGTGGATGTTGCACCCTGTAGATATCGATTATTCGGACGACCATAACTTTTGGCTTGTTTAGAGTTACAGGAGCCATAACCTGTCAAAACGAAGGCATGAGTTCTACGGCTTTGACAGCTTTCAGCCGTCAACGTATAGATTAATGCCCAAAAAGGACAACCCGAATCTCTATCGGGTCTCGTAAGTTTTTAACCCTTCGTTTTTTCGACACGTGGATTTTTACGGTAAACCGGGATTACAGTGGCTGGTCTTCGATTTACCATCGCTGGAGAGTGGTGCACCATGGTAATGTTCCGTTTCAAATCCATGCACGCATTTCTAAAAGTCGTACGGCACTGTTTCGCCATTTCGGACGGATGTTGCACCTTGCACCGTGGATGTTGCACCCTGTAGATATCGATTATTCGGACGGCCATAACTTCAGGCTCGTTTAAAGTTACGGGAGCCATAACCTATCAAAACGAAGGCCTTGATGAGTTCTACGGCTTTGATGGCTTTCAGCCGTCAACGGATAGATTAATGCCCAAAATGGGCAACCCGAATCTCAATCTGGCCTCGTAAGTTTTTTACCCTTCGTTTTTTTGACACGTGGATTTTTACGGTAAAACAGGATTACCGTGGCTGGCCTTCGATTTACCATCGCTGGACAGTGGTGCACCATGGTACTATTCCGTTTCAAATCCATGCACGCATTTCTAAAAGTCGTACGGCACTGTTTCGCCATTTCGGACGGATGTTGCACCTTGCACCGTGGATGTTGCACAATGTAGATATTGATTATTCGGACGGCCATAACTTCTGGCTCGTTTAGATTTACGGGAGCCATAACCTGTCAAAACGAAGGCCTCGATGAGTTCTACGGCTTTGACGGCTTTCAGCCGTCAACGGATAGATTAATGCCCAAAAAGGACAACCCGAATCTCAATCGGGTCTCGTAAGTTTTTTACCCTTCGTTTTTTCGGCACGTGGGTTTTTACGGTAAAACAGGATTACCGTGGTTGGCCTTCGATTTAACATCGCTGGAGAGTGGTGCACCAAGGTACTGTTCCGTTTCAAATCCATGCACGCATTTCTAAAAGTCGTACGGCACTGTTTCGCCATTTCGGACGGATGTTGCACCGTGTACCGTGGATGTTGCACCCTGTAGATATCGATTATTCGGATGGCCATAACTTTTGGCTCGTTCAGAGTTATGGGAGCCATAACCTGTCAAAACGAAGGCCTCGATGAGTGCTACGGCTTTGACAGCTTTCAGCCGTCAACGGATAGATTAATGCCCAAAAAGGACAACCCGAATCTCAATCGGGTCTCGTAAGTTTTTTACTCTTCGTTTTTTCGACACGTGGATTTTTACGTTAAAACAGGATTACGGTTGCTGGCCTTCGATTTACCATCACTGGACAGTGGTGCACCATGGTACTGTTCCGTTTCATATCCATGCATGCATTTCTAAAAGTCGTACGACACTATTTCGCCATTTCGGACGGATGTTGCACCTTGCACCATGGATGTTGCACCCTGTAGATATCGATTATTCGGACGGCCATTACTTCTGGTTCGTTTAGAGTTACGGGAGCAAAATGAAGGCCTCGATGAGTTCTACGGCTTTGACAGCTTTCAGCCGTCAACGGATAGATTAAGGCCCAAAAAGGACAACCCGAATCTCAATCGGGCCTCGTAAGTTTTTTACCCTTCGTTTTTTCGACACATAGATTTTTATGGTAAAATAGGATTACCATGGCTGGCCTTCGATTTACCATCGCTGGAGAGTGGTGCACCATGGTACTGTTCCGTTTCAAATCCATGCACGCATTTCTAAAAGTCGTACGCCTCTGTTTCGCCATTTCGGACGGATGTTGCACCTTGCACCGTGGATGTTGCACCCTGTAGATATCGATTATTTGGACGGCCATAACTTCTGCCTCGTTTAGAGTTACAGGAGCCATAACCTGTCAAAACGAAGGCCTCTATGAGTTCTACGGCTTTGACCGCTTTCAGCCGTCAACGGATAGATTAATGCCCAAAAAGGACAACCCGAATCCCAATCGGGTCTCGTTAGTTTTTTACCCTTGTTTTTTCGACACGTGGATTTTTACGGTAAAACAGGATTACCGTGGCCCGTCTTCGATTTACCATCGCTGGAGAGTGGTGCACCATGGTACTGTTCTGTATCAAACCCATGCACGCATTTCTAAAAGTCGTACGGCACTGTTTCGCCATTTCGGACGGATGTTGCACCTTGCACCGTGGATGTGGCACCCTGTAGATATCGATTATTCGGACGGCAATAACTTCTGGCTCGTTTAGAGTTACGGGAGCCATAATCTGTCAAAATGAAGGCCTCGATGAGTTCTACGGCTTTGACAGCATTCAGCCGTCAGCGGATAGATTAATGCCCAAAAAGGACAACCCGAATCTCAATCGGGTCTCGTAAGTTTTTTACCCTTCGTTTTTTCGACACGTGGATTTTTACGGTAAAACAGGATTACGGTGGCTGGCCTTCGATTTACCATCGCTGAAAAGTAGTGCACCATGGTACTGTCCCGTTTCAAATCCATGCACGCATTTCTAAAAGTCGTACGGCACTGTTTCGCCATTTCGGACGGATGTTGCACCTTGCGCCGTGGATGTTGCACCCTGTAGATATCGATTATTCGGACGGCCATGACTTCTGGCTCGTTTCGAGTTACGGGAGTTATAACCTGTCAAAACGAAGGCCTCGATGAGTTCTACGGCTTTGACGGCTTTCAGCCGTCAACGGATAGATTAATGGCCGGAAAGGACAACCCGAATCTCAATCGGGCCTCGTAAGTTTTTTACCCTTCGTTTTTTCGACACGTGGATTTTTACGGTAAAATGGGATTACGGTGGCTTGTCTTTGATTTACCATCGCTGGAGAGTGGTGCACCATGGTACTGTTCCGTTTCAAATCCATGCACGAATTTCTAATGGTCGTACGGCAGTGTTTCGCCATTTCGGACGGATGTTGCACCTTGCACCGTGGATGTTGCAACCTGTAGATATCGATTATTCGGACGGCCATAACTTCTGGCTCGTTTAGAATTACGGGAGCCATAACCTGTCAAAACGAAGGCCCCGATGAGTTCTACGGCTTTGACAGCTTTCAACCGTCAACGGATAGATTAATGCCCAAAAAGGACAACCCGAATCTCAATCGGGTCTCGTAAGTTTTTTACCCTTCGTTTTTTCGACACGTGGGTTTTTACGATAAAACAGGATTACCGTGGTTGGCCTTCGATTTACCATCGCTGGAGAGTGGTGCACCAAGGTACTGTTCCGTTTCAAATCCATGCACGCATTTCTAAAAGTCGTACGGCAGTGTTTCGCCATTTCGGATGGATGTTGCACCTTGTACCGTGGATGTTGCACCCTGTAGATATCGATTATTCGGATGGCCATAACTTTTGGCTCGTTTAGAGTTACGGGAGCCATAACCTGTCATAACGAAGGCCTCGATGAGTGCTACGGCTTTGACAGCTTTCAGCCGTCAACGGATAGATTAATGGCCAAAAAGGACAACCCGAATCTCAATCGGGTCTCGTAAGTTTTTTACCCTTCGTTTTTTCGACACGTGGATTTTTACGGTAAAATAGGATTACGGTGGCTGGCCTTCGATTTACCATCGCTGGACAATGGTGCACCATGGTACTGCTCCGTTTCAAATCCATGCATGCATTTCTAAAAGTCGTACGGCACTGTTTTGCCGTTTCGGACGGATGTTGCACCTTGCACCATGGATGTTGCACCCTGTAGATATCGATTATTCGGACGGCCACAACTTCTGGCTCATTTAGAGTTACGGGAGCCATAACCTGTCAAAACGAAGGCGTCGATGAGTTCTACGGCTTTGACAGCTTTTAGCCGTCAATGGATAGATTAATGCCCAAAAAGGACAACCCGAATCTCAATCGGGTCTCATAAGTTTTTTATCCTTTGTTTTTTCGACACGTGGATTTTTACGGTAAAAGGGGATTACCGTGGCCCGTCTTCGACTACCCATCGCTGGAGAGCGGTACACCATGGTACTGTTCCGTTTCAAATCCATGCACGCATTTCTAAAAGTCGTACGACACTGTTTCACCATTTCGAACGGATGTTGCACCTTGCACCGTGGATGTTGCACCCTGTAGATATCGATTATTCAAACGGCCATAACTTCTGGCTCGTTTAGAGTTACGGGAGCCATAACCTGTCAAAACGAAGGCCTCGATGAGTTCTACGGCTTTGACAGCTTTCAGCCGTCAACGGATAGATTAATGCCCAAAAAGGACAACCCGAATCTCAATCGGGTCTCGTAAGTTTTTTATCCTTCATTTTTTCGACACGTGGATTTTTACGGTAAAACAGGATTACGGTTGCTGGCCTTCGATTTACCATCGCTGGACAGTGGTGCACCATGGTACTGTTCCGTTTCAAATCCATGCATGCATTTCTAAAAGTCGTACGGCACTATTTCGCCATTTCGGACGGATGTTGCACCTTGCACCATGGATGTTGCACCCTGTAGATATCGATTATTCGGACGGCCATTACTTCTGGTTCGTTTAGAGTTACGGGAGCCACAACCTGTCAAAATGAAGGCCTCGATGAGTTCTACGGCTTTGACAGCTTTCAGCCGTCAATGGATAGATTAATGCCCAAAAAGGACAACCCGAATCTCAATCGGGCCTCGTAAGTTTTTTACCCTTCGTTTTTTCGACACGTAGATTTTTACGGTAAAATAGGATTACCGTGGCTGGCCTTCGATTTACTATCGCCGGAGAGTGGCGCACCATGGTACTGTTCCGTTTCAAATCCATGCACGCATTTCTAAAAGTCGTACTACTCTGTTTCGCCATTTCGGACGGATGTTGCACCTTGCACCGTGGATGTCGCACCCTGTAGATATCGATTATTTGGACGGCCATAACTTCTGTCTCATTTAGAGTTGCGGGAGCCATAACCTGTCAAAACGAACGCCTCGATGAGTTCTACGGCTTTGACAGCTTTTAGCCGTCAATGGATAGATTAATGCCCAAAAAGGACAACCCGAATCTCAATCGGGTCTCATAAGTTTTTTATCCTTTTTTTTCGACACGTGGATTTTTACGGTAAAAGGGGATTACCGTGGCCCGTATTCGACTTCCCATCGCTGGAGAGCGGTGCACCATGGTACTGTTCCGTTTCAAATCCATGCACGCATTTCTAAAAGTCGTACGACACTGTTTCACCATTTCGGACGGATGTTGCACCTTGCACCGTGGATGTTGCACCCTGTAGATATCGATTATTCGGACGGCCATAACTTCTGGCTCGTTTAGAATTACGGGAGCCATAACCTGTCAAAACGAAGGCCTCGATGAGTTCTACGGCTTTGACAGCTTTCAGCCGTCAACGGATAGATTAATGCCCAAAAAGGACAACCCGAATCTCAATCGGGTCTCGTAAGTTTTTTACCCTTCGTTTTTTCGACACGTGGGTTTTTACGGTAAAACAGGATTACCGTAGTTGGCCTTCGATTTACCATCGCTGGAGAGTGGTGCACCAAGGTACTGTTCCGTTTCAAATCCATGCACGCATTTCTAAAAGTCGTACGGCAGTGTTTCGCCATTTCGGACGGATGTTGCACCTTGTACCGTGGATGTTGCACCCTGTAGATATCGATTATTCGGACGGCCATAACTTTTGGCTCGTTTGGAGTTACGGGAGCCATAACCTGTCAAAACGAAGGCCTCGATGAGTGCTACGGCTTTGACGGCTTTCAGCCGTCAACGGATAGATTAATGCCCAAAAAGGACAACCCGAATCTCAATCGGGTCTCATAAGTTTTTTACCCTTCGTTTTTTCGACACGTGGATTTTTACGGTAAATTAGGATTACGGAGGCTGGCCTTCCATTTACCATCGCTGGACAGTGGTGCACCATGGTACTGTTCCGTTTCAAATCCATGCACGCATTTCTAAAAGTCGTACGGCACTGTTTCGCCATTTCGGACGAATGTTGCACCTTGCACCGTGGATGTTGCACCCTATAGATATCGATTATTCGGACGGCCACAACTTCTGGCTCGTTTAGAGTTACGGGAGCCATAACCTGTCAAAACGAAGGCCTCGATGAATTCTACGGCTTTGACAGCTTTCAGCCATCAATGGATAGATTAATGCCCAAAAAGGACAACCCGAATCTCAATCGGGTCTCGTAAGTTTTTTATCCTTTGTTTTTTCGACACGTGGATTTTTACGGTAAAAGGGGATTACCGTGGCCCGTCTTCGACTTTCCATCGCTGGAGAGTGGTGCACCATGGTACTGTTCCGTTTCAAATCCATGCACGCATTTCTAAAAGTCGTATGACACTGTTTCACCATTTCGGACGGATGTTGCACCTTGCACCGTGGATGTTGCACCCTGTAGATATCGATTATTTAAACGGCCATAACTTCTGGCTCGTTTAGATTTACGGGAGCCATAACCTGTCAAAACGAAGGCCTCAATGAGTTCTACGGCTTTGACAGCTTTCAGCCGTCAACGGATAGATTAATGCCCAAAAAGGACAACCGAATCTCAATCGGGTCTCGTAAGTTTTTTATCCTTCGTTTTTTCGACACGTGGATTTTTTACGGTAAAATAGGATTACGGTTGCTGGCCTTCGATTTACCATCGCTGGACAGTGGTGCACCATGGTAATGTTCCGTTTCAAATCCATGAATGCATTTCTAAAAGTCGTACGGCACTATTTCACCATTTCGGACGGATGTTGCACCTTGCACCATGGATGTTGCACCCTGTAGATATCGATTATTCGGAGGGCCATTACTTCTGGTTCGTTTAGAGTTACGGGAGGCACAACCTGTCAAAATGAAGGCCTCGATTAGTTCTACGGCTTTGACAGCTTTCAGCCGTCAACGGATAGATTAATGCCCAAAAAGGAATACACGAATCTCAATCGGGCCTCGTAAGTTTTTTACCCTTCGTTTTTTCGACACGTAGATTTTTACGGTAAAATAGGATTACCGTGGCTGCCCTTCGATTTACCATCGCTGGAGAGTGGTGCACCATGGTACTGTTCCGTTTCAAATCCATGCACGCATTTCTAAAAGTCGTACGGCTCTGTTTCGCCATTTCGGACGGATGTTGCACCTTGCACCGTGGATGTTGCACCCTGTAGATATCGATTATTTGGACGGCCATAACTTTTGCCTCGTTTAGAGTTACGGGAGCCATAACCTGTCAAAATGAAGGCCTCGATGAGTTCTACAGCTTTGACAGCTTTCAGCCGTCAACGGATAGATTAATGCCCAAAAAGGACAACCCGAATCTCAATCGGGTCTAGTTAGTTTTTTACCCTTTTTTTTTCGACACGTGGATTTTTACGGTAAAACAGGATTACCGTGGCCCGTCTTCGGTTTACCATCGCTGGAGAGTGGTGCACCATGGTACTGTTCCGTTTCAAACCCATGCACGCATTTCTAAAAGTCGTACGGCACTGTTTCGCCATTTCGGACGGATGTTGCACCTTGCACCGTGGATGTGGCACCCTGTACATATCGATTATTTGGACGGCCATAACTTCTGGCTCGTTTAGTGTTACGGGAGCCCTAATCTGTCAAAATGAATGCCTCGATGAGTTCTACGGCTTTGACAGCATTCAGCCGTCAGCGGATAGATTAATGCCCAAAAAGGACAACCCGAATCTCAATCGGGTCTCGTAAGTTTTTTACCCTTCGTTTTTTCGACACGTGGATTTTTACGGTAAAACAGGATTATGGTGGCTGGCCTTCGATTTACCATCGCTGGAAAGTGGTGAACCATGGTACTGTCCCGTTTCAAATCCATGTACGCATTTCTAAAAGTCGTACGGCACTGTTTCGCCATTTCGGACGGATGTTGCACCTTGCGCCGTGGATGTTGCACCCTGTAGATATCGATTATTCGGACGGCCATAACTTCTGGCTCGTTTCGAGTTACGGGAGTCATAACCTGTCAAAACGAAGGCCTCGATGAGTTCTACGGCTTTGACAGCTTTCAGCCGTCAATGGACAGATTAATGCCCAAAAAGGACAACCCGAATCTCAATCGGGTCTCGTAAGTTTTTTACCCTTCGTTTTTTCGACACGTGGGTTTTTACGGTAAAACAGGATTACCGTGGTTGGCCTTCGATTTACCATCGCTGGAGAGTGGTGCACCAAGGTACTGTTCCGTTTCAAATCCATGCACGCATTTCTAAAAGTCGTACGGCACTGTTTCGCCATTTCGGACGGATGTTGCACCTTGTACCGTGGATGTTGCACCCTGTAGATATCGATTATTCGGACGGCCATAACTTTTGGCTCGTTTAGAGTTACGGGAGCCATAACCTGACAAAATGAAGGCCTCGATGAGTGCTATGGCTTTGACAGCTTTCAGCCATCAACGGATAGATTAATGCCCAAAAAGGGCAACCCGAATCTCAATCGGGTCTCGTAAGTTTTTTACCCTTCGTTTTTTCGACACGTGGATTTTTACGGTAAAATAGGATTACGGTGGCTGGCCTTCGATTTACCATCGCTGGACCGTGGTGCACCATGGTACTGTTCCGTTTCAAATCCATGCACGCATTTCTAAAAGTCGTATGGCACTGTTTCGCCATTTCGGACGGATGTTGCACCTTGCACCGTGCATGTTGCACCCTGTAGATATCGATTATTCGGACGGCCATTACTTCTGGTTCGTTTAGAGTTACGGGAGCCACAACCTGTCAAAATGAAGGCCTCGATGAGTTCTACGACTTTGACAGCTTTCAGCCGTCAACGGATAGATTAATGCCCAAAAAGGACAACCCAAATCTCAATCGGGTCTCGTAAGTTTTTTATCCTTTGTTTTTTCGACACGTGGATTTTTACGGTAAAAGGGGATTACCGTGGCCCGTCTTCGACTTCCCATCGCTGGAGAGCGGTGCACCATGGTACTGTTCCGTTTCAAATCCATGCACGCATTTCTAAAAGTCGTACGACACTGTTTCACCATTTCGGACGGATGTTGCACCTTGCACCGTGGATGTTGCACCCTGTAGATATCGATTACTCAAACGGCCATAACATCTGGCTCGTTTAGAGTTACGGGAGCCATAACCTGTCAAAACGAAGGCCTCGATGAATTCTACGGCTTTGACAGCTTTCAGCCATCAACGGATAGATTAATGCCCAAAAAGGACAACCGAAATCTCAATCGGGTCTCGTAAGTTTTTTATCCTTCGTTTTTTCGACACGTGGATTTTTACGGTAAAACAGGATTACGGTTGCTGGCCTTCGATTTACCATCGCTGGACAGTGGTGCACCATGGTACTGTTCCGTTTCAAATCCATGCATGCATTTCTAAAAGTCGTACGACACTATTTCGCCATTTCGGACGGATGTTGCACCTTGCACCATGGATGTTGCACCCTGTAGATATCGATTATTCGGACGACCATTACTTCTGGTTCGTTTAGAGTTACGGGAGCCACAACCTGTCAAAATGAAGGCCTCGATGAGTTCTACGGCTTTGACAGCTTTCAGCCGTCAACGGATAGATTAATGCCCAAAAAGGACAACCCGAATCTCAATCGGGCCTCGTAAGTTTTTTACCCTTCGTTTTTTCGACACGTAGATTTTTACGGTAAAATAGGATTACCGTGGCTGGCCTTCGATTTACCGTCGCTGGAGAGTGGTGCACCATGGTACTGTTCCGTTTCAAATCCATGCACGCATTTCTAAAAGTCGTACGGCTCTGTTTCGCCATTTCGGACGGATGTTGCACCTTGCACCGTGGATGTTGCACCCTGTAGATATCGATTATTTGGACGGCCATAACTTCTGCCTCGTTTAGAGTTACGGGAGCCATAACCTGTCAAAACGAAGGCCTCGATGAGTTCTATGGCTTTGACAGCTTTCAGCCGTCAACGGATAGATTAATGCCCAAAAAGGACAACCCGAATCTCAATCGGGTCTCGTTAGTTTTTTACCCTTGTTTTTTCGACACGTGGATTTTTACGGTAAATCAGGATTACCGTGGCCCGTCTTCGATTTACCATCGCTGGAGAGTGGTGCACCATGGTACTATTCCGTTTCAAACCCATGCACGCATTTCTAAAAGTCGTACGGCACTGTTTCGCCATTTCGGACGGATGTTGCACCTTGCACCGTGGATGTGGCACCCTGTACATATCGATTATTCGGACGGCCATAACTTCTGGCTCGTTTAGAGTTACGGGAGCCATAATCTGTCAAAATGAAGGCCTCGATGAGTTCTACGGCTTTGACAGCATTCAGCCGTCAGCGGATAGATTAATGCCCAAAAAGGACAACCCGAATCTCAATCGGGTCTCGTAAGTTTTTTACCCTTCGTTTTTTCGACACGTGGATTTTTATGGTAAAACACGATTACGGTGGCTGGCCTTCGATTTACCATCGCTGGAAAGTGGTGCACCATGGTACTGTCCCGTTTCAAATCCATGCACGCATTTCTAAAAGTCGTACGGCACTGTTTCGCCATTTCGGACGGATGTTGCACCTTGCGCCGTGGATGTTGCACCCTGTAGATATCGATTATTCGGACGGCCATAACTTCTGGCTCGTTTCGAGTTACGGGAGTCATAACCTGTCAAAACGAAGGCCTCGATGAGTTCTACGGCTTTGACAGCTTTCAGCCGTCAACGGATAGATTAATGCCCAAAAAGGACAACCCGAATCTCAATCGGGTCTCGTAAGTTTTTTACCCTTCGTTTTTTCGACACGTGGGTTTTTACGGTAAAACAGGATTACCGTGGTTGGCCTTCGATTTACCATCGCTGGAGAGTGGTGCACCAAGGTACTGTTCCGTTTCAAATCCATGCACGCATTTCTAAAAGTCGTACGGCACTGTTTCGTCATTTCGGACGGATGTTGCACCTTGTACCGTGGATGTTGCACCCTGTAGATATCGATTATTCGGACGGCCATAACTTTTGGCTCGTTTAGAGTTACGGGAGCCATAACCTGAAAAAACGAAGGCCTCGATGAGTGCTATGGCTTTGACAGCTTTCAGCCGTCAACGGATATATTAATGCCCAAAAAGGACAACCCGAATCTCAATCGGGTCTCGTAAGTTTTTTACCCTTCGTTTTTTCGACACGTGGATTTTTACGGTAAAATAGGATTACGGTGGCTAGCCTTCGATTTACCATCGCTGGACAGTGGTGCACCATGGTACTGTTCCATTTCAAATCCATGCACGCATTTCTAAAAGTCGTATGGCACTGTTTCGCCATTTCGGACGGATGTTGCACCTTGCACCGTGGATGTTGCACCCTGTAGATATCGATTATTCGGACGGCCACAACTTCTGGCTCGTTTAGAGTTACGGGAGCCATAACCTGTCAAAACGAAGGCCTCGATGAGTTCTACGGCTTTGACAGCTTTCAGCCATCAATGGATAGATTAATGCCCAAAAAGGACAACCCGAATCTCAATCGGGTCTCGTAAGTTTTTTATCCTTTGTTTTTTCGACACGTGGATTTTTACGGTAAAAGTGGATTACCGTGGCCCGTCTTCGACTTCCCATCGCTGGAGAGCGGTGCACCATGGCACTGTTCCGTTTCAAATCCATGCACGCATTTCTAAAAGTCGTACGACACTGTTTCACCATTTTGGACGGATGTTGCACCTTGCACCATGGATGTTGCACCCTGTAGATATCGATTATTCAAACGGCCATAACTTCTGGCTCGTTTAGAGTTACGGGAGCCATAACCTGTCAAAACGAAGGCCTCGATGAGTTCTACGGCTTTGACAGCTTTTAGCCGTCAACGGATAGATTAATGCCCAAAAAGGACAACCCGAATCTCAATCGGGTCTCGTAAGTTTTTTATCCTTCGTTTTTTCGACACGTGGATTTTTACGGTAAAACAGGATTACGGTTGCTGGCCTTCGATTTACCATCGCTGGACAGTGGTGCACCATGGTACTGTTCCGTTTCAAATCCATGCATGCATTTCTAAAAGACGTAGGGCACTGTTTCGCCATTTCGGACGGATGTTGCACCTTGCACCGTGGATGTTGCACCCTGTAGATATCGATTATTCGGACGGCCATTACTTCTGGTTCGTTTAGAGTTACGGGAGCCACAACCTGTCAAAATGAAGGCCTCGATGAGTTCTACGGCTTTGACCGCTTTCAGCCGTCAACGGATAGATTAATGCCCAAAAAGGACAACCCGAATCTCAATCGGGCCTCGTAAGTTTTTTACCCTTCGTTTTTTCGACAAGTAGATTTTTACGGTAAAATAGGATTACCGTGCCCGTCTTCGACTTCCCATCGCTGGAGAGTGGTGCACCATGGTACTGTTCCGTTTCAAATCCATGGACGCATTTCTAAAAGTCGTACGGCTCTGTTTCGCCATTTCGGACGGATGTTGCACCTTGCACCGTGGATGTTGCACCCTGTAGATATCGATTATTCGGACGGCCATTACTTCTGGTTCGTTTAGAGTTACGGGAGCCACAACCTGTCAAAATGAAGGCCTCGATGAGTTCTACGGCTTTGACCGCTTTCAGCCGTCAACGGATAGATTAATGCCAAAAAAGGACAACCCGAATCTCAATTGGGCCTCGTAAGTTTTTACCCTTCGTTTTTTTGACACGTAGATTTTTACGGTAAAATAGGATTACCGTGGCTGGCCTTTGATTTACCATCGCTGGAGAGTGGTGCACCATGGTACTGTTCCGTTTCAAATCCATGCACGCATTTCTAAAAGTCGTATGGCACTGTTTCGCCATTTCGGACGGATGTTGCACCTTGCACCGTGGATGTTGCACCCTGTAGATATCGATTATTCGGAAGGCCACAACTTCTGGCTCGTTTAGAGTTACGGGAGCCATAACCTGTCAAAACGAAGGCCTCGATGAGTTCTACCGCTTTGACAGCTTTCAGCCATCAATGGATAGATTAATGCCCAAAAAGGACAACCCGAATCTCAATCGGGTCTCGTAAGTTTTTTATTCTTTGTTTTTTCGACACGTGGATTTTTACGGTAAAAGGGGATTACCGTGGCCCGTCTTCGACTTTCCATCGCTGGAGAGCGGTGCACCATCGTACTGTTCCGTTTCAAATCCATGCACGCATTTCTAAAAGTCGTATGACACTGTTTCACCATTTCGGACGGATGTTGCACCTTGCACCGTGGATGTTGCACCCTGTGGATATCGATTATTCAAACGGCCATAACTTCTGGCTCGTTAGAGTTACGGGAGCCATAACCTGTCAAAACGAAGGCCTCGATGAGTTCTACGGCTTTGACAGCTTTTAGCCGTCAACGGATAAATTAACGCCCAAAAAGGACAGCCCGAATCTCAATCGGGTCTCGTAAGTTTTTTATCCTTCGTTTTTTCAACACGTGGATTTTTACGGTAAAACAGGATTACGGTTGCTGGCCTTCGATTTACCATCGCTGGACAGTGGTGCACCATGGTACTGTTCCGTTTCAAATCCATGCATGCATTTCTAAAAGTCGTACGGCACTGTTTCGCCATTTCGGACGGATGTTGCACCTTGCGCCGTGGATGTTGCACCCTGTAGATATCGATTATTCGGACGGCCATTACTTCTGGTTCGTTTAGAGTTACGGGAGCCACAACCTGTCAAAATGAAGGCCTTGATGGGTTCTACGGCTTTGACAGCATTCAGCCGTCAATGGATAGATTAATGCCCAAAAAGGACAACCCGAATCTCAGTCGGGCCTCGTAAGTTTTTTACCCTTCGTTTTTTCGACACGTAGATTTTTACGGTAAAATAGGATTACCGTGGCTGGTGTTATCCCGCTTTTTGGCAAAGCCGTGATACCAAAAGATTGGCCGAAAACGGGAAACAGTTCATCTCAGAGATTGGATATACTTCACTTAGCTATGGATATCAATGAATTTTGCCCGAGTCCGGATCAGGCCTCGATTGATAGGACACGACAAGAAAGGTTGTAGGAGCCATCATTTCAAGTTTCAAGTCAATCCGAGTTCGTATGCTCAAGATATGATGGATTCAGTGTGAAGAGAAATGGTCATTGTCTGGTTCGAAACCATGAAGTTCGAACCCATCCTTTTCGAACCCATGCTGTTCGAAACCATCCACGCTCTTTCCTTCGAACCCATGCTGTTCGAAACCATCCACGCTCTCTCCTTCGAACCCATGGTGTTCGAACCCATCAGCTAGTGCCCAGCCTCGAAACCATCCATTTCGAACCCATCGGCTAGTGCCTGCCTCGACTCCATCGCCTTCGACTCCATCACCTTCGAATCCACCACAGTGGCCTACCTTCGAATCCATGACTTCACTCGGCCTCACATCCTCACTTCGAACCCATCGAGTGACCCAGTTCGAACCGATCAATTTCGAACCCATAAGGATTCCTGGATTCGAATCAGTCACGTTCGAAACCAGGAACACTTCCTATTTCGAATCCACCGAGCCAATTGGTTTGGATGACGTGTTCGCCGTAGTTCACGGAGTCGAAGCGGTCCATTCGGAGATAAGTTAGGATCGATTCGAATATTGCGCGCCACGTCACTGCAAGCTCACGTGCACTGATGGATTCGAAACGAAGGGTTCGAAATAATGGGTTCGAACGCCTCAGCCAACCGAAGATGTCGATTTCGAACCGAACATATCTCCTTAACCACAAATCCAAATGCAACCAAATTTTCACAGTAGCTTCCATATGAGGTAAAGATTGTTCCTGCCAAGTTTCAGCTCGATTGGACCATTTGTTGATGGGTTCGAAATCACCTCGAACCGATGTCAGATCGAGACGAAACTTGGTGGGGTCGGTCGCGTGGGCCCACTCACGTGCCAGAAGGAGTCTCACGAAGTTTCAGCAAGATCTGGGCCTCCAACGCCTATAAATAGCACCCTGAAGCCTTCAGAAAAGGGGATCTTTCCGCCATCGAACGCCAAGACTCTGCCGAATTCAAGTTTAACTATCAGAATCGCTGTTGTATTCAGATTTCAAAGCAATTGTCAGCTGTAATCCATTGTAATCGATTGAATCGAGCAAAGCAATAAAGAGAAACCCTTCAAAGTGGACGTAGGCACGAACGCCGAACCACTATAAATCCTGTGTTTGTGATTGTTGCTTGTGAATTACTGTGATTTGTTACTTAGAGCTGAATTCTATATTGATTGTTGCTGAGTTCTGTGTTGAATATTATCGAATTGAACACGTAAACGGGTGCTTTCACGACTCTGGGTGTTTGTGACCAATTTTGGCGCAAACATTTTGGTGCTTTCACTGAGAAACTAATTCAGGAAGAAGTTGGATTTGAAAGTTCAGAAATTCAGATTTAGGAATTATGGCAAGGCAATCGAGTAGGAGGCCAAGGACTGAGAGAAGTGAACCACAAGGAAGCCAAGAGGCTTCGTCAGGAGCAAATCAACCATCAATATACATTACTAGGGAAGAGATGGAAACTATGATGAAGAGGCAAGAGGAAATGATCCAGAGTTTACTCCAACAGATAGGACAGCTCGGAGCACAGAATAGGGAAGCCAATGGAGTCCAGAACGGAGCAGGACCATCCGGAGTAGCACCTGGATTAGGGGGCACACCCTTGGAGAACGTTGATCCAGTTTCGGAGAGAGAAAGGGGAGCATCTGCGCAACCCGGTAGTAGTAGAGATGCAAACGCTCAGTTAAGGGGGCAGATCCCGGAGTTACCTCGTGAACTCGGGGGGCAGGTTGGAAGTAGTGAACAAGGATTACATCTCGGAGACAATGACCGATTAGCAGAGATAGTTAGGAGAGCTTTGAGAGGCGGTATGGTGAACAAAGATTTGGAAGATGTTAATAGAAGCCCTTTTACTTCATCAATCAGGCAAGCTAGGAACCCACCTGATTTCAAACTACCATCGTTGGATATGTATGACGGGAGAACGGACCCCACGGTCCACCTGACAAAATATATGAGGCATATGGAAGTACTGGGGGCATCGGAGGAGGTTATGGCCCGATGTTTTCCATTATACTTGACAGATATCGCTGCACTATGGTTTAGACAGTTGGAGAACGGATCCATCGGAACTTGGAATGGTTTAGTAGAGAGATTTATGAGGCAATTCAGGGTTCATATTACAAGACCCAAGAACGTGATGACTCTGGCAACCCTAAAGCAGAAGGCCGGAGAGACCTTGAGAAGTTATCTAGCACGATTTAATGCAGCAGCAGCTTCAGTGGATAGAGCGGATCCATCCATGGTGGTAATGGCAGCTGTGTCCGGAATAGCTGACGGCACAGAGTTCAAGAATTCATTGCCTAAAGATCCACCCACAGATCTGGAGGAATTCTATCATGAAGCAGAAAAGTTTTTACGATTAGAAGATGCGAATGCCGAGAGAGAAGAAAGAGATGGGATAGAAATTTTTGCATTTAGAGACGAAAAGCCTCTTAAAAAGGATTCGGACAAGGATAGAGGTAAAAGAAAGGTTGAGAATGACAGAGACAGATCGAAGCGGCAACGAAGGGAGCCGCGATTCACCACCTACACTGAGTTGAACGAGAGCCTGGAACGAATTTATCAGGATACCAAAGAACAGATTCCGTACCGTAGGCCGATGCGAAGGGACCCTACCTCTGACGAAAGGAAATCAGATAAGTTCTGTGTATTCCATGAATTAAATGGTCATAATACTAACGATTGTAGGCACCTGAAGGATGAGGTGGAAGGGCATATCAGGAACGGTATGCTACTTCAATATGTAAGGAGACGAGCCCCTGTGGCGGAACCAGAACGACCACCGTCCACATCAGCTAGGGGCGACCCCGAATCAAGGCACCGTATGGTTATCAATTGAGTAAGATAATGATGAACAAGTTGTAAGCTTCCACCAACGTAATTAAATCATTTACACATGTGCGAGATCGCGAACGATCTCCAGACATGCTCTGAATGATCGCTGACCGTTTCGTAGTGGGAACTTACACTTTGACATCCATGCTTTACTTTCGTTTCATTTTGATTTGAACGTTTGGACTTTGTTTATTTGGACATTGTTTTTGGAACTCATCTGTTTAATAATTATTTGATTTTGATAACTCTGGAATGACTAAGCTACGTACACATGTATGGGGGTCGCGAACGATCCTTAGGCATGCTCTGAGATGGCGATGAACCGCCCTGACAAACGATCCAGGATCTCACCCGAACGTGACCCTGGCATCGATAACATCAAGCCCTCCCGGGCACACACACAATCCGCCTCGAACGGCACCCGACTTCGAACAGTCATAGCTCACCTTACCTCAGTGGCTTGATCGCGAACGGTCGTCACTTGAGGTCCGACATCCGACCACGAACGGTCACGAATTTGCCTCGAACGGCACACGATCGCGAACGATCACTTTCTGCCTTGAACGGCACAGACCGCGAACGGTCACCGATTTGCCTCGAACGGCACACGATCGCGAACGATCACTTCCTGCATTGAACACCATCGATCGCGAACGGTCATGGCTCACTGATTATGAAATCCGACCTCGAACGGTCACCATTCGCCTTGAACGGCACTTGGTTGCGAACGATCATCATTTGCCACGAACGGCAGTCGACCGCGAACGGTCCCATCTCGTCATTCGCCGCGAACGGCATCGACCGCGAACGGTCCTATTCCATCTTATGCCACGAACGGCACGGACCGCGAACGGTCCCGATTCACTTCAAGCAGCATACGATCCCGAACGATCGAAGCATGAATTTATACGCTCGACCGCGCACGGTCGCACTTCCCCTCGAATGACTCGATCACGAACGATCGTCGTTTGAAGTTGAGCGCTTGACCATGAACGGCCGCACTTCATCCCGAATGGCTCGATCCCGAACGATCGTCATTTGAGGACATATGAAACTATTGAGTTCTTTGCAGGTCGATGATCGGATACGAACATCCAACTCAAGGCATTACAAAACACACCTTCCTACAGCAAGGCATGTTTTGGGGGGCAAAGTGTTATCCCGCTTTTTGGCAAAGCCGTGATACCAAAAGATTGGTCGAAAACGGGAAACAGTTCATCTCAGAGATTGGATATACTTCACTTAGCTATGGATATCAATGAATTTTGCCCGAGTCCGGATCAGGCCTCGATTGATAGGACACGACAAGAAAGGTTGTAGGTGCCATCATTTCAAGTTTCAAGTCAATCCGAGTTCGTATGCTCAAGATATGATGGATTCAGTGTGAAGAGAAATGGTCATTGTCTGGTTCGAAACCATGAAGTTCGAACCCATCCTTTTCGAACCCATGCTGTTCGAAACCATCCACGCTCTTTCCTTCGAACCCATGCTGTTCGAAACCATCCACGCTCTCTCCTTCGAACCCATGGTGTTCGAACCCATCAGCTAGTGCCCAGCCTCGAAACCATCCATTTCGAACCCATCGGCTAGTGCCTGCCTCGACTCCATCGCCTTCGACTCCATCACCTTCGAATCCACCACAGTGGCCTACCTTCGAATCCATGACTTCACTCGGCCTCACATCCTCACTTCGAACCCATCGAGTGACCCAGTTCGAACCGATCAATTTCGAACCCATAAGGATTCCTGGATTCGAATCAGTCACGTTCGAAACCAGGAACACTTCCTATTTCGAATCCACCGAGTCAATTGGTTTGGATGACGTGTTCGCCGTAGTTCACGGAGTCGAAGCGGTCCATTCGGAGATAAGTTAGGATCGATTCGAATATTGCGCGCCACGTCACTGCAAGCTCACGTGCACTGATGGATTCGAAACGAAGGGTTCGAAATAATGGGTTCGAACGCCTCAGCCAACCGAAGATGTCGATTTCGAACCGAACATATCTCCTTAACCACAAATCCAAATGCAACCAAATTTTCACAGTAGCTTCCATATGAGGTAAAGATTGTTCCTGCCAAGTTTCAGCTCGATTGGACCATTTGTTGATGGGTTCGAAATCACCTCGAACCGATGTCAGATCGAGACGAAACTTGGTGGGGTCGGTCGCGTGGGCCCACTCACGTGCCAGAAGGAGTCTCACGAAGTTTCAGCAAGATCTGGGCCTCCAACGCCTATAAATAGCACCCTGAAGCCTTCAGAAAAGGGGATCTTTCCGCCATCGAACGCCAAGACTCTGCCGGATTCAAGTTTAACTATCAGAATCGCTGTTGTATTCAGATTTCAAAGCAATTGTCAGCTGTAATCCATTGTAATCGATTGAATCGAGCAAAGCAATAAAGAGAAACCCTTCAAAGTGGACGTAGGCACGAACGCCGAACCACTATAAATCCTGTGTTTGTGATTGTTGCTTGTGAATTACTGTGATTTGTTACTTAGAGCTGAATTCTATATTGATTGTTGCTGAGTTCTGTGTTGAATATTATCGAATTGAACACGTAAACGGGTGCTTTCACGACTCTGGGTGTTTGTGACCAATTTTGGCGCAAACAGCTGGCCTTCGATTTACCATCGCTGGAGAGTGGTGCACCATGGTACTATTCCGTTTCAAATCCATGCACGCATTTCTAAAAGTCGTACGGCTCTGTTTCGCCATTTCGGACGGATGTTGCACCTTGCACCGTGGATGTTGCACCCTGTAGATATCGATTATTTGGACGGCCATAACTTCTGCCTCGTTTAGAGTTACGGGAGCCATAACCTGTCAAAACGAAGGCCTCGATGAGTTCTACGGCTTTGACAGCATTCAGCCGTCAACGGATAGATTAATGCCCAAAAAGGACAACCCGAATCTCAATCGGGTCTCGTTAGTTTTTTACCCTTGTTTTTTCGACACGTGGATTTTTACGGTAAAACAGGATTACCGTGGCCCGTCTTCGATTTACCATCGCTGGAGAGTGGTGCACCATGGTACTGTTCCGTTTCAAACCCATGCGCGCATTTCTAAAAGTCGTACGGCACTGTTTCGCCATTTCAGACGGATGTTGCACCTTGCACCGTGGATGTGGCACCCTGTACATATCGATTATTTGGACGGCCATAACTTCTGGCTCGTTTAGAGTTACGGAAGCCATAATCTGCCAAAATGAAGGTGTCGATTATTTCTACGGCTTTGATAGCATTCAGCCATCAGCGGATAGATTAATGCCCAAAAAGGACAACCCGAATCTCAATCGGGTCTCGTAAGTTTTTTACCCTTCATTTTTTCGACACGTGGATTTTTACGGTAAAACAGGATTACGATGGCTGGCCTTCGATTTACCATCGCTGGAAAGTGGTGCACCATGGTACTGTCTCGTTTCAAATCCATGCACGCATTTCTAAAAGTCGTACGGCACTGTTTCGCCATTTCGGACGGATGTTGCACCTTGCGCCGTGGATGTTGCACCCTGTAGATATCGATTATTCGGACGGCCATAACTTCTGGCTCGTTTCGAGTTACGGGAGTCATAACCTGTCAAAACGAAGGTCTCGATGAGTTCTACGGCTTTGACAGATTTCAGCCGTCAACGGATAGATTAATGCCCAAAAAGGACAACCCGAATCTCAATCGGGCCTCGTAAGTTTTTTACACTTCGTTTTTTTGACACGTGGATTTTTACGGTAAAACATGATTACCGTGGCTGGCCTTCGATTTACCATCGCTGGACAGTGGTGCACCATGGTACTGTTCCGTTTCAAATCCATGCACGCATTTCTAAAAGTCGTACGGCACTGTTTCGCCATTTCGGACGGATGCTGCACCTTGCACCGTGGATGTTGCACCCTGTAGATATTGATTATTCGGACGGCCATAACTTCTGGCTCGTTTAGAGTTACGGGAGCCATAACCTGTCAAAATGAAGACCTCGATGAGTTCTACGGCATTATCGGCTTTCAGCCGTCAACGGATAGATTAATGCCCAAAAAGGACAACCCGAATCTCAATCGGGTCTCGTAAGTTTTTTACCCTTCGTTTTTTCGACACGTGGGTTTTTACGGTAAAACAGGATTACCGTGGTTGGCCTTCGATTTACCATCGCTGGAGAGTGGGGCACCAAGGTACTGTTCCGTTTCAAATCCATGCACGCATTTTTAAAAGTCGTACGGCACTGTTTCGCCATTTCGGACGGATGTTGCACCTTGTACCGTGGATGTTGCACCATGTAGATATCGATTATTCGGACGGCCATAACTTCTGGCTCGTTTAGATTTACGGGAGCCATAACCTGTCAAAACGAAGGCCTCGATGAGTTCTACGGCTTTGACAGCTTTCAACCGTCAATGGATAGATTAATGCCCAAAAAGGACAACCCGAATCTCAATCGGGTCTCGTAAGTTTTTTATCCTTTGTTTTTTCGACACGTGGATTTTTACGGTAAAAGGGGATTACCGTAGACCGTCTTCGACTTCCCATCGCTGCAGAGCGGTGGACCATGGTACTGTTCCGTTTCAAATCCATGCACGCATTTCTAAAAGTCGTACGACACTGTTTCACCATTTCGGACGGATGTTGCACCTTGCACCGCGGATGTTGCACCCTGTAGATATCGATTATTCAAACGGCCATAACTTCTGGCTCGTTTAGAGTTACAGGAGCCATAACCTTTCAAAACAAAGGCCTCGATGAGTTCTACGGCTTTGACAGCTTTCAGCCGTCAACGGATAGATTAATGCCCAAAAAGGACAACCTGAATCTCAATCGGGTCTCGTAAGTTTTTTATCCTTCGTTTTTCGACACGTGGATTTTTACGGTAAAGCAGGATTACGGTTGCTGGCCTTCGATTTACCATCGCTGGACAGTGGGGCACCATGGTACTGTCCCGTTTCAAATCCATGCATGCATTTCTAAAAGTCGTACGGCAATGCTTCGCCATTTCAGACGGATGTTGCACCTTGCACCGTGGATGTTGCACCCTGTAGATATCGATTATTCGGACGGCCATAACTTCTGTTTCGTTTAGAGTTACGGGAGCCACAACCTGTCAAAATGAAGGCCTCGAAGATTTCTACGGCTTTGACAGCTTTCAGCCGTCAACGGATAGATTAATGCCCAAAAAGAACAACCCGAATCTCAATCGGGCCTCGTAAGTTTTTTACCCTTCGTTTTTTCGACACGTAGATTTTTACGGTAAAATAGGATTACCGTGGCTGGCCTTCGATTTACCATCGCTGGAGAGTGGTGCACCATGGTACTGTTCCGTTTCAAATCCATGCACGCATTTCTAAAAGTCGTACGGCGATGTTTCGCCATTTCGGACGGATGTTGCACCTTGCACCGTGGATGTTGTACCCTGTAGATATCGATTATTTGGACGGCCATAACTTCTGCCTCGTTTAGAGTTACGGAAGCCATAACCTGTCAAAACGAAGGCCTCGATGAGTTCTACGGCTTTGACAGCTTTCAGCCGTCAACGGATAGATTAATGCCCAAAAAGGACAACCCGAATCTCAATCGGGTCTCGTAAGTTTTTAACCCTTCGTTTTTCCGACACGTGGATTTTTACGGTAAAACAGGATTACCGCGGCCCGTCTTCGATTTACCATCGCTGGAGAGTGGTGCACCATGGTACTGTTCCATTTCAAATCCATGCACGCAATTCTAAAAGTCGTACGGCACTGTTTCGCCATTTCGGACGGATGTTGCACCTTGAACCGTGGATGTGGCACCCTGTAGATATCGATTATTCGGACGGCCATAACTTCTGGCTCGTTTAGAGTTACGGGAGCCATAATCTGTCAAAATGAAGGCCTCGATGAGTTCTACGGCTTTGACAGCTTTCAGCCGTCAGCGGATAGATTAATGCCCAAAAAGGACAACCCGAATCTCAATCGGGTCTCGTAAGTTTTTATCCTTCGTTTTTTCGACACGTGGATTTTTACGGTAAAACAGGATTACGGTGGCTGGCCTTCGATTTACCATCGCTGGAGAGTGGTGCACCATGGTACTGTTCCGTTTCAAATCCATGCACGCATTTCTAAAAGTCGTACGGCTCTGTTTCGCCATTTCGGACGGATGTTGCACCTTGCACCGTGGATGTTGCACCCTATAGATATCGATTATTCAAACGGCCAAGACTTCTGGCTCGTTTAGAGTTACGGGAGCCATAACCTGTCAAAATGAAGGCCTCGATGAGTTCTACGGCTTTGACGGCTTTCAGCCGTCAACGGATAGATTAATGCCCTAAAAGGACAACCCGAATCTCAATCGGGTCTCGTAAGTTTTTTACCCTTCGTTTTTTCGACACATGGATTTTTACGGTAAAACAGGATTACCGAGGCGGGGCTTCGATTTACCATCGCTGGAGAGTGGTGCACCATGGTACTGTTCCGTTTCAAATCCATGCACGCATTTCTAAAAGTCGTACGACACTGTTTCGCCATTTCGGACGGATGTTGCACCTTGCACCGTGGATGTTGCACCCTATAGATATCGATTATTCGGACGGCCACAACTTCTGGATCGTTTAGAGTTATGAGAGCCATAACCTGTCAAAACGAAGGCCTCGATGAGTTCTACGGCTTTGACAGCTTTCATACGTCAATGGATAGATTAATGCCCAAAAAGGACAACCCGAATCTCAATCGGGTCTCGTAAGTTTTTTACCCTTCGTTTTTTCGACACGTGGATTTTTATGGTAAAACAGGATTACCGTGGCCCATCTTCGACTTCCCATCGCTGGAGAGTGGTGCACCATGGTACTGTTCCGTTTCAAATCCATGCACGCATTTCTAAAAGTCGTACGGCACTGTTTCGCCATTTCGGACGGATGTTGCACCTTGCACCGTGGATGTTGCACCCTGTAGATATCGATTATTCGGACGGCCATAACTTATGGCTCGTTTAGAGTTACGGGAGCCATTACCTGTCAAAACGAAGGCCTCGATGAGTTCTACGGCTTTGACAGCTTTCAACCTTCAACGGATAGATTAATGCCCAAAAAGGACAACCCGAATCTCAATCGGGTCTCGTAAGTTTTTTACCCTTTGTTTTTTCGACACGTGGATTTTTACGGTAAAACAGGATTACGGTGGCTGGCCTTCGATTTACCATCGCTGGACAGTGGTGCACCATGGTACTGCTCCGTTTCAAATCCATGCACGCATTTCTAAAAGTCGTTCGGCACTGTTTCGCCATTTCGGACGGATGTTGCACCTTGCAACGTGGATGTTGCACCTGTAGATATCGATTATTCGGACGGCCACAAGTTCTGGATCGTTTAGAGTTACGAGAGCCATAACTTGTCAAAACGAAGGCCTCGATGAGTTCTACGGCTTTGACGGCTTTCAGCCATCAACGGAAAGATTAATGCCCAAAAAGGACAACCCGAATCTCAATTGGGTCTCGTAAGTTTTTTACCCTTCGTTTTTTCGACACGTGGATATTTACGGTAAAACGGTATTACCGTGGCCCGTCTTCAACTTCCCATCGCTGGAGAGCGGTGCACCATGGTACTGTTCCGTTTCAAATCCATGCATGCATTTCTAAAAGTCGTACAACACTGTTTCACCATTTCGGACCGATGTTGCACCTTGCACCGTGGATGTTGCACCCTGTAGATATCGATTATTCAAACGTCCATAACTTCTGGCTCGTTTAGAGTTACGGGAGCCATAACCTGTCAAAACGAAGGCCTCGATGAGTTCTACGGCTTTGATAGCTTTCAACCGTCAACGGATAGATTAATGCCCAAAAAGGACAACCCGAATCTCAATCGGGTCTCGTAAGTTTTTTATCCTTCGTTTTTTCGACACGCGGATTTTTACGGTAAAACAGGATTACGGTTGCTGGCCTTCGATTTACCATCGCTGGACAGTGGTGCACCATGGTACTGTTCTGTTTCAAATCCATGCATGCATTTCTAAAATTGTACGACACTATTTCTCCATTTCGGACGGATGTTGCACCTTGCACCGTGGATGTTGCACCCTGTAGATATCGATTATTCGGACGGCCATAACTTCTGGCTCGTTTAGAGTTACGGGAGCCACAACCTATCAAAACGAAGACCTCGATGAGTTCTACGGCTTTGACAGCTTTCATCCGTCAACGGATAGATTAATGCCCAAAAAGGACAACCCGATTCTCAATCGGGTCTCGTAAGTTTTTTACCCTTCGTTTTTTCGACACGTGGATTTTTACGGTAAAACAGGATTACCGTGCCCGTCTTCGATTTACCATCGCTGGAGAGTGGTGCACCATGGTACTGTTCCGTTTCAAATCCATGCACGCATTTCTAAAAGTCGTACGGCACTGTTTCGCCATTTCGGACGGATGTTGCACCTTGCACCGTGGATGTGGCACCCTGTAGATATCGATTATTCGGACGGCCATAACTTCTGGCTCGTTTAGAGTTACGGGAGCCATAACCTGTCAAAACGAAGGCCTCGATGAGTTCTACGGCTTTGATAGCTTTCAGCCGTCAATGGATAGATTAATGCCCAAAAAGGACAACCCGAATCTCAATCGGGTCTCGTAAGTTTTTTACCCTTCATTTTTTCGACACGTGGATTTTTACGGTAAAACAGGATTACGGTGGCTGGCCTTCGATGTACCATCGCTGGAAAGTGGTGCACCATGGTTCAAATCCATGCACGCATTTCTAACAGTCGTATGGCACTGTTTCGCCATTTCGGACGGATGTTGCACCTTGCGCCGTGGATGTTGCACCCTGTAGATATCGATTATTCGGACGGCCATAACTTCTGACTCGTTTCGAGTTACGGGAGTCATAACCTGTCAAAACGAAGGTCTCGATGAGTTCTACGGCTTTGACAGATTTCAGCCGTCAACGGATAGATTAATGCCAAAAAGGACAACCCGAATCTCAATCGTGCCTCGTAAGTTTTCTACCCTTCGTTTTTTTGACACGTGGATTTTTACGGTAAAGCAGGATTACCGTGGCTGGCCTTCGATTTACCATCGTTGGACAGTGGTGCACCATGGTACTGTTCCGTTTCAAATCCATGCACGCATTTCTAAAAGTCGTACGGCACTGTTTCGCCATTTCGGACGGATGTTGCACCTTGCACCGTGGATGTTGCACCCTGTAGATATTGATTATTCGGACGACCATAACTTCTGGCTCGTTTAGAGTTATGGGAGCCATAACCTGTCAAAACGAAGGCCTCGATGAGTTCTACGGCATTGACGGCTTTCAGCCATCAACGAATAGATTAATGCCCAAAAAGGACAACCCGAATCTCAATCGGGTCTCGTAAGTTTTTTACCCTTCGTTTTTTCGACACGTGGGTTTTTACGGTAAAACAGGATTACCGTGGTTGGCTTTCGATTTACCATCGCTAGAGAGTGGTGCACCAAGGTACTGTTCCGTTTCAAATCCATGCACGCATTTCTAAAAGTCGTACGGCACTGTTTCGCCATTTCGGACGGATGTTGCACCTTGTACCGTGGATGTTGCACCCTATAGATATCGATTATTCGGACGGCCATAACTTCTGGCTCGTTTAGAGTTACGGGAGCCATAACCTGTCAAAACGAAGGCCTCGATGAGTTCTACGGCTTTGACAGCTTTCAGTCGTCAACGGATAGATTAATGCCCAAAAAGGACAACCCGAATCTCAATCGGGTCTCGTAAGTTTTTTACCCTTCGTTTTTTTGACACGTGGATTTTTACGGTAAAACAGGATTACTGTGGCTGACCTTCGATTTACCATCGCTGGACAATGGTGCACCATGGTACTGTTCCGTTTCAAATCCATGCACGCATTTGTAAAAGTCGTACGGCACTGTTTCGCCATTTCGGACGGATGTTGCACCTTGCACCGTGGATGTTGCACCCTGTAGATATCGATTATTCGGACGGCCACAACTTCTGGCTCGTTTAGAGTTACGGGAGCCATAACCTGTCAAAATGAAGGCCTCGATGAGTTCTACGGATTTGACAGCTTTCAGCCATCAATGGATAGATTAATGCCCAAAAAGGACAACCCGAATCTCAATCGGGTCTCGTAAGTTTTTTATCCTTTGTTTTTTCGACACGTTGATTTTTACGGTAAAAGGGGATTATCGTGGACCGTCTTCGACTTCCCATCGCTGGAGAGCGGTGCACCATGGTACTGTTCCGTTTCAAATCCATGCACGCATTTCTAAAAGTCGTACGACACTGTTTCACCATTTCGGACGGATGTTGCACCTTGCACCGTGGATGTTGCACCCTGTAGATATCGATTATTCAAACGGCCATAACTTCTGGCTCGTTTAGAGTTACAGGAGCCATAACCTTTCAAAACAAAGGCCTCGATGAGTTCTACGGCTTTGACAGCTTTCAACCGTCAACGGATAGATTAATGCCCAAAAAGGACAACCTGAATCTCAATCGGGTCTCGTAAGTTTTTTATCCTTCGTTTTTCGACACGGGGATTTTTACGGTAAAGCAGGATTACGGTTGCTGGCCTTCGATTTACCATCGCTGGACAGTGGTGCACCATGGTACTGTTCCGTTTCAAATCCATGCATGCATTTCTAAAAGTCGTACGGCACTGCTTCGCCATTTCAGACGGATGTTGCACCTTGCACCGTGGATGTTGCACCCTATAGATATCGATTATTCGGACGGCCATAACTTCTGGTCCGTTTAGAGTTACGGGAGCCACAACCTGTCAAAATGAAGGCCTCGATGATTTCTACGGCTTTGACAGCTTTCAGCCGTCAACGGATAGATTAATGCCCAAAAAGAACAACCCGAATCTCAATCGGGCCTCGTAAGTTTTTTTACCCTTCGTTTTTTCGACACGTAGATTTTTACGGTAAAATAGGATTACCGTGGCTGGCCTTCGATTTACCATCGCTGGAGAGTGGTGCACCATGGTACTGTTCCGTTTCAAATCCATGCACGCTTTTCTAAAAGTCGTACGGCTATGTTTCGCCATTTCGGACGGATGTTGCACCTTGCACCGTGGATGTTGTACCCTGTAGATATCGATTATTTGGACGGCCATAACTTCTGCCTCGTTTAGAGTTACGGAAGCCATAACCTGTCAAAACGAAGGCCTCGATGAGTTCTACGGCTTTGACAGCTTTCAGCCGTCAACGGATAGATTAATGCCCAAAAAGAACAACCCGAATCTCAATCGGGTCTCGTAAGTTTTTTACCCTTCGTTTTTCCGACACGTGGATTTTTACGGTAAAACAGGATTACCGCGGCCCGTCTTCGATTTACCATCGCTGGAGAGTGGTGCACCATGGTACTGTTCCATTTCAAATCCATGCACGCATTTCTAAAAGTCGTACGACACTGTTTCGCCATTTCGGACGGATGTTGCACCTTGCACCGTGGATGTGGCACCCTGTAGATATCGATTATTCGGACGGCCATAACTTCTGGCTCGTTTAGAGTTACGGGAGCCATAATCTGTCAAAATGAAGGCCTCGATGAGTTCTACGGCTTTGACAGCTTTCAGCCGTCAGCGGACAGATTAATGCCCAAAAAGGACAACCCGAATCTCAATCGGGTCTCGTAAGTTTTTTATCCTTCGTTTTTTCGACACGTGGATTTTTACGGTAAAACAGGATTACGGTGGCTGGCCTTCGATTTACCATCGCTGGAGAGTGGTGCACCATGGTACTGTTCTGTTCCAAATCCATGCATGCATTTCTAAAAGTCGTACGGCTCTGTTTCGTCATTTCGGACGGATGTTGCACCTTGCACCGTGGATGTTGCACCCTATAGATATCGATTATTCAAACGGCCAAGACTTCTGGCTCGTTTAGAGTTACGGGAGCCATAACCTGTCAAAATGAAGGCCTCGATGAGTTCTACGGCTTTGACAGCTTTCAGCCGTCAACGGATAGATTAATGCCCTAAAAGGACAACCCGAATCTCAGTCGGGTCTCGTAAGTTTTTTACCCTTCGTTTTTTCGACACATGGATTTTTACGGTAAAACAGGATTACCGAGGCGGGCCTTCGATTTACCATCGCTGGAGAGTGGTGCACCATGGTACTGTTCCGTTTCAAATCCATGCACGCATTTCTAAAAGTCGTACGGCACTGTTTCGCCATTTCGGACGGATGTTGCACCTTGCACCGTGGATGTTGCACCCTATAGATATCGATTATTCGGACGGCCACAACTTCTGGATCGTTTAGAGTTACGAGAGCCATAACCTGTCAAAACGAAGGCCTCGATGAGTTCTACGGCTTTGACAGCTTTCATCCGTCAACGGATAGATTAATGCCCAAAAAGGACAACCCGAATCTCAATCGGGTCTCGTAAGTTTTTTACCCTTCGTTTTTTCGACACGTGGATTTTTACGGTAAAACAGGATTACCGTGGCCCGTCTTCGACTTCCCATCGCTGGAGAGTGGTGCACCATGGTACTGTTCCGTTTCAAATCCATGCACGCATTTCTAAAAGTCGTACGGCACTGTTTCGCCATTTCGGACGGATGTTGCACCATGCACCGTGGATGTTGCACCCTGTAGATATCGATTATTCGGACGGCCATAACTTATGGCTCGTTTAGAGTTACGGGAGCCATTACCTGTCAAAACGAAGGCCTCGATGAGTTCTACGGCTTCGACAGCTTTCAACCGTCAACGGATAGATTAATGCCCAAAAAGGACAACCCGAATCTCAATCGGGTCTCGTAAGTTTTTTACCCTTTGTTTTTTCGACACGTGGATTTTTACGTTAAAACAGGATTACGGTGGCTGGCCTTCGATTTACCATCGCTGGACAGTGGTGCACCATGGTACTGCTCCGTTTCAAATCCATGCACGCATTTCTAAAAGTCGTACGGCACTGTTTCGCCATTTCGGATGGATGTTGCACCTTGCAACGTGGATGTTGCACCTGTAGATATCGATTATTCGGACGGCCACAACTTCTGGATCGTTTAGAGTTACGAGAGCCATAACTTGTCAAAACGAAGGCCTCGATGAGTTCTATGGCTTTGACGGCTTTCAGCCGTCAACGGAAAGATTAATGCCCAAAAAGGACAACCCGAATCTCAATTGGGTCTCGTAAGTTTTTTACCCTTCGTTTTTTCGACACGTGGATTTTTACGGTAAAACGGGATTACCGTGGCCCGTCTTCGACTTCCCATCGCTGGAGAGCAGTGCACCAAGGTACTGTTCCGTTTCAAATCCATGCATGCATTTCTAAAAGTCGTACAACACTGTTTCACCATTTCGGACCGATGTTGCACCTTGCACCGTAGATGTTGCACCCTGTAGATATCGATTATTCAAACGTCCATAACTTCTGGCTCGTTTAGAGTTACGGGAGCCATAACCTGTCAAAACGAAGGCCTCGATGAGTTGTACGGCTTTGATAGCTTTCAACCGTCAACGGATAGATTAATGCCCAAAAAGGACAACCCGAATCTCAATCGGGTCTCGTATGTTTTTTATCCTTCGTTTTTTCGACACGCGGATTTTTACGGTAAAACAGGATTACGGTTGCTGGCCTTCGATTTACCATCGCTGGACAGTGGTGCACCATGGTACTGTTCTGTTTCAAATCCATGCATGCATTTCTAAAAATTGTACGACACTATTTCTCCATTTCGGACGGATGTTGCACCTTGCACCGTGGATGTTGCACCCTGTAGATATCGATTATTCGGACGGCCATAACTTCTGGCTCGTTTAGAGTTACGGGAGCCACAACCTATCAAAACGAAGACCTCGATGAGTTCTACGGCTTTGACAGCTTTCATCCGTCAACGGATAGATTAATGCCCGAAAAGGACAACCCGAATCTCAATCGGGTCTCGTAAGTTTTTTACCCTTCGTTTTTTGGACACGTGGATTTTTACGGTAAAATAGGATTACCGTGCCCGTCTTCGATTTACCAACGCTGGAGAGTGGTGCACCATGGTACTGTTCCGTTTCAAATCCATGCACGCATTTCTAAAAGTCGTACGACACTGTTTCGCCATTTCGGACGGATGTTGCACCTTGCACCGTGGATGTGGCACCCTGTAGATATCGATTATTCGGACGGCCATAACTTCTGGCTCGTTTAGAGTTACGGGAGCCATAACCTGTCAAAACGAAGGCCTCGATGATTTCTACGGCTTTGATAGCTTTCAGCCGTCAATGGATAGATTAATGCCCATAAAGGGCAACCCGAATCTCAATCGGGTCTCGTAAGTTTTTTACCCTTCGTTTTTTCGACACGTGGATTTTTACGGTAAAACAGGATTACGGTGGCTGGCCTTCGAATTACCATCGCTGGACAGTGGTGCACCATGATACTGTTCCGTTTCAAATCCATGCACGCATTTCTAAAAGTCGTACGGCACTGTTTCGCCATTTCGGACGGATGATGCACCTTGCGCCGTGGATGTTGCACCCTGTAGATATCGATTATTCGGACGGCCATAACTTCTGGCTCGTTTAGAGTTACGGGAGCCATAACCTGTCAAAACAAAGGCCTCGATGAGTTCTATGGCATTGACAGCTTTCAGCCGTCAAAGGATAGATTAGTGCCTAAAAAGGACAACCCGAATCTCAATCGGGTCACGTAAGTTTTTTAGCCTTCGTTTTTTCGACACGTGGATTTTTACGGTAAAACAGGATTACCGTGGTTGGCCTTCGATTTTCCATCACTGGAGAGTGATGCACCATGGTACTGTTCCGTTTCAAATCCATGCACTCATTTCTTAAAGTCATATGGCACTGTTTCGCCATTTCGGACGGATGTTGCACCTTGCACCGTGGATGTTGCACCCTATAGATATCGATTATTCGGACGGCCATAACTTCTGGCTCGTTTAGAGTTACGGGAGCCATAACCTGTCAAAAAGAAGGCCTCAATGAGTTCTATAGCTTTGACAGCTTTCAGCCGTCAACGGATAGATTAATTCCCAAAAAGGACATCCCCAATCTCAATCGGGACTCGTAAGTTTTTTACCCTTCGTTTTTTCGACACGTGGATTTTTACGTAAAACAGGATTACGGTGGCCCGTCTTTGACTTCCCATTGCTGGAGAGCGGTGCACCATGGTACTGTTCTGTTTCAAATCCATGCACGCGTTTCCAAAAGTCGTACTGCACTGTTTCGCCATTTTGGACGGATGTTGCACCTTGCACCGTGGATGTTGCACCCTGTAGATATCGATTGCTCAAACGGCCATAACTTCTGGCTCGTTTCGAGTTACGGGAGCCATAACCTGTCAAAACGATGGCCTCGATGAGTTCTACGGCTGTGACAGCTTTCAGCTGTCAACGGATAGATTAATGCCCAAAAAGGACAACCCGAATCTCAATCGGGTCTCGTAAGTTTTTTATCCTTCGTTTTTTCGACACGTGGATTTTTACGGTAAAACAGGATTATGGTTGCTGGCCTTCGATTTACCATCGCTGGACAGTGGTGCACAATGGTACTGTTCCGTTTCAAATCCATGCATGCATTTCTAAAAATTGTACGGCACTGTTTCGCTATTTCGGACGGATGTTGCACCTTGCACCGTGGATGTTGCACCCTGTAGATATCGATTATTCGGACGACCATAACTTCTGGCTCGTTTAGAGTTACGGGAGCCACAACCTGTCAAAACGAAGGCCTCGATGAGTTCTACGGTTTTGACGGCTTTCAGCCGTCAACGGATAGATTAATGCCCAAAAAGGACAACCCGAATCTCAATCGGGTCTCGTAAGTTTTTTATCCTTCGTTTTTTCACACGTGGATTTTTACGGTAAAACAGGATTACCGAGGCTGGCCTTCGATTTACCATCGTCGGAGAGTGGTTCAGCATGGTATTGTTTCGTTTCAAATCCATGCACGCATTTCTAAAAGTCGTACGGCACTGTTTCGCCATTTCTGACGGATGTTGCACGTTGCACCGTGGATGTTGCACCCTGTAGATATCGATTATTTGGACGGCCAAGACTTCTGGCTCGTTTAGAGTTACGGGAGCCATAACCTGTCAAAATGAAGGCCTCGATGAGTTCTATGGCTTTGACAGCTTTCAGCCGTCAACGGATAGATTAATGGCCAAAAAGGACAACCCGAATCTCAATCGTGTCTCGTAAGTTTTTTACCCTTCGTTTTTTCGACACGTGGATTTTTACGGTAAAACAGGATTACCGTGGCCCGTCTTCGACTTTCCATCGCTGGAGAGTGGTGCACCATGGTACTGATCCGTTTCAAATCCATGCACGCATTTCTAAAAGTCGTACGGCACTGTTTCGCCATTTCGGATGGATGTTGCACCTTGCACCGTGGATGTTGCACCCTGTAGATATCGATTATTCGGACTGCCATAACTTCTGGCTCGTTTAGAGTTACGGGAGCCATAACCTGTCAAAATGAAGGCCTCGATGAGTTTTATGGCTTTGACAGCTTTCAGCCGTCAACGGATAGATTAATGCCAAAAAGGACAACCCGAATCTCAATCGGGTCTCGTAAGTTTTTTACACTTCGTTTTTTCGACACGTGGATTTTTATGGTAAAACGGGATACCGTCGCCCGTCTTCGACTTCCCATCGCTGGAGAGTGGTGCACCATGGTACTGTTCCGTTTCAAATCCATGCACACATTTCTAAAAGTCGTACGGCACTGTTTCGCCATTTCGGACGGATGTTACACCTTGCACCGTGGATGTTGCACCCTGTAGATATCGATCATTCGGACGGCCATAACTTCTGGCTCGTTTAGAGTTACGGGAGCCATAACCTGTCAAAACGAAGGCCTCGATGAGTTCTACGGCTTTGACGGCTTTCAGCCGTCAACGGATAGATTAATGCCCAAAAAGGTCAACCCGAATCTCAATCGGGTCTCGTAAGTTTTTTACCCTTCGTTTTTTCGACACGTGGATTTTTACGGTAAAACAGGATTACGGTGGCTGGCCTTCGATTTACCATCGCTGGACAGTGGTGCACCATGGTACTGTTCCGTTTCAAATCCATGCACACATTTCTAAAAGTCGTACGACACTGTTTCGCCATTTCGGACGGATGTTGCACCTTGCACCGTGGATGTTGCACCCTGTAGATATCGATTATTCGGACGGCCACAACTTCTGGCTCATTTAGAGTTACGGGAGCCATAACCTGTCAAAACGAAGGCCTCGATGAGTTCTACGGCTTTGACCGCTTTCAGCCGTCAACGGACAGATTAATGCCCAAAAAGGACAACAAGAATCTCAATCGGGTCTCGTAAGTTTTTTACCCTTCGTTTTTTCGACACGTGGATTTTTACGGTAAAACGGGATTACCGTGGCCCGTCTTCGACTTCCCATCGCTAGAGAGCGGTGCACCATGGTACTGTTCCGTTTCAAATCCATGCACGCATTTCTAAAAGTCGTACAACACTGTTTCACCATTTCGGACGGATGTTGCACCTTGCACCGTGGATGTTGCACCATGTAGATATCGATTATTCAAATGGCCATAACTTCTGACTCGTTTAGAGTATGGGAGCCATAACCTGTCAAAACGAAGGCCTCGATGAGTTCGATGGCTTTGATAGCTTTCAGCCGGTGACGGATAGATTAATGCCCAAAAAGGACAACCCGAATCTCAATCGGGTCTCGTATGTTTTTTACCCTTCGTTTTTTCGACACGTGGATTTTTAAGGTAAAACGGGATTACCGTGGCCCGTCTTCGACTTCCCATCGCTTGAGAGTGGTGCTCCATGGAACTATTCCGTTTCAAATCCATGCACGCATTTCTAAAAGTCGTACGACACTGTTTCACCATTTTGGACGGATGTTGCACCTTGCACCATGGATGTTGCACCCTGTAGATATCGATTATTCAAACGTCCAAAACTTCTGGCTCGTTTAGAGTTACGGGAGCCATAACCTGGCAAAACGAAGGCCTCGATGAGTTCTACGGCTTTGACAGCTTTCAGCCGTCAACGGATAGATTAATGCCCAAAAAGGACAACCCGAATCTCAAACGGGTCTCGTAAGTTTTCAACCTTTCGTTTTTTCGACACGAGGATTTTTACGGTAAAACGGGATTATGGTGGCGGGTCTTCGATTTACCATCGCTGGAGAGTGGTGCACCATGGTACTATTCCATTTCAAATCCATGCACGCATTTCTAAAAGTCGTACGGCACTGTTTCGCCATTTCGGACGGATGTTGCACCTTGCACCGTGGATGTTGCACCCTGTAGATATCGATTATTCGGACGGCCATTACTTCTGGCTCGTTTAGAGTTACGGGAGCCATAACCTGTCAAAACGAAGTCCTCGATGAGTTCTACGGCTTTGACAGCTTTCAGCCCTCAATGGATAGATTAATGCCCAAAAAGGACAACCCGAATCTCAATCGGGTCTCGTAAGTTTTTTACCCTTCGTTTTTTCGACACGTGGATTTTTACGGTAAAACGGGATTACCGTGGTCCGTCTTCGACTTCCCATCGCTAGAGGGTGGTGCACCATGGTAGTGTTCCTTTTCAAATCCATGCACGCATTTCTAAAAGTCGTACGGCACTGTTTCGCCATTTCGGACGGATGTTGCACCTTGCAACGTGGATGTTGCACCTTGCAACGTGGATGTTGCACCCTGTAGATATAGATTATTCAAACGGCCATAAATTCTGGCTCGTTTAGAGTTACGGGAGCGATAACCTGTCAAAACGAAGGCCTCGATGAGTTCTACGGCTTTGACAGCTTTCAGCTGTCAACGGATAGATTAATGCCCAAAAAGGATAACCCGAATCTCAATCGGATCTCGTATGTTTTTAACCCTTCGTTTCTTCGACACGTGGATTTTTACGGTAAAGCGGGATTACGGTGGTTGGTCTTCGATTTACCATCGCTGGAGAGTGGTGCACCATGGTACTGTTCCGTTTCAGATCCATGCACGCATTTCTAAAAGTCGTACGACACTTTTTCGCCATTTCGGACGGATGTCTCACCTTGCACCGCGGATGTTGCACCCTGTAGATATCGATTATTCGGACGGCCATAACTTCTGGCTCATTTAGAGTAACGGGAGCCATAACCTGTCAAAACGAAGGCCTCGATGAGTTCTACGGCTTTGACAGCTTTCAGTCGTCAACGGATAGATTAATCCCCAAAAAGGACAACCCAAATCTCAATCGGGTCTCGTAAGTTTTTTACCCTTCGTTTTTTCGACACGTGGATTTTTACGGTAAAACAGGATTACGGTGGTTGGTCTTCGATTTACCATCGCTGGAGAGTGGTGCACCATGGTACTGTTCCGTTTCAAATCCATGCCCGCATTTCTAAAAGTCGTACGACACTGTTTCGCCATTTCGGACGGATGTTGCACCTTGCACCGTGGATGTTGCACCCTGTAGATATCGATTATTCGGACGGCCATAACTTCTGGCTCGTTTAGAGTTACGGGAGCCATAACCTGTCAAAACAAAGGCCTCGATGAGTTTTACGACTTTGACAGCTTTCAGCCGTCAACGGATAGATTAATGCCCAAAAAGGACAAGCCGAATCTCAATCGGGTCTCGTAAGTTTTTTACCCTTCGTTTTTTCGACACGTGGATTTTTATGGTAAAACAGGATTACCGTGGCCCGTCTTCGACTTTCCATCGCTGGAGAGTGGTGCACCATGGTACTGTTCCGTTTCAAATCCATGCATGCATTTCTAAAAATCGTACGACACTGTTTCTCCATTTCGGACGGATGTTGCACCTTGCACCGTGGATGTTGCACCCTTTAGATATCGATTATTCGGATGGCCATAACTTCTGCCTCGTTTAGAGTTAGGGGAGCCATAACCTGTCAAAACGAAGGCCTCGATGAGTTCTACGGCTTTGATAGCTTTCAGCCATCAACGGATAGATTAATGCCCAAAAAGGATAACCCGAATCTCAATCGGGTCTCGTAAGTTTTTTACCCTTCGTTTTTTCGACACGTGGATTTTTACGGTAAAACGGGATTACCGTGGCCCGTCTTCGACTTCCCATCGCTGGAGAGCGGTGCACCATGGTACTGTTCCGTTTCGAATACATGAACACATTTCTAAAAGTCGTACGACACTGTTTCACCATTTCGGACGGATGTTGCACCTTGCACCGTGGATGTTGCACCCTGTAGATATCGATTATTCAAACGGCCGTAACTTCTAGCTCGTTTAGATTTACGGAAGCCATAACCTGTCAAAACGAAGGCCTCGATGAGTTCTACGGCTTTGACAGCTTTCAGCCGTCAACGGATAGATTAATGCCCAAAAAGGACAACCCGAATCTCAATCGCGTCTCGTAAGTTTTTTACCCTTCGTTTTTTCGACAATTGGATTTTTACGGTAAAACGGGATTACCGTGGCTGGCCTTCGATTTACCATCGCTGGAGAGTGGTGCACCATGGTACTGTTCCGTTTCAAATCCATGCACGCATTTCTAAAAGTCGTACGGCACTGTTTCGCCATTTCGGACGGATGTTGCACCTTGCACCGTGGATGTTGCACCATGTAGATATCGATTATTTAAACGGCCATAACTTCTGGCTCGTTTAGAGTTACGGGAGCCATAACCTGTCAAAATGAAGGCCTCGTTGAGTTCTACGGCTCTGACAGCTTTCAGCCGTCAACGGATAGATTAATGCCCAAAAAGGACAACCCGAATCTCAATCGCGTCTCGTAAGTTTTTTACCCTTCGTTTTTTCGACACGTGGATTTTTACGGTAAAACAGGATTACCGTGGCCCGTCTTCGACTTCCCACCGCTGGAGAGTGGTGCACCATGGTACTGTTTCATTTCAAATCCATGCACGCATTTCTAAAAGTCGTACGGCACTGTTTCGCCATTTCGGACGGATGTTGCACCTTGCACCGTGGATGTTGCGCCCTGTAGATATCGATTATTCGGACGGTCATAACTTCTGGCTCGTTTAGAGTTACGGGAGCCATAACCTGTCAAAACGAAGGCCTCGATGAGTTCTATGGCTTTGACAGCTTTCAGCCGTCAACGGATAGAATAATATCCAAAAAGGACAACCCGAATCTCAATTGGGTCTCGTAAGTTTTTTACCCTTCGTTTTTTCGACACGTGGATTTTTACGGTAAAACGGGATTACCGTGGCCCCTCTTCGACTTCCCATCGCTGGAGAGCGGTGCACCATGGTACTGTTCCGTTTCAAATCCATGCACGCATTTCTAAAAGTCGTACAACACTGTTTCACCATTTCGGACGGATGTTGCACCTTGCACCGTGGATGTTGCACCATGTAGATATCGATTATTCAAATGGCCATAACTTCTGACTCGTTTAGAGTACGGGAGCCATAACCTGTCAAAACGAAGGCCTCGATGAGTTCGATGGCTTTGATAGCTTTCAACCGGTAACGGATAGACTAATGCCCAAAAAGGACAACCCTAATCTCAATCGGGTCTCGTATTTTTTTTACCCTTCGTTTTTTCGACACGTGGATTTTTACGGTAAAACGGGATTACCGTGGCCCGTCTTCGACTTCCCATCGCTTGAGAGTGGTGCTCTATGGTACTATTCCGTTTCAAATCCATGCACGCATTACTAAAAGTCGTACGACACTGTTTCACCATTTCGGACGGATGTTGCACCTTGCACCGTGGATGTTGCACCCTGTAGATATCGATTATTCAAACGGCCATAACTTCTGACTCGTTTAGAGTTACGGGAGCCATAACCTGTCAAAACGAAGGCCTCGATGAGTTCTACGGCTTTGACAGCTTTCAGCCGTCAACGGATAGATTAATGCCCAAAAAGGACAAACCGAATCTCAAACGGGTCTCGTAAGTTTTTAACCCTTCGTTTTTTCGACACGTGGATTTTTACGGTAAAACGGGATTATGGTGGCTGGTCTTCGATTTACCATCGCTGGAGAGTGGTGCACCATGGTACTATTCCATTTCAAATCCATGCACGCATTTCTAAAAGTCGTACGGCACTGTTTCGCCATTTCGGACGGATGTTGCACCTTGCACCGTGGATGTTGCACCCTGTAGATATCGATTATTCGGACGGCCATAACTTCTGGCTCGTAGAGTTACGGGAGCCATAACCTGTCAAAACGAAGTCCTCGATGAGTTCTACGACTTTGACAGCTTTCAGCCGTCAATGGATAGATTAATGCCCAAAAAGGACAACCCGAATCTCAATCGGGTCTCGTAAGTTTTTTACCCTTCGTTTTTTCGACACGTGGATTTTGACGGTAAAACGGGATTACCGTGGTCCGTCTTCGACTTCCCATCGCTAGAGAGTGGTGCACCATGGTAGTGTTCCTTTTCAAATCCATGCACGCATTTCTAAAAGTCGTACGGCACTGTTTCGCCATTTCGTACGGATGTTGCACCTTGCAACGTGGATGTTGCACCTTGCAATGTGGATGTTGCACCCTGTAGATATAGATTATTCAAACGGCCGTAACTTCTGGCTCGTTTAGAGTTACGGGAGCGATAACCTGTCAAAACGAAGGCCTCGATGAGTTCTACGGCTTTGACAACTTTCAGCTGTCGACGGATAGATTAATGCCCAAAAAGGATAACCCGAGTCTCAATCGGGTCTCGTATGTTTTTAACCCTTCGTTTCTTCGACACGTGGATTTTAACGGTAAAACGGGATTACGGTGGCTGGTCTTCGATTTATTATCGCTGGAGAGTGGTGCAACATGGTACTGTTCCGTTTCAGATCCATGCATGCATTTCTAAAAGTCATACGACACCGTTTCGCCATTTCGGACGGATGTTGCACCTTGCACCGCGGATGTTGCACCCTGTAGATATCGATTATTCGGACGGCCATAACTTCTGGCTCATTTAGAGTAACGGGAGCCATAACCTGTCAAAACGAAGGCCTCGATGAGTTCTACGGATTTGACAGCTTTCAGTCGTCAACGGATAGATTAATACCCAAAAAGGACAACCCATATCTCAATCGGGTCTCGCAAGTTTTTTACCCTTCGTTTTTTCGACACGTGGATTTTTACGGTAAAACAGGATTACGGTGGATGGTCTTCGATTTACCATCGCTGGAGAGTGGTGCACCATGGTACTGTTCCGTTTCAAATCCATGCCCGCATTTCTAAAAGTCGTACGACACTGTTTCGCCATTTCGGACGGATGTTGCACCTTGCACCGTGGATGTTGCACCCTGTAGATATCGATTATTCGGACGGCCATAACTTCTGGCTCGTTTAGAGTTACGGGAGCCAAAACCTGTCAAAACAAAGGCCTCGATGAGTTCTACGACTTTGACAGCTTTCAGCCGTCAACGGATAGATTAATGCCCAAAAAGGACAACCCGAATCTCAATCGGGTCTCGTAAGTTTTTTACCCTTCGTTTTTTCGACACGTGGATTTTTATGGTAAAACAGGATTACCGTGGCCCGTCTTCGACTTTCCACCGTTGGAGAGTGGTGCACCATGGTACTGTTCCGTTTCAAATCCATGCACGCATTTCTAAAAATTGTACGACACTGTTTCTCCATTTCGGACGGATGTTGCACCTTGCACCGTGGATGTTGCACCCTGTAGATATCGATTATTCGGATGGCCATAACTTCTGCCTCGTTTAGAGTTACGGGAGCCATAACCTGTCGAAACGAAGGCCTCGATGAGTTCTACGGCTTTGACAGCTTTCAGCCATCAACGGATAGATTAATGCCCAAAAAGGATAACCCGAATCTCAATCGGGTCTCGTAAGTTTTTTACCCTACGTTTTTTCGACACGTGGATTTTTACGGTAAAACGGGATTACCGTGGCCCGTCTTCGACTTCCCATCGCTGGAGAGCGGTGCACCATGGTACTGTTCCGTTTCGAATACATGAACGCATTTCTAAAAGTCGTACGACACTGTTTCACCATTTCGGACGGATGTTGCACCTTGCACCGTGGATGTTGCACCCTGTAGATATCGATTATTCAAACGGCCGCAACTTCTGGCTCGTTTAGATTTACGGGAGCCATAACCTGTCAAAACGAAGGCCTCGATGAGTTCTACAGTTTTGACAGCTTTCAGCCGTCAACGGATAGATTAATGCACAAAAAGGACAACCCGAATCTCAATCGGGTCTCGTAAGTTTTTTACCCTTCGTTTTTTCGACACGTGGATTTTTACGGTAAAACGGGATTACCGTGGCTGGCCTTTGATTTACCATCGCTGGAGAGTGGTGCACCATGGTACTGTTCCGTTTCAAATCCATGCACGCATTTCTAAAAGTCGTACGGCACTGTTTCGCCATTTCGGATGGATGTTGCACCTTGCACCGTGGACGTTGCACCCTGTAGATATCGATTATTCGGACGGCCATAACTTCTGGCTCGTTTAGAGAAATGGGAGCCATAACCTGGAGAGTGGTGCACTATGGCCCGTCTTTTACTTCCCATCGCTGGAGAGTGGTGCACTATGGTACTGTTCCGTTTCAAATCCATACACACATTTCTAAAATTCGTACGACACTGTTTCACCTTTTCGGACGGATGTTGCACCTTGCACCGTGGATGTTGCGCCCTATAGATATCGATTATTCAAACGGCCATAACTTCTGGCTCGTTTAGAGTTGCGGGAGCCACAACCTGTCAAAACGAAGGCATCGATGAGTTCTACGGCTTTGACAGCTTTCAGCCGTCAACAGATAGATTAATGCCTAAAAGGGACAACCCGAATCTCAATCGGGTCTCGTAAGTTTTTTACCCTTCGTTTTTTCGACACGTGGATTTTTACGGTAAAACGGGATTACCGTGGCCCGTCTTCGACTTCCCATCGCTGGAGAGTGGTGCACCATGGAAGTGTTCCGTTTCAAATCCATGCACGCATTTCTAAAAGTCGTACGGCACTGTTTCAACATTTCGGACGGATGTTGCGCCTTGCACCGTGGATGTTGCACCATGTAGATATCGATTATTCGGAAGGCCATAACTTCTGGCTCGTTTGGAGTTACGGGAGCCATAACCTGCCAAAACAAAGGCCTCGATGAGTTCTATGGCTTTGACAGCTTTCAGCCATCAACGGATAGATTAATGCCCAAGAAGGACAACCGGAATCTCAATCGGGTCTCGTAAGTTTTTTACCCTTCGTTTTTTCGACACGTGGATTTTTACGGTAAAGCAGGATTACCGTGGCCCGTTTTCGACTTCCCATCGCTGGAGAGTGGTGCACCATGGTACTGTTCCATTTCAAATCCATGCACGCATTTCTAAAAGTCGTACGACACTGTTTCACCATTTCGGATGGATGTTGCACCTTGCACCGTGGATGTTGCACCCTGTAGATATCGATTATTCAAACGGCCATAACTTCTGGCTCGTTTAGAGTTACGGGAGCCACAACCTGTCAAAACGAAGGCCTCGATGAGTTCTACGGCTTTGACAGCTTTCAGCCATCAACGGATAGATTAATGCCCAAAAAGGACAACCCGAATCTCAATCGGGCCACGTAAGTTTTTTACCCTTCGTTTTTTCGACACGTGGATTTTTACGGTAAAACAGGATTATGGTGGCTGGTCTTCGATTTACCATCGCTGGAGAGTGGTGCACGTGGTACTGTTCCGTTTTAAATCCATGCACGCATTTCTAAAAGTCGTACGGCACTGATTCGCCATTTCGGACGGACGTTGCACCTTGCACCGTGGATGTTGCACCCTGTAGATATCGATTATTCGGACGGCCATAACTTCTGGCTCGTTTAGAGAAATGGGAGCCATAACCTGGAGAGTGGTGCACTATGGCCCGTCTTTTACTTCCTATCGCTAGAGAGTGGTGCACTATGGTACTGTACCGTTTCAAATCCATACACGCATTTCTAAAAGTCGTACGACACTGTTTCACCATTTCGGACGGATGTTGCACCTTGCACCGTGGATGTTGCGCCCTGTAGATATCGATTATTCAAACGGCCATAACTTCTGGCTCGTTTAGATTTGCGGGAGCCACAACCTGTCAAAACGAAGGCATCAATGAGTTCTACGGCTTTGACAGCTTTCAGCCGTCAACGGATAGATTAATGCCCAAAAAGGACAACCCGAATCTCAATCGGGTCTCGTAAGTTTTTTATCCTTCGTTTTTTCGACACGTGGATTTTTACGGTAAAACGGGATTACCGTGGCCCGTCTTCGACTTCCCATCGCTGGAGAGTGGTGCACCATGGAAGTGTTCCGTTTCAAATCCATGCACGCATTTCTAAAAGTCGTACGGCACTGTTTCGCCATTTCGGACGGATGTTGCACCTTGCACCGTGGATGTTGCACCATGTAGATATCGATTATTCGGAAGGCCATAACTTATGGCGCGTTTGGAGTTACGGGAGCCATAACCTGTCAAAACGAAGGCCTCGATGAGTTCTATGGATTTGACAGCTTTCAGCCGTCAACGGATAGATTAATGCCCAAAAAGGATAACCCGAATCTCAATCGGGTCTCGTAAGTTTTTTACCCTTCGTTTTTTCGACACGTGGATTTTAACGGTAAAACGGGATTACCGTGGCCCGTCTTCGTCTTCGCATCGCCGAAGGTGTTGCACCATGGTACTGTTCTGTTTCTGTTTGCACAAAAAATGGACAAACACCTCCAAGTCGTATTATTTAGTTGATTATATGTAATTTTCAATGATTTTAGATGAGTATGTAAATATGAGAAAAGTAGGGGCTGAAATGTAAAAGACACACAGATTTATAGTGGTTCGGCCAGAATGTGCCTACGTCCACTTTATATGTTATTATCTTCTTTCTTTCAGGTTACAAGTACAATGCGTTGTATACAAGTGTATGAAAGTAGTTTGAAAGTTCCTTCCTTGCTTGAGCTCTCAAACTTGTCTGCCATTGTTGTACCCCTGCCCCTCTATTTATAGAGTGCGGTAGGGGGCAGGGGTCTTGGAAGTATATAGCTGCTGGTGGGCCCGGGCTGAAGCAATCTGGCCTGGTAGCATTCTGGTTCGGCGAGCCTTTTATTCGGTGTGGAGCTTGGACCGGTGATGGAGTGGGATGGTGGATCATTCGGTGGTGAGGTTTGCAGTTGGTCCGGTGGTGCTATGTGGTCCGGTGGTAGTGTGGAGATGGAGTTTGGACCGGTGTTGGTTCTCGTCCGGTAGTGGAGGAGAAGCTTTGGTTCGGCTGAGGGGTGGTCCGGTAGTGGTACCTCATCATCTGGTTCGGTGGTGTGGAGGCGAGGCTATGGTTTGGCATGGTTTCATTCGGTAGTTGGGCCTTGGTTCGGACCGGCATGGAGATGTGGGGGGTTGGTCCGGTGGCCTTCGTGCCGAATGGAACTGCTGCCAAGGGGATGTTGGATGGGCTTTAGCACTTGAGTACATGGAGATGCCGAATGAACCTCGCATGGGGATGCCGAATGGAACTTTGGACATGAGTGTTGAATGAACTCCTTACTGGGTGGAATGGGGGTTGCCAGCCCGGGTGAAATTTACGCTTCTCGGTCTCGAGACCTTCTGGGTGAGAATTCGCCCAACATTTGCCCCCCAAAGTGGGGCACGTGCTTGCATGTGTCGCGCTTTGTTTCCCTGCGGCAAGAAGGCGTGTTTTGTAATGCCATGGGCTGGATGTTCATATCCTGTTGATGTCCTGCAAAGGAATTTACAGTTTTAGTGTGATTTCAAATAACGACCGTTCGTGATCGGAATATTTGAGATGAAGTGAACCGTATCGCTCGGGACGAGCAAGTGTGCCCCGAAGGGGCTTAGCATTGTCGATGCCAGGTTCATGTTAGAGTGGGTCCCTGGGTCGTTTGCCAAGGTAGTTTATCGCCAGCTCAGAGCATGCCTAGGGATCGTTCGCGACCCCGTACATGTGTAAGTAGCTTAGCCATTTCATAATAATTATCAAATATCCATATGACCGATGGGCTTAAAAAGGCGTGTCAAAGTGTAAATTCCCACGACGATAGGGTTAATAACCATTCAGAGCGTGCCTATGGACCATTCGTGGTCGCATACACGTGTAAACGATTAATCCATGTTAGTGAGAGTTTTACGACTTATTCACCGTTATCATAATCTTATTTTATTAGTTAGCTCTGGAGTTCGGTACTTATCTGCATGAGGCGCTCTGCATGCCCCCTGTTTCTGGTCTTGGACGGTAGAGAGAGAGTTCCATTCAGTTCTTGGTTGGTCCGGCTATTCTCATTCGGATTATGGTGGTCCGGTATTATTGGTCCGGTTGGGCAAAATGTTTGGTTCGGTGGTTGTGAATTCGCCTATATATAGAGGCCGTACCCCCTTGTTTTTCTTTACCGAACGAGTAGAGCCGAACCATATTGAGCACCGAACCAGTTAAGTACCGGATCAAACAAATACCGAATCGATCAAGCGCCGGACCAATCTAGTACCGAACCAGGTATGTTCCCTTTTGCCGAATACATACGAAAGTTGTCATTTTACCGAATGGGACTATGGCCTTGGGGCCGAACGAGATGGGAACCGAAGGAGATGGTAACCGAATGAGATGGAAACCGAATGAGATGGAAACCGAATGAGATGGAAACCGAATGAGATGGAAACCGAATGAACTGGGAACCGAATGAACTTGTGAACTTGAAAACTTTAGTTTGCGAATGAAATCCCACACTTGCACGCATTTGTTTGTTTACTTTTCTATGTTCCTTGTCCTAATGCCTTGCTTTCCTTGTGTTGCAGAAAATGTCTCGCAAAGCGGAAACACGATCAGACAGAAAAAAGTCTCGAGGCACAGGAGAACCTTCTTCTTCCTTGCCCCCAGTCCAACCAGGATCCGGGCAACATCGACCTATCCCGAGGTCTCTAGTGGATGGATATGGTCCACAGGAACTTTTAATCTCTCCTCCGGATTGCTTTCCCAGCTCCCTAAAGGAGGAGCAACTTGACGTCATATCCCGTTCCTTTGGGATAGATAGGGCCCTTATGCTGCTGCCGGGAGATGGAGTGATGCCATATAATCCTCCCGAGGGCTACTTCGCTTTTAGCAGATACCATTGTATGTGCGGTGCTATCCCCCCCATCAACGCTTGGATAATTAGCTTCACCACATATTTGAAGGTGGCTCCCTTCCAGCTTCAGCCTAATTCTTATGCCATCCTGGTGAGCCTTTTTGTTATCTTCCAGAGGAGGTACGGGCGTCCTCCTTCTAACCGGGAAATCCGATACTTGTACAACCTGAGAGGCTATAAGAAGGGGTCTCCGTACATTAGCCTGGAGGCGGCCGTACCCTTCAAACCAGTTCTGGACTTGTATTCCAAGTTCACCATGTTCAAGAAGGAGTGGTTCTTCGTCAAAGACGATGCTGTTTCTTTCCGCCTTTTCACTTCCGGCTGTAAGATTGATTTCATTTATATTTTTCATGTGTTTTGACTGTAGTGTTTTTTCTGACATGCTTCTATTTCTGGCTAGCGACAGGTGGTATTGCAGTCGTGGAGGACGATTCCTTAGTGCGAATGGCTGCTGAACTAAAGGCTATTCCAGCACGGGACCGGTCGGCCTCTTTCTTGATCAGGAACGCAACCCTCTTGGAGTATAATTTGATCTTACCGCGCCAGTCCGTGGTTAAGCAAAGGGATACGGCTGAGGAGAGGGCTGCTAAAGCTAAGGAGGGGGCTACGGTAAAGAGCGGTAAGAGGGAGCCTTTCGCAGCACGTCCTGCGGTTGGGGGGAAGAAACTGAAGAAGTCCGATGGCCCTTCTCCAAGTACTTGCCCGACTGTCCCGGAGGAGGAAGGTGTGGAAGAGGAGGAAGGAGGCGAAGTTGGAGAAGGGTCGGAGGGTGGAGGAGATGGCGACGGTCAAGGTGGTAGTGGTGTTGCCGCTCTAACCTCTGAGCAAGACCTCGAACTGGATGAGGCTCTCCGTCGGGCCTTCGGGGAGTCGGAGGGAGAGTCGGAAACGGAGAAGGAAAAGGAGAAAGAAACGGAGAAGGCAAAGGAAACCGGCAAAGCTGTGGCTTCAGCCAGGGTGACTCCGGCGACGCAAGGTGAACTTTTGTCTTCTGCCGATTCCATTTTCGATAGGGACTTAGAAATTTTTTACGGTTCACTTCCGTCCTGGAATGAGATCCAGGACTTATTGCAGTTTCCCACTCCTCCGCCGGGTTTGTATAATAGATGTGTCTCCTCACTTTTCTTTCTTTTTAACTTAGCACATTTTTTGAATTGCGGATTATTGTATGTTCGTAACACTTGTCCTTTATTTCAGGGGCAGGCCCGGCAGTTAAAACGTCGGATGTTCGACATCGTCTTGAACAATTTAAGTCGAGGAGAGCTTCTGCGAAACCTTCTACTGATCGCCCTGGGGACGTAGTCAAGTACCGCCCTCTTCTTGGGGTCATCGAAGAGGGCATTCAGAAAAGGAAGCGGAGCCGTTCCTTATTTGAGTCTTCTTCTGCTTCGCAGCTTCCTACTCCGCCTCCCCTTACTCAGCCTCCTCGTGATACTACGGAGGAGAGCACGGAGCCCTGCCCCCCTCCTCCTCCTTCCAAGAGTTCTACTGTCATTCATATAAGGCGTCCCGATGTGCCTCGCCCCGTGCCTCGTGACCCTTTTGCCGGTCATCCTGATTTAGACCCAAGTTTTCGGGACATTTCATTCGATGAGACCACGGGCGAGCACCTACTTCCCCGCAACCCCATGGTAAGAGTGTTGGACGAGGCCAAATCTTTAGATCTTGATTTACTTACTACACGGGTAGTCACCATGGGGGATGAGGCCAAGGCTAATATTGACCGGGTGGCCGTAGAGACCAAGAAGTTAATGGAGCATCATGCTAAGTTGGTCAAGGCCGGGGAAGAGATCGGGAGTGCTAACATTCGGTTGAGGTTAAAGGTTGCCGATCAGGCCAAGCAACTCGCCGACCAAGCCATCCAGATTTCCCAGCATGAGGAAGCCTCCAAGCGTCTGAAAGAGACCATGGAGAAGGCCAGTAGGGCGGAATTACGGAAGATGGAGGTCGCTTGCAGGGAACAGATTAACATAGCTATCGCAACGGTGGATGAGGTTCGAAATGCGGATCTCGAGCGGGTGGAGGAGTTGTCAGGGAGGCTCGAGGCTGCGGAGATGGCTCAGGCCGAGTTGAAGGAGGAGATGGAGGAGATGAGGAGGTCCCTCAAGTTGAAGGAAGAGGAAATGAGGAGGTCACTCCAGGCTGACTGCTTGAGATACCAATCAGAGAGGGACGTCGCCATCACCAAGTTGCAAGCTTCCGAGGCCCGGGTGAGGGAGTTTGAGGAAAACGAGGGGATGATGGATGAGATGTTGCAGGATATGTACTTCCACACTTGGAAGGAGGGCGGCTTGTCTTGGATGGACGATTACCCTCGGGTCATGGCCAAGGTGTATCTCCAGGCTTTAGAGGAGGCCAGGGTGAATGCGGGCAAGGAAGGCGGAGAGGCTTTCAACTTGAGTGCGTTCACTGCTCAGTTCTCAAAGGAGGAGCAAGCGGCGGTGAAGGAGGGGATGCGGCTACTCGCTGCAGAGGAAGCGGGCGTGCAGTTGGATGATGAGGATCAAGCGGCGGATGCTGGTGAGTTATTCTTTTCCCTTTCTTTTCTTTTCGTGTTTTCATAACTTGATCGTTCGTTTAATGAATTCCTCTTCCGATCTGGACAGGTGGGACTTCAGATCCACATGCTGGGGGCTCCGATCCTGCGGCTAAGTAGGCTGGGGGAGTTGGTGATGGAGTGTGGATGCATCTGCCATCGTTTTGTTTCTTTTTTATCACTGTTCATGTTAGTCTTTGATATGCAACTGTAATAAAATTATTTGCAAAGAATAACTTCGTGTGATCTTATAATATAAGCTGATTTTGTCATGTTTAAATGTTGTTGCTATCTTTATGTGCTGTGTGAGAAGTATAATTATGTATATGCATGTGATTCCACTTGTGTTTGATGTTAAGTTTTTGCTTGAAATATAATTTCACGTTTTGCAATGTCAGTGTATGAATAAGTTATAGTTACGCATTTATGTACAAGAGAAGAGAGTACCGCCCTTTATGTTTTATTCGCAGGCGTTAGCTTTGAGTGTCTTGTGTAACTGTTCACGGGTATAGCCGAGCGCCCTGCTACCCAGCACGCAGGCTTAGAGCCTCATGAGTGAATGCTTCCTATTTGGTTTCCTGTACTTTAGAGTTTGTTATACAGGATAGGAGAAAAATATTTAAATGGAATGGAAATATAGTAAAAGTAAAACTTCCAGTCACGGAAGGCCGTCGATGTGCTTAAGTTCGTGGCAAACGGGTTTTGTAGTCACTTTCCCTAGCTGTGGGTCTTGGAGACATTTGTCACCCATCTTACGCCTCCGCGGGGAGTTTTCTTTTTTACCACAGCCGCACTTAAGACACATCGGAGCCGAGATCGCGCACGGTAACTACCCGAACCATTATGGTCCGTAATCGTGGGTATTATTCGATTTACCGTGGCCGGCTAGCGTGGGTGCCGTTGGCCGTGAACTACCCCTGGCTGGCCACACCTTATGTTGGGGCTTAAAGTAGGTTCACAGTTACCGACGAGCCGAACGCCGTAATGAGCTGCCATCGGCTATAGTCGGCCTTTATGATGACTTATAATCGGCTCATTACAGTTGGCTTTGAGGGCAGGCGCGCAATGAGTTAACCCGCAGCAGAGGGATGCTGGGGCAAAAGAGTCTCATTGGCGAGTGCATAGAATCGTAGCGTACCTGTTGGGCCTAGTCCAGATGAGGCCGCGGTGCGTCTTGAGTGGAGATGCCATAGAATTTTGTTCAACAGAAAGGGATAACGCTTAACAAGTAGCCAAGACATAAAGGAACAAGTTAAAAAGAGATAAGATTTTTTAAAGTGGTTCGGCACGAAAATGCCTACGTCCACTGATTCTCTTTGTTAATTCACTTCATATGGGCAGTACAAGTTAAGAAAAGTATCGACGGAGGTGTCGGATGTTCCATGCCCTCTGGAACACCTCTCCGTCCACTGTTGACAAAATGTAAGCTCCGTTGTGGAGATCTTTGTGAATTACATATGGTCCGTCCCAGATGGGGTCCAGTGCCCCGGGGCGCGGAAAGATTCGCCTGAGGACAAGATCTCCTTCTTGTAAGCTGCGATGCTTGACTTTGGAATTGTATAGTGCTGCCACTTTTTGTTTGTGAGCTGCTGCTTTGAGTGCTGCATCGTTTCTCCTTTCCTCAATCAGATCCAAAGACATGAGGAGGAGTTCTTCGTTTTCTTCTGGGTTGTAGTGGATCCTACGGTGGGAAGGCACAATAGTCTCAACTGGGAGCATTGCCTCCGATCCATATGCCAAAGAGAAAGGAGTATGTCCCGTTGATGTTCTGAAAGATGTGCGGTATGCCCATAGTGCCGTAGGAAGTTCGTCCACCCAAGCGCCTTTTGACTTTTCAAGTTTCTTCTTGATTAGGGTTTTGAGAATTTTGTTGACAGCTTCAACTTGTCCGTTTGCCTGAGGGTAAGCTACTGATGAGAAGCTTTTATGAATTCCATGCTCTTGGCACCAGTCGGCAAATTCTTCGCTGTCAAATTGGAGTCCGTTGTCTGATACGATCTTGAGGGGGACTCCATACCTGCACAGAATGTTTTTGATCAAGAAGTTGATAACTTTTGCTGAAGATATTTTATTTAAAGGTTCCGCTTCCACCCATTTGGTGAAATAATCGACTGCCACTATAGCATATTTGGCTCCGCCTCGGCCCGTTGGCAGTTCGCCAATTAAGTCAACTCCCCATACAGCAAAGGGCCAAGGGCTGGTCATTTGAGTAATTTCGTTTGTGGGTAATCGAGGGATCTTGGCGAACTTCTGACATCTGTCGCATTTCTTAACGAAGTCTAGGGCATCTTTGTTTAGTGTGGGCCAGTAATATCCATATCGGAGTATCTTTCTTGCCAAAGTCTGTCCTCCAGTGTGATCTCCGCATCCTCCCTGATGGATGTTTGTTAATATTTCCTTGGCTTCCCTTCCGGCGACGCATCTTAATAGGGGGCTAGAGAAGCCACGCCGGTAGAGGATGCCTTCTTGTATTGTGTAGTAGGGAACTTTCCTCAAGATCTTCTTGGCTTCGTCACGCCTGTCGGGTAGTGTGCCATCTTGCAAATATTTCCGGATAGGAGTCATCCAGGTTCCTTCTTCGATTGCAGTTATCAGATTCGCTTGTTCGAAACTCGGGGCTAGCTGCCTTGAGATTGCTAGTGCTCCGGGAATGGTGCTGTCCTTCATACTAGCTTGCTTTGCAAGTTCATCTGCCTCTTGGTTTTCTTCTCGAGGAATGTGTTTGATTAGATAATGGTCTAATCGATCGAGCAGCAGTCTGGTTTTCTTTAGGTATGCTGTGAGCCGTTCTCCTCGAGTCTGGAATTCTCCTAGTACCTGGTTTACGATAAGCTGAGAATCACTATGAATACACAAGGAATTGATCCCAATTTCTAGGGCCAGTTCCAATCCCGCTATTACTGCTTCATATTCAGCATCGTTGTTAGTGGCCGTGAACTCCAATCTTAATGCATAGTACAACTTTCTTCCCCTGGGGGTGACGATCACAATACCTGCCCCCGAGCCTTGTTCGTTCGATGCTCCGTCTACAAAGAGGTTCCACTTGATGTTTTTTGCCACTTCGGATTGTTCCTTGCCTTCGTTGGTAGTGAATTCGGCAATGAAATCAGCCATGGCTTGTCCTTTGATAGCGGTGCGGGGATGGTAGGTGATATCATACTGACTTAGTTCGATGCACCATTTGAGGAGTCGCCCAGAAGTGTCAGGACGATGGAGCACTTGTCTTAGTGGTTGATCGGTTAGAACCCTGATGGAGTGAGACTGGAAGTAGTGTCGCAGTTTCCGTGACGCGATCAATAAACAGTATGCTAACTTCTCAAGTTTAGGATATCTGGCTTCTGCCCCCGTAAATCTCTTGCTTACAAAGTAAACCGGGCGTTGTGTGCGGTCTTCTTCTCTTACCAAGGCGGCGCTTAGAGCATGAGATGATACAGCGAGGTATAGGTATAACACTTCACCTTCATTTGGAGTTGAGAGTACTGGTGGTCTCTGAAGGTGTTCGATTAGGTTGAGGAAGGCTTTTAAGCATTCGTCGGTCCACTCGAACCTCCCTTTGTCTTTCTTGAGTGCTTCGAAGAAAGGGACACACTTGTCAGTTGCCTTGGAAATGAATCTGCCTAGGGCGGCCACCTTCCCGTTTAGGCTCTGCATTTCTTTTCGAGTGGAAGGTATCCTTATTTCTTTTAAAGCCCGGACTTGTTCAGGGTTTGCTTCGATTCCTCTGGCGTGGACGATGAATCCTAAGAATTTTCCCGATGAAACTCCGAAGGAGCACTTTAGAGGATTCAGCTTCATTCCATACCGGCGAAGTACCTGAAACATATCGTCCAGATGGCTTACATGGTCGTTGGCTTTCCTGGACTTTACCAACATGTCATCCACATACACTTCCATAGTTCGTCCTATCAGTCCTGCGAACATTTTGTTGACGAGGCATTGATAGGTAGCTCCAGCATTTTTGAGTCCAAAAGGCATGACTTTGTAACAATATAATCCGCGGTCGGTGATGAAGCTAGTGTGGTCCTGATCGGGAGCGTGCATGGGGATCTGGTTATATCCGGAGTATGCATCCATAAAAGATAGGAGTTCGTGCCCAGCTGTGCTGTCTACGAGTTGGTCAATTCGGGGAAGTGGGAAGCAGTCTTTCGGGCAAGCGTCATTCAGATTGGAGAAGTCAATACATGTTCGCCACTTTCCATTGGCCTTTTTTACTAGCACCGGGTTAGCGATCCATTCTGGGTAGATGGCTTCCCGTATGAAGCCATTAGCAAGTAGATTTTTTACTTCCTCATCAAGGGCTGCTGATCGCTCTGCCCCCATGCTCCTCTTTTTCTGTTTTACTGGTACCTTGGTGGGATCGATGTTCAACATGTGGCATGCTATGTCTGGGGAGATTCCTGTCATATCGGCATGGGTCCACGCAAATACATCTAAGTTGTGGCGGAGGAAGTCAATGAGTTGATCCTTCAATCCCGTTTTCAGCTGAGATCCGATTTTTAATAGTCTACTTGAATCGTGCTTATCTACCGATACGAATTCCATAGCCTCTGCAGGCTCGGCGGTAGCCTCCTCCTCTTTATCCCTGGGGTCTAGTTCATTGAAGGGATCGCTTGTGTATCGAAGAGGAGGGGCTTTCTTTAGTTGCTATGCCTCCAAGCTTTTCATGCAGAGAGTAGTCTCTGCATCTTTTCCTTTACTCTTTCTGCGGTTATTGCGAAGTTCAGTTACGTAGCAGTCTCGGGCAGCATCTTGATCTCCTTCTACTTCTCCTATTCCGTTGTCTGTTGGAAATTTCATTTTCAGGCACCAGGGGGCTAATACAATCTGAAAGTCAGACAAGGCTGGTCTTCCCAAGAAAGCGTTGTAAGCCGAGTGGTTTTCTATTAGTACGAACGTTTGTTTTCGCACAACGGAGCGGGGATGACTTCCTATTTCGACGAAGAGGTCAAGTTGCCCGAGAGGCATCTTTGCATCTCCAGTGAAACCGTGCAGTGGTTTGCCACAGGGGGATACATCCTTCATTGATAACTTCATTTTGTCGAAAGCATGTTTGAACAGGATATTAACGGAGCTTCCCGTGTCTATTAGAATCCGAAAAACTTTAGCTGGACCAAACCAGGCAGAGATGACCATGGGATCCATATGTGGGTACTGTCTTCCTTCCAAATCATGCCTACTGAATACAATGTCATTGTTTTCTTTTCGTTTCGGGTGGCGCTCCTCCGTAATGGAGTTAACATATCCTTCGGCATTTCTAAGCGACTTGCCGTACCTTTCCATCTCTGCCCAACTTCTGTCGGCGATGTGTGGTCCTCCTGAGATGGTAAGGACCACTATCTTCTCTTGACTAGAGCCACTGGTGTTGTGATTGTTGCGATTCCCTCCGCCTACTTCTGGGAGGGGTTGCTTTGAGTTCTCATTGGCAGGAGTTGGAGTCCTATTCTGACCTTTCACATAACGTTCCGGTCTTCTTCTTCTAATGTGTTCTTCGATCAAGTCCCGAAGATGGTGGCATTCATTGGTGTCATGTCCGTGGGATTCGTGGAAGCGACAGAACTTTCCGGACTTGAGTGCGTTATCTGATTCTTTCTTGTGCGGGGGGCGCTTGTATCCGAGTTCGCCCTGAGTGGCTAGGTAGATGTTTTCGATTGTTTCATTCAAGGGAGTGTAGGAGTCAAATCTTGGCCCTGGTCGATATTGGCGCTTCTCAACCTTTCTTCCCCCAGCATTGTCTCTAGATTCATTTCTTCGAACGTCCTTAGCTGCAGTGGGAACCTTGTCCTGAACTATCTTGCCTTGTTGCCCTGACTGCCTCTCAGTAGCAGCGTCTTCAAGTCTCATATACTTTCCAGCTTCATGGAAGAAATCAGGCAAGGTAGCTGGTTTTTCCTTAGTTAATCTTCTGGCAAACTTGGTGTCTGGATGTACACCACTACAGAGGGCCATCAGAGTGAGTTTTTCATCGGCATCTTGAACTGCTGCCGCTGCGGCGTTGAACCGTGTTAGATATTGTTGCAGCGTCTCTCCGGATTTCTGTTTGACATTGGATAGAGAATAAGCATCCTTGGGTTGTTCCACATGGATGCGGAACTGGCTAATAAACCTTTCTTTTAACATCTCCCATGAGCTGATGGATCCTTGGGGTAGATGGCAGAACCAGGAGGTAGCTAGATCTGATAGGAATAGCGGAAAGCATTTACATAATACTCCTTCTGTTGCTCCACTCATGAGCATATGCTGGGTGTATCTCTGCAGGTGTATGATGGGGTCGGAAGTTCCTTTGTAAGGTTCCATGGTTGGCATTTTCCATTCTCGGGGAGTGATGGCAGTTTCGATATTTCGGGTAAAGGGACTGGTGACCCTAGCGCCTATTCCCCGGTCCCTTTGCTCCCGTTGGACACATTCTCTGAATAATCGTGCCATTCGTTCGTCAGAACTTGGAGCGGACAAAAATGAGCTCGGTTCTTCCCTGCGGGATCTATCTCGTCCAGATGCCCTGTAGGGATGGTACAGTCTATCACCTCTAGCATTATCCAGTGGTTGTCTTTGGCTGCTTGGATGCACGCTAGGACCAGCTACAGTTGCCCCCTGCCTTGATCTTCCCCTGTGGGGTTCTGTTTCGAGCACATCCATGGGGTCAACTTCGGGCTGGGTTCTAGCTCGGCTCCGTTCAGCGGGGTTTCTATGATTAGGTGGCATGACTGGCTCAGCTACATCCGACCCTCGCCTGGTGCCTCCCCCGCTAGGTTCGGTTCCAAGGGCTTCCTCGAGTCGGAATTCGGGCTGAGTCCGGGCGCGGCCCCTATCATCGTCTTTCCTATTGGTAGCTTGTTCGAAGAGTGAAGACCTTTGTTGCCTCCGGGATCCTCCGGATTGGGATTCACCCCATGATTCAGTGTTGCGGTTGGACTCTTCAGCATCCCTTAAGCGTGTCATGAGTTGGTCCACCAAAGTTTCTTGTTGGGATGTGAAGCGGTTAGTTACTTCAGCCACAACCCTGTCCAGATCTGCCCTAGTGATTGGTTGTTCCGTTGCGGGACCAGTTGGATTTTCCTGATTTTCATCTGGTACTGCTGTTGAAGTGGGCTGATCCGTGATTGCTGGATCTGGAAGGCTGCTAGTTGCGATGTTCTTTCCTTTGTTAACATCCCTTCTCTGTTTGGAAGGCATGATTTCTAAGCAACGAGTGATGTCGTTAGGAAAAAGGTTGAGTGGGAGAAGATGAAGCTTGAGTTCAACTCTCAGTGAAAGCACCAAAAATGTTTGCACAAAAAATGGACAAACACCTCCAAGTCGTATTATTTAGTTGATTATATGTAATTTTCAATGATTTTAGATGAGTATGTAAATATGAGAAAAGTAGGGGCTGAAATGTAAAAGACACACAGATTTATAGTGGTTCGGCCAGAATGTGCCTACGTCCACTTTATATGTTATTATCTTCTTTCTTTCAGGTTACAAGTACAATGCGTTGTATACAAGTGTATGAAAGTAGTTTGAAAGTTCCTTCCTTGCTTGAGCTCTCAAACTTGTCTGCCATTGTTGTACCCCTGCCCCTCTATTTATAGAGTGCGGTAGGGGGCAGGGGTCTTGGAAGTATATAGCTGCTGGTGGGCCCGGGCTGAAGCAATCTGGCCTGGTAGCATTCTGGTTCGGCGAGCCTTTTATTCGGTGTGGAGCTTGGACCGGTGATGGAGTGGGATGGTGGATCATTCGGTGGTGAGGTTTGCAGTTGGTCCGGTGGTGCTATGTGGTCCGGTGGTAGTGTGGAGATGGAGTTTGGACCGGTGTTGGTTCTCGTCCGGTAGTGGAGGAGAAGCTTTGGTTCGGCTGAGGGGTGGTCCGGTAGTGGTACCTCATCATCTGGTTCGGTGGTGTGGAGGCGAGGCTATGGTTTGGCATGGTTTCATTCGGTAGTTGGGCCTTGGTTCGGACCGGCATGGAGATGTGGGGGGTTGGTCCGGTGGCCTTCGTGCCGAATGGAACTGCTGCCAAGGGGATGTTGGATGGGCTTTAGCACTTGAGTACATGGAGATGCCGAATGAACCTCGCATGGGGATGCCGAATGGAACTTTGGACATGAGTGTTGAATGAACTCCTTACTGGGTGGAATGGGGGTTGCCAGCCCGGGTGAAATTTACGCTTCTCGGTCTCGAGACCTTCTGGGTGAGAATTCGCCCAACAGTTTCAAATCCATGCACGCATTTCTAAAAGTCGTACGGCACTGTTTCGCCATTTCGGACGGATGTTGCACCTTGCAGCGTGTATGTTGCACCCTGTAGATATCGATTATTCGGACGGCCATAACTTCTGGCTCGTTTAGAGTTACGGGATCCATAACCTGTCAAAACGAAGGCCTCGATGAGTTCTACGGCTTTGATAGCTTTCAGCCATCAACGGATAGATTAATGCCCAAAAAGGACAACCCGAATCTCAATCGGGTCTCGTAAGTTTTTTACCCTTCGTTTTTTCGACACGTGGATTTTTACGGTAAAACAGGATTACCTTGGCCAGTCTTCCACTTCCCATCGCTGGAGAGTGGTGCAACATGGTACTGTTCCATTTCAAATCCATGCACGCATTTCTAAAAGTCGTACGACACTGTTTCACCATTTCGGACGGATGTTGCACCTTGCACCGTGGATGTTGCACCCTGTAGATATCGATTATTCAAACGGCCATAACTTCTGGCTCGTTTAGAGTTACGGGAGCCATATCCGGTCAAAACGAAGGCCTCGATGAGTTCTACTGCTTTGACAGCTTTCAGCCGTCAACGGATAGATTAATGCCCAAAAAGGACAACCCGAATCTCAATCGGGTCTCGTAAGTTTTTAACCCTTCGTTTTTTCGACACGTGGATTTTTACGGTAAAACACGATTACGGTGGCTGGTCTTCGATTTACCATCGCTGGAGAGTGGCGCACGTGGTACTGTTCCGTTTCAATCCATGCACGCATTTCTAAAAGTCGTACGGCACTGATTCGCCATTTCGGACGGACGTTGCACCTTGCACCGTGGATGTTGCACCCTGTAGATATCGATTATTCGGACGGCCATAACAACTGGCTCGTTTAGAGAAATGGGAGCCATAACCTGGAGAGTGGTGCACTATGGCCCGTCTTTTACTTCCCATCGCTGGAGAGTGGTGCACTATGGTACTGTTCCGTTTCAAATCCATACACGCATTTCTAAAAGTCGTACGACACTGTTTCACCATTTCGGACGGATGTTGCACCTTGCACCGTGGATGTTGCGCCCTGTAGATATCGATTATTCATACGGCCATAACTTCTGGCTCGTTTAGAGTTGCGGGAGCCACAACCTGTCAAAACGAAGGCATCGATGAGTTCTACGGCTTTGACAGCTTTCAGCCGTCAACAGATAGATTAATGCCCAAAAAGGACAACCCGAATCTCAATCGGGTCTCGTAAGTTTTTTATCCTTCGTTTTTTCGACACGTGGATTTTTACGGTAAAACGGGATTACCGTGGCCCGTCTTCGACTTCCCATCGCTGGAGAGTGGTGCACCATGGAAGTGTTCCATTTCAAATCCATGCACGCATTTCTAAAAGTCGTACGGCACTGTTTCGCCATTTCGGACGGATGTTGCACCTTGCACCGTGGATGTTGCACCATGTAGATATCGATTATTCGGAAGGCCATAACTTATGGCTCGTTTGGAGTTACGGGAGCCATAACCTGTCAAAACGAAGGCCTCGATGAGTTCTATGGATTTGACAGCTTTCAGCCGTCAACGGATAGATTAATGCCCAAAAAGGATAACCCGAATCTCAATCGGGTCTCGTAAGTTTTTTACCCTTCGTTTTTTCGACACGTGGATTTTAACGGTAAAACGGGATTACCGTGGCCCGTCTTCGTCTTCGCATCGCCGAAGGTGTTGCACCATGGTACTGTTCTGTTTCAAATCCATGCACGCATTTCTAAAAGTCGTACGGCACTGTTTCGCCATTTCGGACGGATGTTGCACCTTGCACCGTGTATGTTGCACCCTGTAGATATCGATTATTCGGACGGCCATAACTTCTGGCTCGTTTAGAGTTACGGGAGCCACAACCTGTCAAAACGAAGGCCTCGATGAGTTCTACGGCTTTGATAGCTTTCAGCCATCAACGGATAGATTAATGCCCAAAAAGGACAACCCGAATCTCAATCGGGTCTCGTAAGTTTTTTACCCTTCGTTTTTTCGACACGTGGATTTTTACGGTAAAACGGGATTACCGTGGCCCGTCTTCGACTTCCCATCGCTGGAGAGTGGTGCACCATGGTAGTTTTCCGTTTCAAATCCACGCACGCATTTCTAAAAGTCGTACGGCACTGTTTCGCCATTTCGGACGGATGTTGCACCATGCACCGTGGATGTTGCACCATGTAGATATCGATTATTCGGACGGCCATAACTTCTGGCTCGTTTAGAGTTACGGGAGCCATAACCTGTCAAAACGAAGGCCTCGATGAGTTCAACGGCTTTGACGGCATTCAGCCGTCAACGGATAGATTAATGCCCAAAAAGGACAACCCGAATCTCAATCGGGTCTCGTAAGTTTTGTACGCTTCGTTTTTTTCGACACGTGGATTTTTACGGTAAAACAAGATTACCGTGGCTGGCCTTCGATTTACCATCGCTGGAGAGTGGTGCACCATGGTACTATTCCGTTTCAAATCCATGCACGCATTTTTAAAAGTCGTACGGCACTGTTTCGCCATTTCGGACGAATGTTGAACCTTGCACCGTGGATGTGGCACCCTGTAGATATCGATTATACGGACGACCATAACTTCTGGCTCGTTTAGAGTTACGGGAGCCACAACCGTCAAAACGAAGGCATCGATGAGTTCTACGGCTTTGACAGCTTTCAGCCGTCAATGGATAGATTAATGCCCAAAAGGACAACCCGAATCTCAATCGGGTCTCGTAAGTTTTTTACCCTTCGTTTTTTCGACACGTGGATTTTTACGGTAAAACAGGATTACCGTGGCCGGCCTTCGATTAACCATCGCTGGGGAGTGGTGCACCATGGTACTGTTCCGTTTCAAATCCATGCACGCATTTCTAAAAGTTGTAAGGCACTGTTTTGCCATTTCGGACGAATGTTGCACCTTGCACCGTGGATGTTGCACCCCATAGATATCGATTATTCGGACGGCCATAACTTCTGGCTCGTTTAGAGTTACGGGAGCCATAACCTGTCAAAACGAAGGCCTCGATGAGTTCTACGGCTTTGACGGCATTCAGCTGTCAACGGATAGATTAATGCCCAAAAAGGACAACCCGAATCTCAATCGGGTCTCGTAAGTTTTTTACGCTTCGTTTTTTCGACACGCGGATTTTTACGGTAAAACAGGATTACCGTGGCTGGCCTTCGATTTACCATCGCTGGAGAGTGGTGCACCATGGTACTGTTCCATTTCAAATCCATGCACGCATTTTTAAAAGTCGTACGACACTGTTTCGCCATTTCGGACGGATGTTGAACCTTGCGTGGTGGATGTTGCACCCTGTAGATATCGATTATACGGACGACCATAACTTCTGGCTCGTTTAGAGTTACGGGAGCAACAACCGGTCAAAACGAAGGCATCGATGAGTTCTACGGCTTTGACAGCTTTCAGCCGTCAACGGATAGATTAATGCCCAAAAAGGACAACCCGAATCTCAATCGGGTCTCGTAAGTTTTTTACCCTTCGTTTTTTCGACACGTGGATTTTTACGGTAAAACAGGATTACCGTGGCTGGCCTTCGATTAACCATCGCTGGGGAGTGGTGCACCATGGTACTGTTCCGTTTCAAATCCATGCACGCATTTCTAAAAGTTGTAAGGCACTGTTTTGCCATTTCGGACGAATGTTGTACCTTGCACCGTGGATGTTGCACCCCATAGATATCGATTATTCGGACGGCCATAACTTCTGGCTCGTTTAGAGTTACGGGAGCCATAACCTGTCAAAACGAAGGCCTCGATGAGTTCTATGGCTTTGACAGTTTTCAGTCGTCAACAGATAGATTAATGCCCAAAAAGGACAACCCGAATCTCAATCGGGTCTCGTAAGTTTTTTACCCTTCGTTTTTTTGACACATGGATTTTTACGGTAAAACGGGATTACGGTGGCTGGTATTCGACTTCCCATCGCTGTAGAGTGGTGCACCATGGTACTGTTCCGTTTCAAATCCATGCACGCATTTCTAAAAGTCGTACGATACTGTTTCGCCATTTCAGACGGATGTTGCACCTTGCACCGTGGATGTTGCACCCTATAGATATTGATTATTCGGACGACCATAACTTCTGGCTCGTTAAGAGTTACGGGAGCCATGACCTGTCAAAACGAAGGCCTCGACGAGTTCTATGGCTTTGACAGCTTTCAGCCGTCGACGGATAGATTAATGCCCAAAAAGGACAACCCGAATCTCAATCGGATCTCGTAAGTTTTTTACCCTTCGTTTTTTCGACACGTGGATTTTTACGTTAAAACAGGATTACCGTGGCCCGTCTTCGACTTCCCATCACTGGAGAGTGGTGCACTATGGTACTGTTCCTTTTCAAATCCAAGCACGCATTTCAAAAAGTCGTACGGCACTGTTTTGCCATTTCGGACGGATGTTGCACCTTGCACCGTGGATGTTGCACCCTGTAGATATCGATTATTCGGACGGCCATAACTTCTGACTCGTTTCGAGTTACGGGAGCCACAACCTGTCAAAACGAAGTCCTCGATGAGTTCTATGGGTTAGACAGCTTTCAGCCGTCAACGGATAGATTAATGCCCAAAAAGGACAGCCCGAATCTCAATCGGGTCTCGTAAGTTTTTTACCCTTCGTTTTTTCGACACGTGTATTTTTACGGTAAAACGGGATTATCGTGGCCCGTCTTCGACTTCCCATCGCTGGAGAGTGGTGCACCATGGTACTGTTCCATTTCATCTCCATGCACGCATTTCTAAAAGTTGTACGACACTGTTTCACCATTTCGGACGGATGTTGCACCTTGAACCGTGGATGTTGCACCCTGTAGATATCGATTATTCAAACGGCCATAACTTCTGGCTCATTTAGAGTTATGGGAGCCATAACCTGTCAAAATGAAGGCCTCGATGATTTCTACGGCGTTGACCACTTTCTGCTGTCAACGGATAGTTTAATGCCCAAAAAGGACAACCCGAATCTCAATCGGGTCTCGAAAGTTTTTTACCCTTCGTTTTTTCGACACGTAGATTTTTACGGTAAAACAGGATTACCGTGGCCCGTCTTCGACTTCCCATCGCTGGAGAGTGGTGCACCATGGTACTTTTCCGTTTCAAATACACGCACGCATTTCTAAAAGTCGTACGTCACTGTTTCGCCATTTCGGACGGATATTGCACCTTGCACCGTGGATGTTGCACCCTGTAGATATCGATTATTCGGACGGCCATAACTTCTGGCTTGTTTAGAGTTACGGGAGCCATAACCTGTCAAAACGAAGGCCTCGATGAGTTCTATGGCTTTGACAGCATTCAGCCGTCAACTGATAGATTAATGCCCAAAAAGGACAACCCGAATCTCAATCGGGTCTCGTAAGTTTTTTACCCTTCGTTTTTTCGACACGTGGATTTTTACGGTAAAACAGGATTACCATGGCCCGTCTTCGACTTTCCATCGCTGGAGAGTGGTGCACTATGGTACTGTTCCGTTTCAAATCCATGCACACATTTCTAAAAGTCGTATGACACTGTTTCGCCATTTCGGACGGATGTTGCACCTTGCACCGTGGATGTTGCACCCTGTAGATATCGATTATTCGGACGGCCATAACTTCTGACTCGTTTAGAGTTACGGGAGCCATAACCTGTCAAAACGAAGGCCTCGATGAGTTCTATGGATTTGACAGCCTTCGGCCGTCAACGGATAGATTAATGCCCAAAAAGGAGAACCCGAATCTCAATCGGGTCTCGTAAATTTTTACCCTTCGTTTTTTCGACACGTGGATTTTTACGGTAAAACGGGATTACCGCGGCCCGTCTTCGACTTCCCATCGCTGGAGAGTGGTGCACCATGGTACTGTTCCATTTCAAATCCATGCATGCATTTCTAAAAGTCGTACGACACTGTTTCACCATTTCGGACGGATGTTGCACCTTGCACGGTGGATGTTGCACCCTGAAGATATCGATTATTCAAACAGCCATAACTTCTGGCTCATTTAGAGTTACGGGAGCCATAACCTGTCAAAACGAAGGCCTCGACGAGTTCTACGGTTTTGACTGCTTTCAGCCGTCAACGGATAGATTAATGCCCAAAAAGGACAACCCAAATCTCAATCGGGTCTCGTAAGTTTTTTACCCTTCGTTTTTTCGACACGTGGATTTTTACGGTAAAACAGGATTACCGTGGCCCGTCTTCGACTTCCCATCGCTGGAGAATGGTGCACCATGGTACCATTCCATTTCAAATCCATGCACGCATTTGTAAAAGTCGTACAGCACTGTTTCGCCATTTCGGACGGATGTTGCACCTTGCACCGTGGATGTTGCACCCTGTAGATATCGATTATTCGGACGGCCATAACTTCTGGCTCGTTTTGAGTTACGGGAGCCATAACCTGTCAAAACGAAGGCCTCGACGAGTTCTACGGCTTTGACAGCTTTCAGCCGTCAACAGATAGATTAATGACCAAAAAGGGCAACCCGAATCTCAATTGGGTCTCGTAAGTTTTTTACCCTTCGTTTTTTCGACACGTGGATTTTTACGGTAATACTGGATTACCGTGGCTGGCCTTCGATTTACCATCGCTGGAGAGTGGTGCACCATGGTACTGTTCCGTTTCAAATCCGTGCATGTATTTCTAAAAGTCGTACGGCACGGTTTCGCCATTTCGGACGGATGTTGCACCTTGCACCGTGGATGTTGCACCATGTAGATATCGATTATTTGGACGGCCATAACTTCTGGCTCGTTTAGTGTTACGGGAGCCATAACCTGTCAACACGAAGGCCTCGTTGAGTTCTATAGCTTTGACAGCTTTCAGCCGTCAACAGATAGATTAATGCCCAAAAAGGACAACCCGAATCTCAATCGTGTCTCGTAAGTTTTTTACCTTCGTTTTTTCGACACGTGGATTTTTACGGTAAAACAGGATTACCGTGGCTGGCCTTCGATTTACCATCGCTGGAGAGTGGTTCACCATGGTACTGTTCCGTTTCAAATCCATGCACGCATTTCTAAAAGTCGTACGGCACTGTTTCGCCATTTCGGACGGATGTTGCACCTTGCACCATGGATGTTGCACCCTGTAGATATCGATTATTCGGACGGCCGTAACTTCTGGCTCGTTTAGATTTACGGGAATCATAACCTGTCAAAACGAAGGCCTCGATGAGTTCTGCGGCTTTGACAGCTTTCAGCCATCAGCGGATAGATTAATGCCCAAAAAGGACAACCCGAATCTCAATCGGGTCTCGTAAGTTTTTTACCCTTCGTTTTTTCGACACGTGGATTTTTACGGTAAAACAGGATTACGGTGGCTGGCATTCGATTTACCATCGCTGGACAATGGTGCACCAAGGTACTGTTCCGTTTCAAATTCATGCACGCATTTCTAAAAGTCGTACGGTACTGTTTCACCATTTCGGACGGATGTTGCACCTTGCACCGTGGATGTTGCACCCTGTAGATATCGATTATTCGGACGGCCATAACTTCTGGCTCGTTTAGAGTTACGGGAGCCATAACCTGTCAAAATGAAGGCCTCAATGAGTTCTACGGCTTTGGTAGCTTTCAGCCATCAACGGATTGATTAATGCTCAAAAAGGACAACCCGAATCTCAATCAGGTCTCGTAAGTTTTTTACCCTTCGTTTTTTCAACACGTGGTTTTTACGGTAAAACGGGATTACCGTGGCCCGTCTTCGACTTTCCATCGCTGGAGAGCGGTGCATCATGGTACTGTTCCGTTTCAAATCCATGCACGCATTTCTAAAAGTCGTACGACACTGTTTCACCATTTCGGACGGATGTTGCACCTTGCACCGTGGATGTTGCACCCTGTAGATATCGATTATTCAAACGGCCATAACTTCTAGCTCGTTTAGAGTTACGGGAGCCATAACCTGTCAACACGAAGGCCTCGATGAATTCTACGGCTTTGACAGCTTTCATCCGTCAACGGATAGATTAATGCCCAAAAAGGACAACCCGAATCTCAATCGAGTCTCGTAAGTTTTTTACCCTTCGTTTTTTCGACATGTGGATTTTTACGGTAAAACAGGATTACCGTGGCTCGTCGTCGACTTCCCATCGCTAGAGAGTGGTGTACCATGGTGCTGTTCCATTTCAAATCCATGGACGCATTTTCAAAAGTCGTACGGCACTGTTTCGCCATTTCGGACGGATGTTGCACCTTGCACCGTGGATGTTGCACCCTGTAGATATCAATTATTCGGACGGCCATAACTTCTGGCTCGTTTAGAGTTACGGGAGCCATAACCTGTCAAAATGAAGGCCTCGATGAGTTCTACGGCTTTGACAGCTTTCAGCCATCAACGGATAGATTAATGCCCAAAAAGGACAACCCGAATCTTAATCGGGTCTCGTAAGTTTTTTACCCTTCGTTTTTTCGACGCGTGGATTTTTACGGTAAAACAGGATTACCGTGGCTGGCCTTCGATTTACCATCGCTGGAGAGTGGTGCACCATGGTACTGTTCCGTATCAAGCCCATGCACGCATTTCTAAAAGTCGTACGGCACTGTTTCGCCATTTCAGACGGATGTTGCACTTGCACAGTGGATGTTGCACCCTGTAGATATCGATTATTAGGACGGCCATAACTTCTGGCTCGTTTAGAGTTACGGGAGCCATAACCTATCAAAACGAAGGGCTTGATGAGTTCTACGGCTTTGACAGCTTTCAACCGTCAACAGATAGATTAATGCCCAAAAAGGACAACCCGAATCTCTATCGGGTCTTGTAAGTTTTTTACCCTTCGTTTTTTCGACACGTGGATTTTTACGGTAAAACAGGATTACCGTGGCTGGCCTTCGATTTACCATCGCTAAAGAGTGGTGCACCATGGTACTGTTCCTTTTCAAATCCATGCACGCATTTCTAAAAGTCGTACGGCACTGTTTCGCCATTTCGGACGGATGTTGCACCTTGCACCATGGATGTTGCACCCTGTAGATATCGATTATTCGAACGGCCATAACTTCCGACTCGTTTGGAGTTACGGGAGCTATAACCTGTCAAAATGAAGGCCTCGATGAATTCTACGGCTTTGACGGCTTTCAACCGTCAACGGATAGGTTAATGCCCAAAAAGGACAACCCGAATCTCGATCGGGTCTCGTAAGTTTTTTACCCTTCGTTTTTTCGACATGTGGATTTTTACGGTAAAACAGGATTACCGTGGCTGGCCTTCGATTTACCATCGCTGAAGAGTGGTGCACCATGGTACTGTTCCGTTTCAAACCCATGCACGCATTTCTAAAATTCGTAAGGCACTATTTCGCCATTTCGGACGTATGTTGCACCTTGCACCGTGGATGTTGCACCCCATAGATATCGATTATTCGGACGGCCATAACTTCTGGCTCGTTTGGAGTTACGGGAGCCATAACCTGTCAAAACGAAGGCCTCGATGAGTTCTATGGCTTTGACAGCATTCAGCCGTCAACGGATAGATTAATGCCCAAAAAGGACAACCCGAATCTCAATCGGGTCTCGTAAGTTTTTTACCCTTCGTTTTTTCGACACGTGGAATTTTATGGTAAAACATGATTACGGTGGCTGGTCTTCGATTTACCATCGCTGGAGAGTGGTGCACCATGGTATTGTTCCGTTTCAAATCAATGCACGCATTTCTAAAAGTCGTATGACACTGTTTCGCCATTTCGGACGGATGTTGCACCTTGCACCGTGGATGTTGCACCCTGTAGATATCGATTATTCGGACGACCATAACTTCTGGCTCGTTTAGAGTTACGGGAGCCATAAACTGTCAAAACGAAGGCCTCGATGAGTTCTACGGCATTGACAGCTTTCAACCATCAACGGATAGATTAATGCCCAAAAAGGACAACCCGAATCTCAATCGGGTCTCGTAAGATTTTTACCCTTCGTTTTTTCGACACGTGGATTTTTACGTTAATACAGGATTACCGTGGCTGGCCTTGGTGCACCATGGTACTGTTCCGTTTCAAACCCATTCTCGCATTTCTAAAAGTCGTACGGCATTGTTTCGCCATTTCGGACGGATGTTGCATCTTGCACCGTGGATGTTGCACCCTGTAGATATCGATTATTCGGACGGCCATAACTTCTAGCTCGTTTAGAGTTACGGGAGCCATAACCTGTCAAAACGAAGGCCTCGATGAGTTCTACGGCTTTGACAGCTTTCAGCCGTCAACGGATAGATTAATGCCCAAAAAGGACAACCCGAATCTCAATCGGGTCTCGTAAATTTTTTACCCTTCATTTTTTCGACACGTGGACTTTTACGGTAAAACACGATTACGGTGGCTGGTCTTCGATTTACCATCGCTGGAGAGTGGTGCACCAAGGTACTGTTTCATTTCAAATCCATGCATGCATTTCTAAAAGTCGTACGACACTGTTTCGCCTTTTCGAACGGATGTTGCACCTTGCACCGTGGTTGTTCCACCCTATAGATATCGATTATACGTACGATCATAACTTCTGGCTCGTTTAGAGTTACGGGAGCCATAACCTGTCAAAACGAAGGCATCGATGAGTTCTACGGCTTTGACAGCTTTCAGCCGTCAACGGATAGATTAATGCCCAAAAAGGACAACCCGAATCTCAATCGGGTCTCGTAAGTTTTTTACCCTTCGTTTTTTCGACACGTGGATTTTTACGGTAAAACAGGATTACCGTGGCTGGCCTTCGATTTACCATCGCTGGAGAGTGGTGCACCATGGTACTGTTCCTTTTCAAATCCATGCACGCATTTCTAAAAGTCGTACGGCACTGTTTCGCCATTTCGGACGGATGTTGCACCTTGCACCGTGGATGTTGCACCCTGTAGATATCGATTATTCGGATGGCCATAACTTCTGGCTCGTTTAGAGTTACGGGAGCCATAACCTGTCAGAACGAAGGCCTCGATGAGTTCTGCGGCTTTGATAGCTTTCAGCCGTCAACGGATAGATTAATGCTCAAAAAGGACAACCCGAATCTCAATCGTGTCTCGTAAGTTTTTTACCCTTCGTTTTTTCGACGCGTGGATTTTTACGGTAAAACAGGATTACCGTGGCTGGCCTTCGATTTACCATCGCTGGAGAGTGGTGCACCATGGTACTGTTCCGTTTCAAATCCATGCACGCATTTCTAAAAGTCGTACGGCACTGTTTCACCATTTCGGACGGATGCTGCACCTTGCACCGTGGATGTTGCACCCTGTAGGTATCGATTATTCGGACGGCCATAACTTCTGGCTCGTTTAGAGTTACGGAAGCCATAACATGTCAAAATGAAGGCCTCGATGAGTTCTACGGCTTTGACAGCTTTCAACCGTCAATGGATTGATTAATGCCCAAAAAGAACAACCCGAATCTCAATCGGGTCTCGTAAGTTTTTTACCCTTCGTTTTTTCGACACGTGGATTTTTACGGTAAAACAGGATTACGGTGGCTGGTCTTCGATTTACCATCGCTGGAGAGTGGTGCACCATGGTACTGTTCCGTTTCAAACTCATGCATGCATTTCTAAAAGTCGTACGACACTGTTTCGCCATTTCGGATGGATGTTGCACCTTGCACCGTGAACGTTGCACCCTGTAGATATCGATTATTCGGACGGCCATAACTTCTGGCTCGTTTAGAGTTACGGGAGCCATAACCTGTCAGAACGAAGGCCTCGATGAGTTCTATGGTATTGACAGCTTTCAGCCGTCAACGAATAGATTAATGCTCAAAAAGGACAACCCGAATCTCAATCGTGTCTCGTAAGTTTTTTACCCTTCGTTTTTTCGACACGTCGATTTTTACGGTAAAACAGGATTACCGTGGCTGGCCTTCGATTTACCATCGCTGGAGAGTGGTGCACCAAGGTACTGTTCCGTTTCAAATCCATGCACGCATTTCTAAAAGTCGTACGGCACTGTTTCGCCATTTCGGACGGATGCTGCACCTTGCACCGTGGATGTTGCACCCTATAGATATCGATTATTCGGACGGCCATAACTTCTGGCTCGTTTAGAGTTATGGGAGCCATAACATATCAAAATGAAGGCCTCGATGAGTTCTACGGCTTCGACAGCTTTCAACTGTCAACGGATTGATTAATGCCCAAAAAGGACAACCCGAATCTCAATCGTGTCTCGTAAGTTTTTTACCCTTTGTTTTTTCGACACCTGGATTTTTATGGTAAAACAGGATTACCGTGTCTGGCCTTTGATTTACCATCGCTGAAGAGTGGTGCACCATGGTAATGTTCCGTTTCAAACCCATGCACGCATTTCTAAAAGTCTTACGGCACTGTTTCTCCATTTCGGACGGATGTTGCACCTTGCACCGTGGATGTTGCACCCTGTAGATATCGATTATTCGGACGGCCATAACTTCTGGCTCGTTTAGGGTTACGGGAGCCATAACCTATCGAAACGAAGGCCTCGATGAGTTCTACGGCTTTGACAGCTTTTAGCCGTCAACGGATAGATTAATGCCCAAAAAGGACAACCCGAATCTCAATCGGGTCACTTAAGTTTTTTACCCCTCGTTTTTTCGACACGTGGATTTTTACGGCAAAACAGGATTACGGTGGCAGGCCTTCGATTTACCATCGCTGGACAGTGGTGCGCCATAGTACTATTCCGTTTCAAATCCATGCACGCATTTCTAAAAGTCATACGGCACTGTTTCGCCATTTCGGACGGATGTTGCACCTTGCACCGTGGATGTTGCACCCTGTAGATATCGATTATTCGGACGGCCATAACTTCTGGCTCGTTTAGAGTTACGGAAGCCATAACCTGTCAAAACGAAGACCTCGATGAGTTCTACGGTTTTGACAGCTTTCAGCCGTCAATGGATAGATTAATGCCCAAAAAGGACAACCAGAATCTCAATCGGGTCTAGTAAGTTTTTTACCCTTCGTTTTTTCGACACGTGGATTTTTACGGTAAAACTGGATTACCGTGGCCCGTCTTCGACTTCGCATCGCTGGAGAGTGGTGCACCATGGTACTGTTCCGTTTCAAATCCATGCACGCATTTCTAAAAGTCGTACGACACTGTTTCACCATTTCGGCTGGATGTTGCACCTTGCACCGTGGATGTTGCACCCTGTAGATATCAATTATTCAAACGACCATAACTTCTGCCTCGTTTAGAATTACGGAAGCCATAACCTGTCAAAACGAAGGCCTCGATGAGTTCTACGGATTTGACAGCTTTCAGCCGTCAACGGATAGATTAATGCCCAAAAAGGACAACCCGAATCTCAATCGGGTCTCGTAAGTTTTTTACCCTTCGTTTTTTCGACACGTGGATTTTTACGGTAAAACAGGATTACCGTGGCCCATCTTCGACTTCCCATCGCTGGTGAGTGGTGCACCATGGTACTGTTCCGTTTCGAATCCATGCTCGCATTTCTAAAAGTCGTACGCACTGTTTCGCCATTTCGGACGGATGTTGCACCTTACACCGTGGATGTTGCACCCTATAGATATCGATTATACGGACGACTATAACTTCTGGCTCGTTTAGAGCTACGGGATCCATAACCTGTCAAAACGAAGGCCTTGATGAGTTCTATGGTTATGACAGCTTTCAGCCATCAACGGATAGATTAATGCCCAAAAAGGACAACCCGAATCTCAATCGGGTCTCGTAATTTTTTTACCCTTCGTTTTTTCGACACGTGGATTCTTACGGTAAAACAGGATTACGGTGGCTGGTCTTCGATTTACCATCGCTGGAGAGTGGTGCACCATGGTACTGTTCCGTTTCAAACCCATGCACGCATTTCTAAAAGTCGTACGACACTGTTTCGCCATTTTGGACGGATGTTGCACCTTACACCATGGATGTTGCACCCTGTAGATATCGATTATTCGGACGACCATAACTTCTGGCTCGTTTAGAGTTACGGGAGCCATAACCTGTCAGAACGAAGGCCTCGATGAGTTTTACGTCTTTGACAGCTTTCAGCCGTCAACGGATAGATTAATGCTCAAAAAGGACAACCCGAATCTCAATCATGTCTCGTACGTTTTTTACCCTTCGTTTTCTTGACACGTGGATTTTTACGGTAAAACAGGATTACCGTGGCTGGCCTTCGATTTACCATCGCTGGAGAGTGGTGCACCATGGTACTGTTCCATTTCAAATCCGTGCACGCATTTCTAAATGTCGTACGGCACTGTTTCGCCATTTCGGACGGATGTTGCACCTTGCACCGTGCATGTTGCACGCTGTAGATATCGATTATTCGGACGGCCATAACATTTGGCTCGTTTAGAGTTACGGGAGCCATAACATGTCAAAACGAAGGCCTCGATGAGTTCTACGGCTTTGGTAGATTTCAACCGTCAACGGATAGATTAATTCCCAAAAAGGACAACCCGAATCTCAATCGGGTATCGTAAGTTTTTTACCCTTCGTTTTTTCGACACGTGGATTTTTACGGTAAAACAGGATTACCGTGGCTGGCCTTCGATTTACCATCGCTGGAGAGTGGGGCACCGTGGTACTGTTCCATTTCAAACCCATGCATGCATTTCTAAAAGTCGTACGGCACTGTTTCGCCATTTCGGGCGGATGTTGCACCTTGCACCATGGATGTTGCACCCTGTAGATATCGATTATTCGGACGGCCATAACTTCTGGCTCGTTTAGAATTACGGGAGCCATAACCTGCCAAAACGAAGGCCTCAATGAGTTCTACGGCTTTGACAGCTTTCAGCCGTCAACGGATAGATTAATGCCCAAAAAGGACAACCCGAATCTCAATCGGGTCTCGTAAGTTTTTTACCCTTCGTTTTTTCGACACGTGGAATTTTATGGTAAAACATGATTACGGTGGCTGGTCTTCGATTTACCTTCGCTGGAGAGTGGTGCACCATGGTATTGTTCCGTTTCAAATCAATGCACGCATTTCTAAAAGTCGTATGGCACTGTTTCGCCCTTTCGGACGGATGTTGCACCTTGCACCGTGGATGTTGCACCCTGTAGATATCGATTATTCGGACGGCCATAACTTCTGGCTCGTTTAGAGTTACGGGAGCCATAAACTGTCAAAACGAAGGCCTCGATGAGTTCTACGGCATTGACAGCTTTCAACCATCAACGGATAGATTAATGCCCAAAAAGGACAACCCGAATCTCAATCGGGTCTCGTAAGTTTTTTACCCTTCGTTTTTTCGACACGTGGATTTTTACGTTAAAACAGGATTACCGTGGCTGGCCTTGGTGCACCATGGTACTGTTCCGTTTCAAACCCATTCTCGCATTTCTAAAAGTCGTACGGCATTGTTTCGCCATTTCGGACGGATGTTGCACCTTGCACCGTGGATGTTGCACCCTGTAGATATCGATTATTCGGACGGCCATAACTTCTAGCTCGTTTAGAGTTACGGGAGCCATAACCTGTCAAAATGAAGGCCTCGATGAGTTCTACGGCTTTGACAGCTTTCAGCCGTCAACGGATAGATTAATGCCCAAAAAGAACAACCCGAATCTCAATCGGGTCTCGTAAATTTTTTACCCTTCATTTTTTCGACACGTGGACTTTTACGGTAAAACACGATTACGGTGGCTGGTCTTCGATTTACCATCGCTGGAGAGTGGTGCACCATGGTACTGTTTCATTTCAAATCCATGCATGCATTTCTAAAAGTCGTACGACACTGTTTCGCCTTTTCGAACGGATGTTGCACCTTGCACCGTGGTTGTTCCACCCTGTAGATATCGATTATACGTACGATCATAACTTCTGGCTCGTTTAGAGTTACGGGAGCCATAACCTGTCAAAACGAAGGCATCGATGAGTTCTACGGCTTTGACAGCTTTCAGCCGTCAACGGATAGATTAATGCCCAAAAAGGACAACCCGAATCTCAATCGGGTCTCGTAAGTTTTTTACCCTTCGTTTTTTCGACACGTGGATTTTTACGGTAAAACAGGATTACCGTGGCTGGCCTTCGATTTACCATCGCTGGAGAGTGGTGCACCATGGTACTGTTCCTTTTCAAATCCATGCACGCATTTCTAAAAGTCGTACGGCACTGTTTCGCTATTTCGGACGGATGTTGCACCTTGCACCGTGGATGTTGCACCCTGTAGATATCGATTATTCGGATGGCCATAACTTCTGGCTCGTTTAGAGTTACGGGAGCCATAACCTGTCAGAACGAAGGCCTCGATGAGTTCTGCGGCTTTGATAGCTTTCAGCCGTCAACGGATAGATTAATGCTCAAAAAGGACAACCCGAATCTCAATCGTGTCTCGTAAGTTTTTTACCCTTCGTTTTTTCGACACGTGGATTTTTACGGTAAAACAGGATTACCGTGGCTGGCCTTCGATTTACCATCGCTGGAGAGTGGTGCACCATGGTACTGTTCCGTTTCAAATCCATGCACGCATTTCTAAAAGTCGTACGGCACTGTTTCACCATTTCGGACGGATGCTGCACCTTGCACCGTGGATGTTGCACCCTGTAGGTATCGATTATTCGGACGGCCATAACTTCTGGCTCGTTTAGAGTTACGGAAGCCATAACATGTCAAAACGAAAGCCTCGATGAGTTCTACGGCTTTGACAGCTTTCAACCGTCAATGGATTGATTAATGCCCAAAAAGAACAACCCGAATCTCAATCGGGTCTCGTAAGTTTTTTACCCTTCGTTTTTTCGACACGTGGATTTTTACGGTAAAACAGGATTACGGTGGCTGGTCTTCGATTTACCATCGCTGGAGAGTGGTGCACCATGGTACTGTTCCGTTTCAAACCCATGCATGCATTTCTAAAAGTCGTACGGCACTGTTTCGCCATTTCGGATGGATGTTGCACCTTGCACCGTGAACGTTGCACCCTGTAGATATCGATTATTCGGACGGCCATAACTTCTGGCTCGTTTAGAGTTACGGGAGCCATAACCTGTCAGAACGAAGGCCTCGATGAGTTCTATGGTATTGACAGCTTTCAGCCGTCAACGGATAGATTAATGCTCAAAAAGGACAACCCGAATCTCAATCGTGTCTCGTAAGTTTTTTACCCTTCGTTTTTTCGACACGTCGATTTTTACGGTAAAACAGGATTACCGTGGCTGGCCTTCGACTTACCATCGCTGGAGAGTGGTGCACCAAGGTACTGTTCCATTTCAAATCCATGCACGCATTTCTAAAAGTCGTACGGCACTGTTTCGCCATTTCGGACGGATGCTGCACCTTGCACCGTGGATGTTGCACCCTATAGATATCGATTATTCGGACGGCCATAACTTCTGGCTCGTTTAGAGTTATGGGAGCCATAACATATCAAAATGAAGGCCTCGATGAGTTCTACGGCTTTGACAGCTTTCAACTGTCAACGGATTGATTAATGCCCAAAAAGGACAACCCGAATCTCAATCGTGTCTCGTAAGTTTTTTACCCTTTGTTTTTTCGACACCTGGATTTTTATGGTAAAACAGGATTACCGTGTCTGGCCTTTGATTTACCATCGCTGGAGAGTGGTGCACCATGGTAATGTTCCGTTTCAAACCCATGCACGCATTTCTAAAAGTCTTACGGCACTGTTTCGCCATTTCGGACGGATGTTGCACCTTGCACCGTGGATGTTGCACCCTGTAGATATCGATTATTCGGACGGCCATAACTTCTGGCTCGTTTAGGGTTACGGGAGCCATAACCTATCGAAACGAAGGCCTCGATGAGTTCTACGGCTTTGACAGCTTTTAGCCGTCAACGGATAGATTAATGCCCAAAAAGGACAACCCGAATCTCAATCGGGTCACTTAAGTTTTTTACCCCTCGTTTTTTCGACACGTGGATTTTTACGGCAAAATAGGATTACGGTGGCAGGCCTTCGATTTACCATCGCTGGACAGTGGTGCGCCATAGTACTATTCCGTTTCAAATCCATGCACGCATTTCTAAAAGTCATACGGCACTGTTTCGCCATTTCGGACGGATGTTGCACCTTGCACCGTGGATGTTGCACCCTGTAGATATCGATTATTCGGACGGCCATAACTTCTGGCTCGTTTAGAGTTACGGGAGCCATAACCTGTCAAAACGAAGACCTCGATGAGTTCTACGGTTTTGACAGCTTTCAGTCGTCAATGGATAGATTAATGCCCAAAAAGGACAACCAGAATCTCAATCGGGTCTAGTAAGTTTTTTACCCTTCGTTTTTTCGACACGTGGATTTTTACGGTAAAACTGGATTACCGTGGCCCGTCTTCGACTTCGCATCGCTGGAGAGTGGTGCACCATGGTACTGTTCCGTTTCAAATCCATGCACGCATTTCTAAAAGTCGTACGACACTGTTTCACCATTTCGGCTGGATGTTGCACCTTGCACCGTGGATGTTGCACCCTGTAGATATCGATTATTCAAACGACCATAACTTCTGCCTCGTTTAGAATTACGGGAGCCATAACCTGTCAAAACGAAGGCCTTGATGAGTTCTACGGATTTGACAGCTTTCAGCCGTCAACGGATAGATTAATGCCCAAAAAGGACAACCCGAATCTCAATCGGGTCTCGTAAGTTTTTTACCCTTCGTTTTTTCGATACGTGGATTTTTACGGTAAAACAGGATTACCGTGGCCCATCTTCGACTTCCCATCGCTGGTGAGTGGTGCACCATGGTACTGTTCCGTTTCGAATCCATGCACGCATTTCTAAAAGTCGTACGCACTGTTTCGCCATTTCGGACGGATGTTGCACCTTGCACCGTGGATGTTGCACCCTATAGATATCGATTATACGGACGACTATAACTTCTGGCTCGTTTAGAGCTACGGGATCCATAACCTGTCAAAACGAAGGCCTTGATGAGTTCTATGGTTATGACAGCTTTCAGCCATCAACGGATAGATTAATGCCCAAAAAGGATAACCCGAATCTCAATCGGGTCTCGTAAGTTTTTTACCCTTCGTTTTTTCGACACGTGGATTCTTACGGTAAAACAGGATTACGGTGGCTGGTCTTCGATTTACCATCGCTGGAGAGTGGTGCACCATGGTACTGTTCCGTTTCAAACCCATGCACGCATTTCTAAAAGTCGTACGGCACTGTTTCGCCATTTTGGACGGATGTTGCACCTTACACCGTGGATGTTGCACCCTGTAGATATCGATTATTCGGACGGCCATAACTTCTGGCTCGTTTAGAGTTACGGGAGCCATAACCTGTCAGAACGAAGGCCTCGATGAGTTTTACGTCTTTGACGGCTTTCAGCCGTCAACGGATAGATTAATGCTCAAAAAGGACAACCCGAATCTCAATCATGTCTCGTACGTTTTTTACCCTTCGTTTTCTTGACACGTGGATTTTTACGGTAAAACAGGATTACCGTGGCTGGCCTTCGATTTACCATCGCTGGAGAGTGGTGCACCATGGTACTGTTCCATTTCAAATCCGTGCACGCATTTCTAAATGTCGTACGGCACTGTTTCGCCATTTCGGACGGATGTTGCACCTTGCACCGTGCATGTTGCACGCTGTAGATATCGATTATTCGGACGGCCATAACATTTGGCTCGTTTAGAGTTACGGGAGCCATAACATGTCAAAACGAAGGCCTCGATGAGTTCTACGGCTTTGGTAGCTTTCAACCGTCAACGGATAGATTAATTCCCAAAAAGGACAACCCGAATCTCAATCGGGTATCGTAAGTTTTTTACCCTTCGTTTTTTCGACACGTGGATTTTTATGGTAAAACAGGATTACCGTGGCTGGCCTTCGATTTACCATCGCTGGAGAGTGGGGCACCGTGGTACGGTTCCATTTCAAACCCATGCATGCATTTCTAAAAGTCGTACGGCACTGTTTCGCCATTTCGGGCGGATGTTGCACCTTGCACCATGGATGTTGCACCCTGTAGATATCGATTATTCGGACGGCCATAACTTCTGGCTCGTTTAGAATTACGGGAGCCATAACCTGTCAAAACGAAGGCCTCGATGAGTTCTACGGCTTTGACAGCTTTCAGCCGTCAACGGAGAGATTAATGCCCAAAAAGGACAATCCGAATCTCAATCGGGTCTCGTAAGTTTTTTACCCCTCGTTTTTTCGACACGTGGATTTTTACGGTAAAACAGGATTACGGTGGCTGGTCTTCGATTTACCATCGCTGAAGAGTGGTGCACCATGGTACTGCTCCTTTTCAAATCCATGCACGCATTTCTAAAAGTCGTACGACACTGTTTCGCCATTTCGGACGGATGTTGCACCTTGCACCGTGGATGTTGCACCCTGTACATATCGATTATACGGACGACCATAACTTCTGGCTCGTTTAGAGTTACGGAAGCCATAACCTGTCAAAACGAAGGCCTCGATGAGTTCTACGGCTTCGACCGCTTTCAGCCGTCAACGGATAGATTAATGCCCAAAAAGGACAACCCGAATCTCAATCGGGTCTAGTAAGATTTTTACCCTTCGTTTTTTCGACACGTGGATTTTTACGGTAAAACGGGATTACCGTGGCCGTTCTTCGACTTCGCATCGCTGGATAGTGGTGCACCACGGTAGTGTTCCGTTTCAAATCCATGCACGCATTTCTAAAAGTCGTACGGCACTGTTTCACCATTTCGGACGGATGTTGCACCTTGCACTGTGGATGTTGCACCCTGTAGATATCGATTATCCAAACGGCCATAACTTCTGGCTCGTTTAGAGTTACGGGAGCCATAACCTGTCAAAACGAAGGCCACGATGAGTTCTACGGCTTTGACTGCTTTCAGCCATCAACGGATAGAATAAGGCCCAAAAAGGACAACCCGAATCTCAATCGGGTCTCGTATGTTTTTTACCCTTCGTTTTTTCGACACGTGGATTTTTACGGTAAACTAGGATAACCGTGGCCCATCTTCGACTTCCCATCGCTGGAGAGTGGTGCACCATGGTACTGTTACGTTTCAAATCCATGCACGCATTTCTAAAAGTCGTACGGTACTGTTTCGCCATTTCGGACGGATGTTGCACCGTGCACCGTGGATGTTGCACCCTGTATATATCGATTATTCGGACGGCCATAACTTCTGGCTCGTTTAGAGTTACGGGAGCCATAAGCAGTCAAAACGAAGGCCTCCATGAGTTCTACGGCTTTGATAGCTTTCAGCCGTCAACGGATAGATTAATGCCCAAAAAGGACAACCCGAATCTCAATCGGGTCTCGTAAGTTTTTTGCCCTTCGTTTTTTCGACACGTGGATTTTTACGATAAAACGGGATTACTGTGAATGGCCTTCGATTTACCATCGCTGGAGAGTGGTGAACCATGGTACTGTTCCGTTTCAAATCCATGCACGCATTTCTAAAAGTCGTACGACACTGTTTCGCCATTTCGGACGGATGTTGCATCTTGCACCGTGGATGTTGCACCCTGTAGATATCGATTATTCGTACGGCCATAACTTCTGGCTCGTTTAGAGTTACGGGAGCCATAACCTATCAAAACGAAGGCCTCGATGAGTTCTACGGCTTTGATAGCTTTAAGCCATCAATGGATAGATTAATGCCCAAAAAGGACAACCCGAATCTCAATCGGGTCTCGTAATTTTTTTACCTTTCGTTTTTTCGACACGTGGATTTTTACGGTAAAACTGGATTACCGTGGCCCATCTTCGACTTCACATCGCTGGAGAGTGGTGCACCATGGTACTGTTCCGTTTCAAATCCATGCACGCATTTCTAAAAGTCTTACGACACTGTTTCTCCATTTCGGACAGATGTTGCACCTTGCACCGTGGATGTTGCACCCTGTAGATATCGATTATTCGGACGGCCATAACTTCTGGCTCGTTTAGAGTTACGGGAGCCATAAGCTGTCAAAACGAAGGCCCCAACGATTTCTACGGCTTTGACAGCTTTCAGTCGTCAATGGATAGATTAATGCCCAATAAGGACAACCCGAATCTCAATCGGGTCTCGTAAGTTTTTTACCCTTCGTTTTTTCGACACGTGGATTTTTACGGTAAAACGGGATTACCGTGAATGGCCTTCGATTTACCATCGCTGGAGAGTGGTGCACCATGGTACTGTTCTGTTTCAAATCCATGCACGCATTTCTAAAAGTCGTACGGCACTGTTTCGCCATTTCGGACGGATGTTGCACCTTGCACCGTGGATGTTGCACCCTGTAGATATCGATTATTCGGACGGCCATAACTTCTGGCTCGTTTAGAGTTACAGGAGCCATAACCTGTCAAAACGAAGGCCTCGATTAGTTCTACGGCTTTGATAGCTTTCAGCCGTCAACGGATAGATTAATTCCCAAAAAGGACAACCCGAATCTCAATCGGGTCTCGTAAGTTTTTTACCCTTCGTTTTTTCGACACGTGGATTTTTACGGTAAAACGGGATTACCGTGAATGGCCTTCGATTTACCATCGCTGGAGAGTGATGCACCATGGTGCTGTTCCGTTTCAAATCCGTGCACGCATTTCTAATAGTCGTTTGGCACTGTTTCGCCATTTCGGACAGATGTTGCACCTTGCACCGTGGATGTTGCACCCTGTAGATATCGATTATTCGGACGGCCATAACTTCTGGCTCGTTTAGAGTTACGGGAGCCATAAGCTGTCAAAACGAAGGCCTCAATGAGTTCTACGGCTTTGATAGCTTTCAGCCGTCAACGGATAGATTAATGCCCAAAAAGGACAACCCGAATCTCAATCGGGTCTCGTAAGTTTTTTACCCTTCGTTTTTTCGACACGTGGATTTTTACGGTAAACTAGGATAACCGTGGCCCATCTTCGACTTCCCATCGCTGGAGAGTGGTGCACCATGGTAGTGTTCCGTTTCAAATCCATGCACGCATTTCTAAAAGTCGTACGGCACTGTTTCATCATTTCGGACGGTTGTTGCACCTTGCACTGTGGATGTTGCACCCTGTAGATATCGATTATCCAAACGGCCATAACTTCTGGCTCGTTTAGAGTTACGGGAGCCATAACCTGTCAAAACGAAGGCCACGATGAGTTCTACGGCTTTGACAGCTTTCAGCCATCAACGGATAGATTAAGGCCCAAAAAGGACAACCCGAATCTCAATCGGGTCTCGTATGTTTTTTACCCTTCGTTTTTTCGACACGTGGATTTTTACGGTAAACTAGGATAACCGTGGCCCATCTTCGACTTCCCATCGCTGGAGAGTGGTGCACCATGGTACTGTTCCGTTCCAAATCCATGCACGCATTTCTAAAAGTCGTACGGTACTGTTTCGCCATTTCGGACGGATGTTGCACCTTGCACCGTGGATGTTGCACCCTGTAGATATCGATTATTCGGACGGCCATAACTTCTGGCTCGTTTAGAGTTACGGGAGCCATAAGCAGTCAAAACGAAGGCCTCCATGAGTTCTACGGCTTTGATAGCTTTCAGCCGTCAACGGATAGATTAATGCCCAAAAAGGACAACCCGAATCTCAATCGGGTCTCGTAAGTTTTTTGCCCTTCGTTTTTTCGACACGTGGATTTTTACGATAAAACGGGATTACCGTGAATGGCCTTCGATTTACCATCGCTGGAGAGTGGTGCACCATGGTACTGTTCCGTTTCAAATCCATGCACGCATTTCTAAAAGTCGTACGACACTGTTTCGCCATTTCGGACGGATGTTGCATCTTGCACCGTGGATGTTGCACCCTGTAGATATCGATTATTCGTACGGCCATAACTTCTGGCTCGTTTAGAGTTACGGGAGCCATAACCTATCAAAACGAAGGCCTCGATGAGTTCTACGGCTTTGATAGCTTTAAGACATCAATGGATAGATTAATGCCCAAAAAGGACAACCCGAATCTCAATCGGGTCTCGTAATTTTTTTACCTTTCGTTTTTTCGACACGTGGATTTTTACGGTAAAACTGGATTACCGTGGCCCATCTTCGACTTCACATCGCTGGAGAGTGGTGCACCATGGTACTGTTCCGTTTCAAATCCATGCACACATTTCTAAAAGTCTTACGACACTGTTTCTCCATTTCGGACAGATGTTGCACCTTGCACCGTGGATGTTGCACCCTGTAGATATCGATTATTCGGACGGCCATAACTTCTGGCTCGTTTAGAGTTACGGGAGCCATAAGCTGTCAAAACGAAGGCCCCAATGATTTCTACGGCTTTGACAGCTTTCAGTCGTCAATGGATAGATTAATGCCCAATAAGGACAACCCGAATCTCAATCGGGTCTCGTAAGTTTTTTACCCTTCGTTTTTTCGACACGTGGATTTTTACGGTAAAATGGGATTACCGTGAATGGCCTTCGATTTACCATCGCTGGAGAGTGGTGCACCATGGTACTGTTCTGTTTCAAATCCATGCACGCATTTCTAAAAGTCGTACGGCACGTTTCGCCATTTCGGACGGATGTTGCACCTTGCACCGTGGATGTTGCACCCTGTAGATATCGATTATTCGGACGGCCATAACTTCTGGCTCGTTTAGAGTTACAGGAGCCATAACCTGTCAAAACGAAGGCCTCGATTAGTTCTACGGCTTTGATAGCTTTCAGCCGTCAACAGATAGATTAATTCCCAAAAAGGACAACCCGAATCTCAATCGGGTCTCGTAAGTTTTTTACCCTTCGTTTTTTCGACACGTGGATTTTTACGGTAAAACGGGATTACCGTGAATGGCCTTCGATTTACCATCGCTAGAGAGTGATGCACCATGGTGCTGTTCCGTTTCAAATCTGTGCACGCATTTCTAAAAGTCGTACGGCACTGTTTCGCCATTTCGGACGGATGTTGCACCTTGCACCGTGGATGTTGCACCCTGTAGATATCGATTATTCGGACGGCCATAACTTCTGGCTCGTTTAGAGTTACGGGAGCCATAAGCTGTCAAAACGAAGGCCTCAATGAGTTCTACGGCTTTGATAGCTTTCAGCCGTCAACGGATAGATTAATTCCCAAAAAGGACAACCTGAATCTCAATCTGGTCTCGTAAGTTTTTAACCCTTCGTTTTTTCGAAACGTGGATTTTTACGGTAAAATAGGATTACGGTGGCTGGTCTTCGATTTACCATGGCTGGAGAGTGGTGCACCATGGTACTGTTCCGTTTCAAATCCATGCACGCATTTCTAAAAGTCGTACGGCACTGTTTCGCCATTTCGGACGGATGTTGCACCTTGAACCGTGGATGTTGCACCCTGTAGATATCGATTATTCGGACGGCCATAACTTCTGGCTCGTTTAGAGTTACGGGAGCCATAAGATGTCAAAACGAAGGCCTCCATGAGTTCTATGGCTTTGACAGCTTTCAGCCGTCAACGGATAGATTAATGCCCAAAAAGGACAAACCGAATCTCAATCGGGTCTCGTAAGTTTTTTACCCTTCGTTTTTTTCGACACGTGGATTTTTACGGTAAAACGGGATTACCGTGGCCCGTCTTCGACTTCCCATCGCTGGAGAGTGGTGCACCATGGTACTGTTCCATTTCAAATCCATGCACACATTTCTAAAAGTCGTACGACAATGTTTTCGCCATTTCGGACGGATGTTTGCACCTTGCACTGTGGATGTTGCACCCTGTAGATATCGATTATTCAGACGGCCATAACTTCTGGCTCGTTTAGAGTTACAGGAGCCATAACCTGTCAAAATGAAGGCCTCGATGAGTTCTACGGCTTTGACCATTTTTCAGCCATCAACAGATAGATTAATGTCCAAAAAGGACAACCTGAATCTCAATCGGGTCTCGTAACTTTTTTACCCTTCGTTTTTTCGACACGTGGATTTTTACGGTAAAACGGGATTACCGTGGCCCGTCTTCGACTTCCCATCGCTGGAGAGTGGTGCACCATGGTACTGTTCCATTTCGAATCCATGCACGCATTTCAAAAAGTCGTGCGGCACTGTTTCGCCATTTCGGACGGATGTTGCACCTTGCACCGTTGATGTTGCACCCTGTAGATATCGATTATTCGGACGGCCATAACTTCTGGCTCGTATAGAGTTACGGGAGCCATAAGCTGTCAAAACGAAGGCCTCGATGAGTTCTACGACTTTGACAGCTTTCAGCCATCAACGGATAGATTAATGCCAAAAAAGGACAACCCGAATCTCAATCGGGTCTCGTAAGTTTTTTACCCTTCGTTTTTTCGACACGTGGATTTTTTACGGTAAAACAGGATTACCGTGGCCCATCTTCGACTTCCCATCGCTGGAGAGTGGTGCACCATGGTACTGTTCCATTTCGAATCCATGCACGCATTTCTAAA
>CM060934.1:3151731-3252120 GCA_030765085.1 Allium cepa
CGATAAAACGGGATTACTGTGAATGGCCTTCGATTTACCATCGCTGGAGAGTGGTGAACCATGGTACTGTTCCGTTTCAAATCCATGCACGCATTTCTAAAAGTCGTACGACACTGTTTCGCCATTTCGGACGGATGTTGCATCTTGCACCGTGGATGTTGCACCCTGTAGATATCGATTATTCGTACGGCCATAACTTCTGGCTCGTTTAGAGTTACGGGAGCCATAACCTATCAAAACGAAGGCCTCGATGAGTTCTACGGCTTTGATAGCTTTAAGCCATCAATGGATAGATTAATGCCCAAAAAGGACAACCCGAATCTCAATCGGGTCTCGTAATTTTTTTACCTTTCGTTTTTTCGACACGTGGATTTTTACGGTAAAACTGGATTACCGTGGCCCATCTTCGACTTCACATCGCTGGAGAGTGGTGCACCATGGTACTGTTCCGTTTCAAATCCATGCACGCATTTCTAAAAGTCTTACGACACTGTTTCTCCATTTCGGACAGATGTTGCACCTTGCACCGTGGATGTTGCACCCTGTAGATATCGATTATTCGGACGGCCATAACTTCTGGCTCGTTTAGAGTTACGGGAGCCATAAGCTGTCAAAACGAAGGCCCCAACGATTTCTACGGCTTTGACAGCTTTCAGTCGTCAATGGATAGATTAATGCCCAATAAGGACAACCCGAATCTCAATCGGGTCTCGTAAGTTTTTTACCCTTCGTTTTTTCGACACGTGGATTTTTACGGTAAAACGGGATTACCGTGAATGGCCTTCGATTTACCATCGCTGGAGAGTGGTGCACCATGGTACTGTTCTGTTTCAAATCCATGCACGCATTTCTAAAAGTCGTACGGCACTGTTTCGCCATTTCGGACGGATGTTGCACCTTGCACCGTGGATGTTGCACCCTGTAGATATCGATTATTCGGACGGCCATAACTTCTGGCTCGTTTAGAGTTACAGGAGCCATAACCTGTCAAAACGAAGGCCTCGATTAGTTCTACGGCTTTGATAGCTTTCAGCCGTCAACGGATAGATTAATTCCCAAAAAGGACAACCCGAATCTCAATCGGGTCTCGTAAGTTTTTTACCCTTCGTTTTTTCGACACGTGGATTTTTACGGTAAAACGGGATTACCGTGAATGGCCTTCGATTTACCATCGCTGGAGAGTGATGCACCATGGTGCTGTTCCGTTTCAAATCCGTGCACGCATTTCTAATAGTCGTTTGGCACTGTTTCGCCATTTCGGACAGATGTTGCACCTTGCACCGTGGATGTTGCACCCTGTAGATATCGATTATTCGGACGGCCATAACTTCTGGCTCGTTTAGAGTTACGGGAGCCATAAGCTGTCAAAACGAAGGCCTCAATGAGTTCTACGGCTTTGATAGCTTTCAGCCGTCAACGGATAGATTAATGCCCAAAAAGGACAACCCGAATCTCAATCGGGTCTCGTAAGTTTTTTACCCTTCGTTTTTTCGACACGTGGATTTTTACGGTAAACTAGGATAACCGTGGCCCATCTTCGACTTCCCATCGCTGGAGAGTGGTGCACCATGGTAGTGTTCCGTTTCAAATCCATGCACGCATTTCTAAAAGTCGTACGGCACTGTTTCATCATTTCGGACGGTTGTTGCACCTTGCACTGTGGATGTTGCACCCTGTAGATATCGATTATCCAAACGGCCATAACTTCTGGCTCGTTTAGAGTTACGGGAGCCATAACCTGTCAAAACGAAGGCCACGATGAGTTCTACGGCTTTGACAGCTTTCAGCCATCAACGGATAGATTAAGGCCCAAAAAGGACAACCCGAATCTCAATCGGGTCTCGTATGTTTTTTACCCTTCGTTTTTTCGACACGTGGATTTTTACGGTAAACTAGGATAACCGTGGCCCATCTTCGACTTCCCATCGCTGGAGAGTGGTGCACCATGGTACTGTTCCGTTCCAAATCCATGCACGCATTTCTAAAAGTCGTACGGTACTGTTTCGCCATTTCGGACGGATGTTGCACCTTGCACCGTGGATGTTGCACCCTGTAGATATCGATTATTCGGACGGCCATAACTTCTGGCTCGTTTAGAGTTACGGGAGCCATAAGCAGTCAAAACGAAGGCCTCCATGAGTTCTACGGCTTTGATAGCTTTCAGCCGTCAACGGATAGATTAATGCCCAAAAAGGACAACCCGAATCTCAATCGGGTCTCGTAAGTTTTTTGCCCTTCGTTTTTTCGACACGTGGATTTTTACGATAAAACGGGATTACCGTGAATGGCCTTCGATTTACCATCGCTGGAGAGTGGTGCACCATGGTACTGTTCCGTTTCAAATCCATGCACGCATTTCTAAAAGTCGTACGACACTGTTTCGCCATTTCGGACGGATGTTGCATCTTGCACCGTGGATGTTGCACCCTGTAGATATCGATTATTCGTACGGCCATAACTTCTGGCTCGTTTAGAGTTACGGGAGCCATAACCTATCAAAACGAAGGCCTCGATGAGTTCTACGGCTTTGATAGCTTTAAGACATCAATGGATAGATTAATGCCCAAAAAGGACAACCCGAATCTCAATCGGGTCTCGTAATTTTTTTACCTTTCGTTTTTTCGACACGTGGATTTTTACGGTAAAACTGGATTACCGTGGCCCATCTTCGACTTCACATCGCTGGAGAGTGGTGCACCATGGTACTGTTCCGTTTCAAATCCATGCACACATTTCTAAAAGTCTTACGACACTGTTTCTCCATTTCGGACAGATGTTGCACCTTGCACCGTGGATGTTGCACCCTGTAGATATCGATTATTCGGACGGCCATAACTTCTGGCTCGTTTAGAGTTACGGGAGCCATAAGCTGTCAAAACGAAGGCCCCAATGATTTCTACGGCTTTGACAGCTTTCAGTCGTCAATGGATAGATTAATGCCCAATAAGGACAACCCGAATCTCAATCGGGTCTCGTAAGTTTTTTACCCTTCGTTTTTTCGACACGTGGATTTTTACGGTAAAATGGGATTACCGTGAATGGCCTTCGATTTACCATCGCTGGAGAGTGGTGCACCATGGTACTGTTCTGTTTCAAATCCATGCACGCATTTCTAAAAGTCGTACGGCACGTTTCGCCATTTCGGACGGATGTTGCACCTTGCACCGTGGATGTTGCACCCTGTAGATATCGATTATTCGGACGGCCATAACTTCTGGCTCGTTTAGAGTTACAGGAGCCATAACCTGTCAAAACGAAGGCCTCGATTAGTTCTACGGCTTTGATAGCTTTCAGCCGTCAACAGATAGATTAATTCCCAAAAAGGACAACCCGAATCTCAATCGGGTCTCGTAAGTTTTTTACCCTTCGTTTTTTCGACACGTGGATTTTTACGGTAAAACGGGATTACCGTGAATGGCCTTCGATTTACCATCGCTAGAGAGTGATGCACCATGGTGCTGTTCCGTTTCAAATCTGTGCACGCATTTCTAAAAGTCGTACGGCACTGTTTCGCCATTTCGGACGGATGTTGCACCTTGCACCGTGGATGTTGCACCCTGTAGATATCGATTATTCGGACGGCCATAACTTCTGGCTCGTTTAGAGTTACGGGAGCCATAAGCTGTCAAAACGAAGGCCTCAATGAGTTCTACGGCTTTGATAGCTTTCAGCCGTCAACGGATAGATTAATTCCCAAAAAGGACAACCTGAATCTCAATCTGGTCTCGTAAGTTTTTAACCCTTCGTTTTTTCGAAACGTGGATTTTTACGGTAAAATAGGATTACGGTGGCTGGTCTTCGATTTACCATGGCTGGAGAGTGGTGCACCATGGTACTGTTCCGTTTCAAATCCATGCACGCATTTCTAAAAGTCGTACGGCACTGTTTCGCCATTTCGGACGGATGTTGCACCTTGAACCGTGGATGTTGCACCCTGTAGATATCGATTATTCGGACGGCCATAACTTCTGGCTCGTTTAGAGTTACGGGAGCCATAAGATGTCAAAACGAAGGCCTCCATGAGTTCTATGGCTTTGACAGCTTTCAGCCGTCAACGGATAGATTAATGCCCAAAAAGGACAAACCGAATCTCAATCGGGTCTCGTAAGTTTTTTACCCTTCGTTTTTTCGACACGTGGATTTTTACGGTAAAACGGGATTACCGTGGCCCGTCTTCGACTTCCCATCGCTGGAGAGTGGTGCACCATGGTACTGTTCCATTTCAAATCCATGCACACATTTCTAAAAGTCGTACGACAATGTTTCGCCATTTCGGACGGATGTTGCACCTTGCACTGTGGATGTTGCACCCTGTAGATATCGATTATTCAGACGGCCATAACTTCTGGCTCGTTTAGAGTTACAGGAGCCATAACCTGTCAAAATGAAGGCCTCGATGAGTTCTACGGCTTTGACCATTTTCAGCCATCAACAGATAGATTAATGTCCAAAAAGGACAACCTGAATCTCAATCGGGTCTCGTAACTTTTTTACCCTTCGTTTTTCGACACGTGGATTTTTACGGTAAAACGGGATTACCGTGGCCCGTCTTCGACTTCCCATCGCTGGAGAGTGGTGCACCATGGTACTGTTCCATTTCGAATCCATGCACGCATTTCAAAAAGTCGTGCGGCACTGTTTCGCCATTTCGGACGGATGTTGCACCTTGCACCGTTGATGTTGCACCCTGTAGATATCGATTATTCGGACGGCCATAACTTCTGGCTCGTATAGAGTTACGGGAGCCATAAGCTGTCAAAACGAAGGCCTCGATGAGTTCTACGACTTTGACAGCTTTCAGCCATCAACGGATAGATTAATGCCAAAAAAGGACAACCCGAATCTCAATCGGGTCTCGTAAGTTTTTTACCCTTCGTTTTTTCGACACGTGGATTTTTACGGTAAAACAGGATTACCGTGGCCCATCTTCGACTTCCCATCGCTGGAGAGTGGTGCACCATGGTACTGTTCCATTTCGAATCCATGCACGCATTTCTAAAAGTCGTACGCACTGTTTCGCCATTTCGGACGGATGTTGCACCTTACACCGTGGATGTTGCACCCTATAGATATCGATTATACGGACGACTATAACTTCTGGCTCGTTTAGAGCTACGGGATCCATAACCTGTCAAAACGAAGGCCTTGATGAGTTCTATGGTTATGACAGCTTTCAGCCATCAACGGATAGATTAATGCCCAAAAAGGACAACCCGAATCTCAATCGGGTCTCGTAATTTTTTTACCCTTCGTTTTTTCGACACGTGGATTCTTACGGTAAAACAGGATTACGGTGGCTGGTCTTCGATTTACCATCGCTGGAGAGTGGTGCACCATGGTACTGTTCCGTTTCAAACCCATGCACGCATTTCTAAAAGTCGTACGACACTGTTTCGCCATTTTGGACGGATGTTGCACCTTACACCATGGATGTTGCACCCTGTAGATATCGATTATTCGGACGACCATAACTTCTGGCTCGTTTAGAGTTACGGGAGCCATAACCTGTCAGAACGAAGGCCTCGATGAGTTTTACGTCTTTGACAGCTTTCAGCCGTCAACGGATAGATTAATGCTCAAAAAGGACAACCCGAATCTCAATCATGTCTCGTACGTTTTTTACCCTTCGTTTTCTTGACACGTGGATTTTTACGGTAAAACAGGATTACCGTGGCTGGCCTTCGATTTACCATCGCTGGAGAGTGGTGCACCATGGTACTGTTCCATTTCAAATCCGTGCACGCATTTCTAAATGTCGTACGGCACTGTTTCGCCATTTCGGACGGATGTTGCACCTTGCACCGTGCATGTTGCACGCTGTAGATATCGATTATTCGGACGGCCATAACATTTGGCTCGTTTAGAGTTACGGGAGCCATAACATGTCAAAACGAAGGCCTCGATGAGTTCTACGGCTTTGGTAGCTTTCAACCGTCAACGGATAGATTAATTCCCAAAAAGGACAACCCGAATCTCAATCGGGTATCGTAAGTTTTTTACCCTTCGTTTTTTCGACACGTGGATTTTTACGGTAAAACAGGATTACCGTGGCTGGCCTTCGATTTACCATCGCTGGAGAGTGGGGCACCGTGGTACTGTTCCATTTCAAACCCATGCATGCATTTCTAAAAGTCGTACGGCACTGTTTCGCCATTTCGGGCGGATGTTGCACCTTGCACCATGGATGTTGCACCCTGTAGATATCGATTATTCGGACGGCCATAACTTCTGGCTCGTTTAGAATTACGGGAGCCATAACCTGCCAAAACGAAGGCCTCAATGAGTTCTACGGCTTTGACAGCTTTCAGCCGTCAACGGATAGATTAATGCCCAAAAAGGACAACCCGAATCTCAATCGGGTCTCGTAAGTTTTTTACCCTTCGTTTTTTCGACACGTGGAATTTTATGGTAAAACATGATTACGGTGGCTGGTCTTCGATTTACCTTCGCTGGAGAGTGGTGCACCATGGTATTGTTCCGTTTCAAATCAATGCACGCATTTCTAAAAGTCGTATGGCACTGTTTCTCCATTTCGGACGGATGTTGCACCTTGCACCGTGGATGTTGCACCCTGTAGATATCGATTATTCGGACGGCCATAACTTCTGGCTCGTTTAGAGTTACGGGAGCCATAAACTGTCAAAACGAAGGCCTCGATGAGTTCTACGGCATTGACAGCTTTCAACCATCAACGGATAGATTAATGCCCAAAAAGGACAACCCGAATCTCAATCGGGTCTCGTAAGTTTTTTACCCTTCGTTTTTTCGACACGTGGATTTTTACGTTAAAACAGGATTACCGTGGCTGGCCTTGGTGCACCATGGTACTGTTCCGTTTCAAACCCATTCTCGCATTTCTAAAAGTCGTACGGCATTGTTTCGCCATTTCGGACGGATGTTGCACCTTGCACCGTGGATGTTGCACCCTGTAGATATCGATTATTCGGACGGCCATAACTTCTAGCTCGTTTAGAGTTACGGGAGCCATAACCTGTCAAAATGAAGGCCTCGATGAGTTCTACGGCTTTGACAGCTTTCAGCCGTCAACGGATAGATTAATGCCCAAAAAGGACAACCCGAATCTCAATCGGGTCTCGTAAGTTTTTTACCCTTCGTTTTTTCGACACGTGGATTTTTACGGTAAAACAGGATTACCGTGGCTGGCCTTCGATTTACCATCGCTGGAGAGTGGTGCACCATGGTACTGTTCCTTTTCAAATCCATGCACGCATTTCTAAAAGTCGTACGGCACTGTTTCGCTATTTCGGACGGATGTTGCACCTTGCACCGTGGATGTTGCACCCTGTAGATATCGATTATTCGGATGGCCATAACTTCTGGCTCGTTTAGAGTTACGGGAGCCATAACCTGTCAGAACGAAGGCCTCGATGAGTTCTGCGGCTTTGATAGCTTTCAGCCGTCAACGGATAGATTAATGCTCAAAAAGGACAACCCGAATCTCAATCGTGTCTCGTAAGTTTTTTACCCTTCGTTTTTTCGACACGTGGATTTTTACGGTAAAACAGGATTACCGTGGCTGGCCTTCGATTTACCATCGCTGGAGAGTGGTGCACCATGGTACTGTTCCGTTTCAAATCCATGCACGCATTTCTAAAAGTCGTACGGCACTGTTTCACCATTTCGGACGGATGCTGCACCTTGCACCGTGGATGTTGCACCCTGTAGGTATCGATTATTCGGACGGCCATAACTTCTGGCTCGTTTAGAGTTACGGAAGCCATAACATGTCAAAACGAAAGCCTCGATGAGTTCTACGGCTTTGACAGCTTTCAACCGTCAATGGATTGATTAATGCCCAAAAAGAACAACCCGAATCTCAATCGGGTCTCGTAAGTTTTTTACCCTTCGTTTTTTCGACACGTGGATTTTTACGGTAAAACAGGATTACGGTGGCTGGTCTTCGATTTACCATCGCTGGAGAGTGGTGCACCATGGTACTGTTCCGTTTCAAACCCATGCATGCATTTCTAAAAGTCGTACGGCACTGTTTCGCCATTTCGGATGGATGTTGCACCTTGCACCGTGAACGTTGCACCCTGTAGATATCGATTATTCGGACGGCCATAACTTCTGGCTCGTTTAGAGTTACGGGAGCCATAACCTGTCAGAACGAAGGCCTCGATGAGTTCTATGGTATTGACAGCTTTCAGCCGTCAACGGATAGATTAATGCTCAAAAAGGACAACCCGAATCTCAATCGTGTCTCGTAAGTTTTTTACCCTTCGTTTTTTCGACACGTCGATTTTTACGGTAAAACAGGATTACCGTGGCTGGCCTTCGACTTACCATCGCTGGAGAGTGGTGCACCAAGGTACTGTTCCATTTCAAATCCATGCACGCATTTCTAAAAGTCGTACGGCACTGTTTCGCCATTTCGGACGGATGCTGCACCTTGCACCGTGGATGTTGCACCCTATAGATATCGATTATTCGGACGGCCATAACTTCTGGCTCGTTTAGAGTTACGGGAGCCATAACCTGTCAAAACGAAGGCCTCGATGAGTTCTACGGCTTTGACAGCTTTCAGCCGTCAACGGAGAGATTAATGCCCAAAAAGGACAATCCGAATCTCAATCGGGTCTCGTAAGTTTTTTACCCCTCGTTTTTTCGACACGTGGATTTTTACGGTAAAACAGGATTACGGTGGCTGGTCTTCGATTTACCATCGCTGAAGAGTGGTGCACCATGGTACTGCTCCTTTTCAAATCCATGCACGCATTTCTAAAAGTCGTACGACACTGTTTCGCCATTTCGGACGGATGTTGCACCTTGCACCGTGGATGTTGCACCCTGTACATATCGATTATACGGACGACCATAACTTCTGGCTCGTTTAGAGTTACGGAAGCCATAACCTGTCAAAACGAAGGCCTCGATGAGTTCTACGGCTTCGACCGCTTTCAGCCGTCAACGGATAGATTAATGCCCAAAAAGGACAACCCGAATCTCAATCGAGTCTAGTAAGATTTTTACCCTTCGTTTTTTCGACACGTGGATTTTTACGGTAAAACGGGATTACCGTGGCCGTTCTTCGACTTCGCATCGCTGGATAGTGGTGCACCACGGTAGTGTTCCGTTTCAAATCCATGCACGCATTTCTAAAAGTCGTACGGCACTGTTTCACCATTTCGGACGGATGTTGCACCTTGCACTGTGGATGTTGCACCCTGTAGATATCGATTATCCAAACGGCCATAACTTCTGGCTCGTTTAGAGTTTCGGGAGCCATAACCTGTCAAAACGAAGGCCACGATGAGTTCTACGGCTTTGACTGCTTTCAGCCATCAACGGATAGAATAAGGCCCAAAAAGGACAACCCGAATCTCAATCGGGTCTCGTATGTTTTTTACCCTTCGTTTTTTCGACACGTGGATTTTTACGGTAAACTAGGATAACCGTGGCCCATCTTCGACTTCCCATCGCTGGAGAGTGGTGCACCATGGTACTGTTACGTTTCAAATCCATGCACGCATTTCTAAAAGTCGTACGGTACTGTTTCGCCATTTCGGACGGATGTTGCACCGTGCACCGTGGATGTTGCACCCTGTATATATCGATTATTCGGACGGCCATAACTTCTGGCTCGTTTAGAGTTACGGGAGCCATAAGCAGTCAAAACGAAGGCCTCCATGAGTTCTACGGCTTTGATAGCTTTCAGCCGTCAACGGATAGATTAATGCCCAAAAAGGACAACCCGAATCTCAATCGGGTCTCGTAAGTTTTTTGCCCTTCGTTTTTTCGACACGTGGATTTTTACGATAAAACGGGATTACTGTGAATGGCCTTCGATTTACCATCGCTGGAGAGTGGTGAACCATGGTACTGTTCCGTTTCAAATCCATGCACGCATTTCTAAAAGTCGTACGACACTGTTTCGCCATTTCGGACGGATGTTGCATCTTGCACCGTGGATGTTGCACCCTGTAGATATCGATTATTCGTACGGCCATAACTTCTGGCTCGTTTAGAGTTATGGGAGCCATAAGCTGTCAAAACGAAGGCCTCGATGAGTTCTACGGCTTTGATAGCTTTAAGCCATCAATGGATAGATTAATGCCCAAAAAGGACAACCCGAATCTCAATCGGGTCTCGTAATTTTTTTACCTTTCGTTTTTTCGACACGTGGATTTTTACGGTAAAACTGGATTACCGTGGCCCATCTTCGACTTCACATCGCTGGAGAGTGGTGCACCATGGTACTGTTCCGTTTCAAATCCATGCACGCATTTCTAAAAGTCTTACGACACTGTTTCTCCATTTCGGACAGATGTTGCACCTTGCACCGTGGATGTTGCACCCTGTAGATATCGATTATTCGGACGGCCATAACTTCTGGCTCGTTTAGAGTTACGGGAGCCATAAGCTGTCAAAACGAAGGCCCCAACGATTTCTACGGCTTTGACAGCTTTCAGTCGTCAATGGATAGATTAATGCCCAATAAGGACAACCCGAATCTCAATCGGGTCTCGTAAGTTTTTTACCCTTCGTTTTTTCGACACGTGGATTTTTACGGTAAAACGGGATTACCGTGAATGGCCTTCGATTTACCATCGCTGGAGAGTGGTGCACCATGGTACTGTTCTGTTTCAAATCCATGCACGCATTTCTAAAAGTCGTACGGCACTGTTTCGCCATTTCGGACGGATGTTGCACCTTGCACCGTGGATGTTGCACCCTGTAGATATCGATTATTCGGACGGCCATAACTTCTGGCTCGTTTAGAGTTACAGGAGCCATAACCTGTCAAAACGAAGGCCTCGATTAGTTCTACGGCTTTGATAGCTTTCAGCCGTCAACGGATAGATTAATTCCCAAAAAGGACAACCCGAATCTCAATCGGGTCTCGTAAGTTTTTTACCCTTCGTTTTTTCGACACGTGGATTTTTACGGTAAAACGGGATTACCGTGAATGGCCTTCGATTTACCATCGCTGGAGAGTGATGCACCATGGTGCTGTTCCGTTTCAAATCCGTGCACGCATTTCTAATAGTCGTTTGGCACTGTTTCGCCATTTCGGACAGATGTTGCACCTTGCACCGTGGATGTTGCACCCTGTAGATATCGATTATTCGGACGGCCATAACTTCTGGCTCGTTTAGAGTTACGGGAGCCATAAGCTGTCAAAACGAAGGCCTCAATGAGTTCTACGGCTTTGATAGCTTTCAGCCGTCAACGGATAGATTAATGCCCAAAAAGGACAACCCGAATCTCAATCGGGTCTCGTAAGTTTTTTACCCTTCGTTTTTTCGACACGTGGATTTTTACGGTAAACTTGGATAACCGTGGCCCATCTTCGACTTCCCATCGCTGGAGAGTGGTGCACCATGGTAGTGTTCCGTTTCAAATCCATGCACGCATTTCTAAAAGTCGTACGGCACTGTTTCACCATTTCGGACGGTTGTTGCACCTTGCACTGTGGATGTTGCACCCTGTAGATATCGATTATCCAAACGGCCATAACTTCTGGCTCGTTTAGAGTTACGGGAGCCATAACCTGTCAAAACGAAGGCCACGATGAGTTCTACGGCTTTGACAGCTTTCAGCCATCAACGGATAGATTAAGGCCCAAAAAGGACAACCCGAATCTCAATCGGGTCTCGTATGTTTTTTACCCTTCGTTTTTTCGACACGTGGATTTTTACGGTAAACTAGGATAACCGTGGCCCATCTTCGACTTCCCATCGCTGGAGAGTGGTGCACCATGGTACTGTTCCGTTTCAAATCCATGCACGCATTTCTAAAAGTCGTACGGTACTGTTTCGCCATTTCGGACGGATGTTGCACCTTGCACCGTGGATGTTGCACCCTGTAGATATCGATTATTCGGACGGCCATAACTTCTGGCTCGTTTAGAGTTACGGGAGCCATAAGCAGTCAAAACGAAGGCCTCCATGAGTTCTACGGCTTTGATAGCTTTCAGCCGTCAACGGATAGATTAATGCCCAAAAAGGACAACCCGAATCTCAATCGGGTCTCGTAAGTTTTTTGCCCTTCGTTTTTTCGACACGTGGATTTTTACGATAAAACGGGATTACCGTGAATGGCCTTCGATTTACCATCGCTGGAGAGTGGTGCACCATGGTACTGTTCCGTTTCAAATCCATGCACGCATTTCTAAAAGTCGTACGACACTGTTTCGCCATTTCGGACGGATGTTGCATCTTGCACCGTGGATGTTGCACCCTGTAGATATCGATTATTCGTACGGCCATAACTTCTGGCTCGTTTAGAGTTACGGGAGCCATAACCTATCAAAACGAAGGCCTCGATGAGTTCTACGGCTTTGATAGCTTTAAGCCATCAATGGATAGATTAATGCCCAAAAAGGACAACCCGAATCTCAATCGGGTCTCGTAATTTTTTTACCTTTCGTTTTTTCGACACGTGGATTTTTACGGTAAAACTGGATTACCGTGGCCCATCTTCGACTTCACATCGCTGGAGAGTGGTGCACCATGGTACTGTTCCGTTTCAAATCCATGCACACATTTCTAAAAGTCTTACGACACTGTTTCTCCATTTCGGACAGATGTTGCACCTTGCACCGTGGATGTTGCACCCTGTAGATATCGATTATTCGGACGGCCATAACTTCTGGCTCGTTTAGAGTTACGGGAGCCATAAGCTGTCAAAACGAAGGCCCCAATGATTTCTACGGCTTTGACAGCTTTCAGTCGTCAATGGATAGATTAATGCCCAATAAGGACAACCCGAATCTCAATCGGGTCTCGTAAGTTTTTTACCCTTCGTTTTTTCGACACGTGGATTTTTACGGTAAAATGGGATTACCGTGAATGGCCTTCGATTTACCATCGCTGGAGAGTGGTGCACCATGGTACTGTTCTGTTTCAAATCCATGCACGCATTTCTAAAAGTCGTACGGCACGTTTCGCCATTTCGGACGGATGTTGCACCTTGCACCGTGGATGTTGCACCCTGTAGATATCGATTATTCGGACGGCCATAACTTCTGGCTCGTTTAGAGTTACAGGAGCCATAACCTGTCAAAACGAAGGCCTCGATTAGTTCTACGGCTTTGATAGCTTTCAGCCGTCAACAGATAGATTAATTCCCAAAAAGGACAACCCGAATCTCAATCGGGTCTCGTAAGTTTTTTACCCTTCGTTTTTTCGACACGTGGATTTTTACGGTAAAACGGGATTACCGTGAATGGCCTTCGATTTACCATCGCTAGAGAGTGATGCACCATGGTGCTGTTCCGTTTCAAATCTGTGCACGCATTTCTAAAAGTCGTACGGCACTGTTTCGCCATTTCGGACGGATGTTGCACCTTGCACCGTGGATGTTGCACCCTGTAGATATCGATTATTCGGACGGCCATAACTTCTGGCTCGTTTAGAGTTACGGGAGCCATAAGCTGTCAAAACGAAGGCCTCAATGAGTTCTACGGCTTTGATAGCTTTCAGCCATCAACGGATAGATTAATTCCCAAAAAGGACAACCTGAATCTCAATCTGGTCTCGTAAGTTTTTAACCCTTCGTTTTTTCGAAACGTGGATTTTTACGGTAAAATAGGATTACGGTGGCTGGTCTTCGATTTACCATGGCTGGAGAGTGGTGCACCATGGTACTGTTCCGTTTCAAATCCATGCACGCATTTCTAAAAGTCGTACGGCACTGTTTCGCCATTTCGGACGGATGTTGCACCTTGAACCGTGGATGTTGCACCCTGTAGATATCGATTATTCGGACGGCCATAACTTCTGGCTCGTTTAGAGTTACGGGAGCCATAAGATGTCAAAACGAAGGCCTCCATGAGTTCTATGGCTTTGACAGCTTTCAGCCGTCAACGGATAGATTAATGCCCAAAAAGGACAAACCGAATCTCAATCGGGTCTCGTAAGTTTTTTACCCTTCGTTTTTTCGACACGTGGATTTTTACGGTAAAACGGGATTACCGTGGCCCGTCTTCGACTTCCCATCGCTGGAGAGTGGTGCACCATGGTACTGTTCCATTTCAAATCCATGCACACATTTCTAAAAGTCGTACGACAATGTTTCGCCATTTCGGACGGATGTTGCACCTTGCACTGTGGATGTTGCACCCTGTAGATATCGATTATTCAGACGGCCATAACTTCTGGCTCGTTTAGAGTTACAGGAGCCATAACCTGTCAAAACGAAGGCCTCGATGAGTTCTACGGCTTTGACCATTTTCAGCCATCAACAGATAGATTAATGTCCAAAAAGGACAACCTGAATCTCAATCGGGTCTCGTAACTTTTTTACCCTTCGTTTTTCGACACGTGGATTTTTACGGTAAAACGGGATTACCGTGGCCCGTCTTCGACTTCCCATCGCTGGAGAGTGGTGCACCATGGTACTGTTCCATTTCGAATCCATGCACGCATTTCAAAAAGTCGTGCGGCACTGTTTCGCCATTTCGGACGGATGTTGCACCTTGCACCGTTGATGTTGCACCCTGTAGATATCGATTATTCGGACGGCCATAACTTCTGGCTCGTATAGAGTTACGGGAGCCATAAGCTGTCAAAACGAAGGCCTCGATGAGTTCTACGACTTTGACAGCTTTCAGCCATCAACGGATAGATTAATGCCAAAAAAGGACAACCCGAATCTCAATCGGGTCTCGTAAGTTTTTTACCCTTCGTTTTTTCGACACGTGGATTTTTACGGTAAAACGGGATTACCGTGGCCCGCCTTCGACTTCCCATCGCTGGAGAGTGGTACACCATGGTACTGTTCCGTTTCAAATCCATGCACGCATTTCTAAAAGTCGTACGGCCCTGTTTCCAATTCGGACGGATGTTGCACCTTGCACCGTGGATGTTGCACCCTGTAGATATCGATTATTCGGGTGACCATAACTTCTGGGTCGTTTAGAGTTACAGGAGCCATAACCTGTCAAAACGAAGGCCTCGATGAGTTCTACGGCTTTGATAGCTTTCAGCCGTCAACGGATAGATTAATGCCCAAAAAGGACAACCCGAATCTCAATCGGGTCTAGTAAATTTTTTAACCTTCGTTTTTCCGACATGTGGATTTTTACGGTAAAACGGGATTACCGTGGCCCGTCTTCGACTTCCCATCGCTGGAGAGTGGTGCACCATGGTACTATTCCGTTTCAAATCCATGCACGCATTTCTAAAAGTCGTACGGCACTGTTTCGCCATTTCGGACGGATGTTGGACCTTGCACCGTGGATGTTGCACCCTGTAGATATCGATTATTCGGACAGCCATAACTTCTGGCTCGTTTAGAGTTACAGCAGCCATAACATGTCAAAACGAAGGCCTCGATGAGTTCTACAGGTTTGACAGCTTTCAGCCGTCAACGGATAGATTAATGCCCAAAAAGGACAACCTGAATCTCAATCGGGTCTCGTAAGATTTTTACCCTTCGTTTTTTCGACACGTGGATTTTTACAGTAAAACGGGATTACCGTGGCCCGTCTTCGACTTCCCAACGCTGAAGAGTGGTGCACCATGGTACTATTCCGTTTCAAATCCATGCACGCATTTCTAAAAGTCGTACGGCACTGTTTCGCCATTTCGGACGGATGTTGCACCTTGCACCGTGGATGTTGCACCCTGTAGATATCGATTATTCGGACGACCATAACTTCTAGCTCGTTTAGAGTTACGGGAGCCATAAGCTGTCAAAACGAAGGCCTCGATGGGTTCTACGGCTTTGACAGCTTTTAGCTGTCAACGGATAGATTAATGCCCAAAAAGGACAACCCGAATCTCAATCGGGTCTCGTAAGTTTTTTACCCTTCGTTTTTTCGACACGTGGATTTTTATGGCAAAACAGGATTACTGTGGCTGGCCTTCGATTTACCATCGCTAGAGAGTGGTGCACCATGGTACTGTTCCGTTTCAAATCTATGCACGCATTTCTAAATGTCGTACGACACTATTTCGCCATTTCGGACGAATGTTGCACCTTGCACCATGGATGTTGCACCCTGTAGATATCGATTATTCGGACGGCCATAACTTCTGGCTCGTTTAGAGTTACGGGAGCCATAACCTGTCAAAACGAAGGCCTCGATGAGTTCTACGGCTTTGACAGCTTTCAGCCATCAACGGATAGATTAATGCACAAAAAGGACAACCAGAATCTCAATTGGGTCTCGTAAGTTTTTTACCCTTTGTTTTTTCGACACGTGGATTTTTACGGTAAAACAGGATTACGGTGGCTGGTCTTCGATTTACCATCGCTGGAGAGTGGTGCACCATGGTACTGTTCCGTTTCAAATCCATGCACGCATTTCTAAAAGTCGTACGGCACCGTTTCGCCATTTCGGACGGATGTTGCACCGTGCACCGTGGATGTTGCACCCTATAGATATCGATTATACGGACGACCATAGCTTCTGGCTCGTTTAGACTTACGGGAGCCATAACCTGTCAAAACGAAGGCCTCGATGAGTTCTACGGCTTTTATAGCTTTCAGCCGTCAACGGAAAGATTAATGCCCAAAAAGGACAACCCGAATCTCAATCGGGTCTCGTAAGTTTTTTACCCTTCGTTTTTTCGACACGTGGATTTTTACGGTAAAACGGGATTACCGTGGCCCGTCTTCGACTTCCCATCGCTGGAGCGTGGTGCACCATGGTACTGTTCCATTTCAAATCCATGCACGCATTTCTAAAAGTCGTACGGCACTGTTTCGCCATTTCGGACGGATGTTGCACCTTGCACCGTGGATGTTGCACCCTGTAGATATCGATTATTCGGACGGCCATAACTTCTGGCTCGTTTAGAGTTACAGGAGCCATAAGCCGTCAAAACGAAGGCCTCGATGGGTTCTATGGCTTTGATAGCTTTCAGCCATCAACGGATAGATTAATGTCCAAAAAGGACAACCCGAATCTCAATCGGGTCTCGTAAGTTTTTTACCCTTCGTTTTTTCGACACGTGGATTTTTACGGTAAAACTGGATTACCGTGGCCCGTCTTCGACTTTCCATCGCTGGAGAGTGGTGCACCATGGTACTGTTCCGTTTCAAATCCATGCACGCATTTCTAAAAGTCGTACGGCACTGTTTCGCCATTTCGGACGGATGTTGCACCTTGCACCGTGGATGTTGCACCCTGTAGATATCGATTATTCGTACGGCCATAACTTCTGGGTCGCTTAGAGTTATGGGAGCCATAACCTGTCAAAGCGAAGGCCTCGATGAGTTCTACGGCTTTGACAGCTTTCAGCCATCAACGAATAGATTAATGCCCAAAAAGGACAACCCAAATCTCAATCGGGTCTCGTATGTCTTTTACCCTTCGTTTTTTCGACACGTGGATTTTTACGGTAAAACGGGATTACCGTGGCCCGTCTTCGACTTCCCATCGCTGGAGAGTGGTGCACCATGGTGCTGTTCCGTTTCAAATCCATGCACGCATTTCCAAAAGTCGTACGGCACAGTTTCGCAATTTCGGACGGATGTTGCACCTTGCACCGTGGATGTTGCACCCTGTAGATATAGATTATTCGGAAGGCCATAACTACTGGCTCGTTTAGAGTTACAGGAGCCATTACCTGTCAAAACGAAGGCCTCGATGGGTTCTACGGCTTTGACCGCTTTCAGCCGTCAACGGGTAGATTAATGTCCAAAAAGGACAACCTAAATCTCAATCGGGTCTCGTAACTTTTTTACCCTTCGTTTTTTCGACACGTGGATTTTTACGGTAAAACGGGATTACCGTGGCACGTCTTCGACTTCCCATCGCTGGAGAGTGGTGCACCATGGTACTGTTCCATTTCAAATCCATGCACGCATTTCTAAAAGTCGTACGACACTGTTTCGCCATTTCGGACGGATGTTGCACCTTGCACCGTGGATGTTGCACCCTGTAGATATCGATTATTCGGACGGCCATAACTTCTGGCTCGTTTAGAGTTACAGGAGCCATAACCTGTCAAAACGAAGGCCTCGATGAGTTCTACGACTTTGACAGCTTTCAGCCGTCAACGGATAGATTAATGCCCAAGAAGGATAACCCGAATCTCAATCGGGTCTCGTAAGATTTTTACCCTTCGTTTTTTCGACACGTGGATTTTTACGGTAAAACGGGATTACCGTGGCCCGTCTTCGACTTCCCATCGCTGGAGAGTGGTGCACCATGGTACTGTTCCATTTCGAATCCATGCACGCATTTCTAAAAGTCGTACGGCACTGTTTCGCCATTTCGGACGGATGTTGCACCTTGCACCGTGGATGTTGCACCCTGTAGATATCGATTATTCGGACGGCCATAGCTTCTGGCTCGTATAGAGTTACGGGAGCCATAACCTGTCAAAACGAAGGCCTCGATGAGTTCTACGACTTTGACAGCTTTCAGCCGTCAACGGATAGATTAATGCCCAAAAAGGACAACCCAAATCTCAATCGGGTCTCGTAAGTTTTTTACCCTTCGTTTTTTCGACACGTGGATTTTTACGATATAACGGGATTACCGTGGCCCGTCTTCAACTTCCCATCGCTGGAGAGTGGTGCACCATGGTACTGTTTCGTTTCAAATCCATGCACGCATTTCTAAAAGTCATACGACACTGTTTTGCCATTTCGGACGGATGTTGCACCTTGCACCGTGGATGTTGCACCCTGTAGATATCGATTATACGGACGACCATAACTTCTGGCTCGTTTAGAGTTACAGGAGCCATAACCTGTCAAAACGAATGCCTCGATGAGTTCTACGGCATTGACGGCTTTCAGCCGTCAACGGATAGATTAATGCCCAAAAAGGACAACCCGAATCTCAATCGGGTCTCGTAAGTTTTTTACCCTTCGTTTTTTCGACACGGGGATTTTTACGGTAAAACGGGATTACCGTGGCCCGTCTTCGACTTCCCACCGCTGGAGAGTGGTGCACCATGGTACTGTTCCGTTTCAAATCCATCCACGCATTTCTAAAAGTCGTACGGCACTGTTTCGCCATTTCGGATGGATGTTGCACCTTACACCGTGGATGTTGCACCCTGTAGATATCGATTATTCGGACGGCCATAACTTCTGGCTCGTTTAGAGTTAAGGGAGCCATAACCTGTCAAAACGAAGGCCTCGATGAGTTCTACAGCTTTGAGAGCTTTCAGCCATCAACGGATAGATTAATGCCCAAAAAGAACAACCTGAATCTCAATCGGGTCTCGTAAGTTTTTCACCCTTCGTTTTTTCGACACGTGGATTTTTACGTTAAAATGGGATTACCGTGGCCCGTCTTCGACTTCCCATCGCTGGAGAGTGGTGCACCATGCTAGTGTTCCATTTCAAATCCATGCACGCATTTCTAAAAGTCGTACGGCACTGTTTTGCCATTTCGGACGGATGTTGCACCTTGCACCGTGGATGTTGCACCCTGTAGATATCGATTATTCAAACGGACATAACTTCTGGCTCGTTTAGAGTTACGGGAGCCATAACCAGTCAAAACAAAGGCCTCGATGAGTTCTACGGCTTTGCCGGCTTTCAGCCGCCAATGGATAGATTAATGCCCAAAAAGGACAACCCGAATCTCAATCGGATCTCGTAAGTTTTTTACCCTTCGTTTTTTCGACACGTGGATTTTTACGGTAAAACAGGATTACCGTGGCTGGCCTTCGATTTAGCATCGCTAGAGAGTGGTGCATCATGGTACTGTTCGGTTACAAATCCATGCACGCATTTCTAAAATTCGTACGGCACTGTTTCGCCATTTCGGACGGATGTTGCACCTTGCACCGTGGATGTTGCACCCTGTAGATATCGATTATTCGGACGGCCATAACTTCTGTCTCGTTTAGAGTTACGGGAGCCATAACCTGTCAAAATGAAGGCCTCGATAAGTTCTACGGCATTGACAGCTTTCAGCCGTCAACGGATAGATTAATGCCCAAAAAGGACAACCCGAATCTCAATCGGATCTCGTAAGTTTTTTACTCTTCGTTTTTTCGACACGTGGCTTTTTACGGTAAAATGGGATTACCGTGGCCCGTCTTCGACTTCCCATCGCTGGAGAGTGGTGCACCATGGTAGTGTTCCATTTCAAATCCATACACGCATTTCTAAAGGTCGTACGGCACTGTTTTGCCATTTCGGACGGATGTTGCACCTTGCACCGTGGATGTTGCACCCTGTAGATATAGATTATTCAAACGGCCATAACTTCTGGCTTGTTTAGAGTTACGGGAGCCATAACCTGTCAAAACAAAGGCCTCGATGAGTTCTACGGCTTCGCCAGCTTTCAGCCGCCAACGGATAGATTAATGCCCAAAAAGGACACCCCGAATCTCAATCGGATCTCGTAAGTTTTTTACCCTTCGTTTTTTCGACACGTGGATTTTTACGGTAAAACAGGATTACGGTGAATGGTCTTCGATTTACCGTTGCTGGAGAGTGGTGCACCATGGTACTGTTCCGTTTCAAATCCATGCACGCATTTCTAAAAGTCGTACGGCACTGTTTCGCCATTTCGGACGGATGTTGCACCTTGCACCGTGGATGTTCCACCTTGTAGATATCGATTATACGGACGACCTTAACTTCTGGCTCGTTTAGAGTTACGGGAGCCATAACCTGTCAAAACGAAGGCCTCGATGTGTTCTACGGCTTTGACAGCTTTCAACCGTCAACGGATAGATTAATGCCCAGAAAGGACAACCCGAATCTCAATCGGGTCTCGTAAGTTTTTTGCCCTTCGTTTTTTCGACACGTGGACTTTTACGGTAAAACGGGATTACCGTGGCCCGTCTTCGAATTCCCATCGCTGGAGAGTGGTGCACCATGGTTATTTCCGTTTCAAATCCATGCACGCATTTCTAAAAGTCGTACGACAATGTTTCTCCATTTCGGACGGATGTTGCACCTTGCACCGTGGATGTTGCACCCTGTAGATATCGATTATTCGGACGGCCATAACTTCTGGCTCGTTTAGAGTTACGGGAGCCATAACCTGTCAAAACGAAGGCCACAGAGAGTTCTACGGCTTTGACAGCTTTCAGCCGTCAACGGATAGATTAATGCCCAAAAAGGAAAACCGAATCTCAATAAGTTTTTTACCCTTCGTTTTTTCGACACGTGGATTTTTATGGTAAAATGGGATTACCGTGGCCCGTCTTCGACTTCCCATCGCTGGAGAGTGGTGCACCATGGTGGTGTTCCGTTTCAAATCCATGCACGCATTTCTAAAAGTCGTACGGCACTGTTTTGCCATTTCGGACGGATGTTGCACCATGCACCGTGGATGTTGCACCCTGTAGATATCGATTATTCAAACGACCATAACTTCTGGCTCGTTTAGAGTTACGGGAGCCATAACCTGTCAAAACAAAGGCCTCGATGAGTTCTACGGCTTTGCCAGCTTTTAGCCACCAACGGATAGATTAATGCCCAAAAAGGACAACCCGAATCTCAATCGGGTCTCGTAAGTTTTTTACCCTTCGTTTTTTCGACACGTGGATTTTTACGGTAAAACAGGATTACCGTGGCTGGCCTTCGATTTAGCATCGCTGGAGTGTGGTGCACCACGGTACTGTTCCGTTTCAAATCCATGCACGCATTTCTAAAAGTCGTACGGCACTGTTTCGCCATTTCGGACGGATGTTGCACCTTTCACCGTGGATGTTGCACCCTGTAGATATCGATTATTCGGACGGCCATAACTTCTGGCTCGTTTAGAGTTACGGGATGTAACGACCCGTATTTTTCGTGTCGATTAAATCGTAAAATAGTTGCATTAAGTCGTTAGTATAGCTTGAGTCGTTTCAGAGATAAGTTGGTTGTACGACTTAATGCTTAGGTCTTGTGAACGACTCATAGTTGTTTAAGTCGTGCACGAGTTATTGGTGAGTGATGGCTTAGGTCGCATAGTGTTAGGTCATAGGCGACCTATAGGATGAAAGCGACCTATAGATATGACCGACCTAGGTAAACTAGCGACTTAGTGATTTGGACGACATAAGGCATAGGTCGTGAAGTAGGTTAGGTCGCTGGAGCGACCTAAGAAAGTGACCGACCTAAGGTTTTGACCGACTTAAGGTGGTAGGCGAGTCAGTGGTGTTGCCGACCTAGTAGTAACGACCTAAGGTAGGTTGTCTGTTTTGGGTCGTAGCATAGTTGGGTCGTAGTACCAGTTAGGTCGTAAGCCGTTGAGTCGCGAGTCGGCAAGTGTTCTGAGTTTAGGTTGGCAGAGAACTAGGTCGTGTGACGCTGTGTGTGTTGTGTTGTTGGGTCGGTATACTAGTTAAGTCGGCAGCGACCTAAGTTAGGTAGGAGGCTTTTGTATCGTGTATTTGTTAGGCCGTTGGACGACCTAGGGTAGGTTGTTAGGTCGCGTAGGAGTTAGGTCGGCCGAGTGTTGACTTGTATGGCTCTGGGTTGATTAGGCCGTTAGGTCGTGGGGTAGATAGGTCGGTGACGACCTATGTTAGGTCGGGAATTTTAGGCCGGCGACGAACTAAGACCGAGTACGAGTTATAAGGCCTGGACGACCTAAGGGAAATTCAGCCTATAAATAGAGGGGTTTGGCTCACTTTTTGGCACCGGTTTTTGAAGCGACGAAGTGCTGCCATTTTGGGAACTCAACTACAACATTTCTTCATCTTCTTTTCTCCATTCCAATCTAGTTCTAACTTCCATCCAAGATCGAAGATCGAGATCAAAGATTCAAGGGCCAAAGTTGAAGATCTTCATCCAACGAAGCTAGATTTCATCATTTTAAGCGAGATTTCGCCGGATCAAGCCTTGATCTTCGCTGTCCAGATCTAAAGTGTTTTGTTTTTGAGATGTTTGAGTGATTTGGTGAGTGGTAGTTATTTCTCACGCGGACCCAAAGGAGTATATTGGATTGGTGGTTTGTTGGAGTGTTGTAGATAGTGATTTTATGCATTTTCCTTAGATCCAAGTATAGATCCATTGTTTGTGAAGATGTTTACCTATGCAAGTTCATTTATTAAGTTATAGAAGAAAAACCCATGTCTTATATTTGATAGATCTATGCTAAAAACCTATGATTCATGCATGTTAGATTTATACTCATTTATTTACGAAATTGCCATTATAGTTAATATTGCTCATTAGATCTTGTTTGAATGATTGATTGTTTGAATGTATGATTGATTTGATTGTTTCCAAGTTAGCTAGTAGTTGATTTGGAACAAGAGGGTTGAAGTTGATTCAAAAGCTAAGTGGGAAGGCTCTTGAATGGTGAAAGCTGCTTGAGACATATGTAGCGGATGTTGAAGCTCATATGCATGGATTGGATGATGTTGAGATGGAACTTTGCCATGATGCGATGAGGCAAACCATGTTGTTGAGTTGAGACTTTGCTATGGTGTGATAAAGCGAAGTATGATGTGATGTAGACTTGGCGTAATCCAGGCAGGGATCATTCCAAGCATGTTGATAACTCGAGGGATGATTCGAGTCGGTTGATAATGGATTGCTCGAGAGGTAGCTTGAGCTAGTATGAAGATAGTCGTCGAGAAGGATGGCTAGGAGGCTTGGATCTCATCGTTGTTGAAGGTTCAAGCATGCTCAAAAGCAAGAGTACATGGGGCGCCCATAACAACTACAGGTAGGTAGTCGGGACACCCAAAAGACTACAGGTAGGTAGTCGAGTACTCTGGGCAAAGTAGATAAGTCCTAGGCACAAGGCAGTGTGCGGAGTTATGTCTAGAACCGGGGTTACCATTAGCCCTTGATAGGTGGTCATTCAACTAACGGTGATATCAAGGCGATGATAACAGTGATAGCCAGAGTCATGGATGTTTGGTTGTATCATCATTCTGTCTCAAGAGCAGTGTTTTCTGGGTGCTTATCTGATCTTGGTTTAGGCCTTGGGGGTTTGTATTTGGAAAACATCGTCCTTGACTCGAGTGATTTTTGCTTTACTTTAATTACCTGCTATGTTATGCTTGCTTCTCCTTAATGTGTGTCTGGGGCTATCACTGTAGAAAGAGGTGGAGTGGGATGGTTTGGTTCCTATTCCTTTTATCACTTATGCTCTTTTGGTATGTTTGATAGTTAATTTACTGCTCACTAAGACTTTGTCTGACTCAAGGTTTTATGTCTCCTCTTATTACCTTGGGCTGTTCATCCATATTGGGATGGGCAGACCAGGTAGCAGGTGACAGGTGCTGTTCTTAGAGATCTACGCTGATGGTGACGAAGACGAGCAGGAGGCTTTGCATAGTAGTTTCTTACTATATGTACTGGGTGTTCCGCTGTTTGTATATTCTGAGTGCTTTGTAGTGAGGTTTTGATGTATGGATTTGTTTGGATGATTGTATCAAACTACTATGATGCTTATATGATGATTTTCTGCTATGAAGCTTCACTATATATATTTCTCTATTGTATTTTATCCATGCGCTGTGAGTTATGCGATAGAGTTTTCTGTTTTTATTTTACCCTGACTATCGTCCATGGCTACCTGGCACGCCTTTCAGTGCACTATTTCCTTGTTTTGGTGCGGGAGTCATGGGCGGTCGTCACACGGGAGCCATAACCTGTCAAAACGAAGGCCTCGATGAGTTCTACGGCTTTGACAACTTTCAGCCATCAACGGATAGATTAATGCCCAAAAAGGACAACCCGAATCTCAATCGGGTCTCGTAAGTTTTTTACCCTTCGTTTTTTCGACACGTGGATTTTTACGATATAACGGGATTACCGTGGCCCGTCTTCGACTTCCATCGCTGGAGAGTGGTGCACCATGGTACTGTTCCGTTTCAAATCCATGCACGCATTTCTAAAAGTCGTACGACACTGTTTTTCCATTTCGGACGGATGTTGCACCTTGCACCGTGGATGTTGCACCCTGTAGATATCGATTATACGGACGACCATAACTTCTGGCTCGTTTAGAGTTACAGGAGCCATAACCTGTCAAAACGAATGCCTCGATGAGTTCTACGGCGTTGACGGCTTTCAGCCGTCAACGGATAGATTAATGCCCAAAAAGGACAACCCGAATCTCAATCGGGTCTCGTAAGTTTTTTACCCTTCGTTTTTTCGACACGGGGATTTTTACGGTAAAACGGGATTACCGTGGCCCGTCTTCGACTTCCCACCGCTAGAGAGTGGTGCACCATGGTACTGTTCCATTTCAAATCCATGCACGCATTTCTAAAAGTCGTACGGCACTGTTTCGCCATTTCGGACGGATGTTGCACCTTGCACCGTGGATGTTGCACCCTGTAGATATCGATTATTCGGACGGCCATAACTTCTGGCTTGTTTAGAGTTACGGGAGCCATAACCTGTCAAAACGAAGGTCTCGATGAGTTCTATGGCTTTGAGAGCTTTCAGCCGTCAACAGATAGATTAATGCCCAAAAAGGACAACCTGAATCTCAATCGGGTCTCGTAAGTTTTTTACCCTTCGTTTTTTTCGACACGTGGATTTTTACGTTAAAATGGGATTACCGTGGCCCGTCTTCGACTTCCCATCGCTGGAGAGTGGTGAACCATGGTAGTGTTCCATTTCAAATCCATGCACGCATTTCTAAAAGTCGTACGGCACTGTTTTGCCATTTCGGACGGATGTTGAACCTTGCACCGTGGATGTTGCACCCTGTAGATATCGATTATTCAAACGGACATAACTTCTGGCTCGTTTAGAGTTACGGGAGCCATAACCAGTCAAAACAAAGGCCTCGATGAGTTCTACGGCTTTGCCAGCTTTCAGCCGCCAACGGATAGATTAATGCCCAGAAAGGACAACCCGAATCTCAATCGGGTCTCGTAAGTTTTTTACCCTTCGTTTTTTCGACACGTGGATTTTTACGGTAAAACAGGATTACCGTGGCTGGCCTTCGATTTAGCATCGCTGGAGAGTGGTGCACCATGGTACTGTTCCGTTTCAAATCCATGCACGCATTTCTAAAAGTCGTACGGCACTGTTTCGCCATTTCGGACGGATGTTGCACCTTGCACCGTGGATGTTGCACCCTGTAGATATCGATTATTCGGACGGCCATAACTTCTGGCTCGTTTAGAGTTACGGGAGCCATAACCTGTAAAAACAAAGGCCTCGATGAGTTCTACGGCTATGCCAGCTTTCAGCCGCCAACAGATAGATTAATGCCCAAAAAGGACAACCCGAATCTCAATCGGGTCTCGTAAGTTTTTTACCCTTCGTTTTTTCGACACGTGGATTTTTACGGTAAAACAGGATTACGGTGGCTGGTCTTCGATTTACCATCGCTGGATAGTGGTGCACCATGGTACTGTTCTGTTTCAAATCCATGCACGCATTTTTAAAAGTCGTACGGCACTGTTTCACCATTTCGGTCTAAAGTTGCACCTTGTACCGTGGATGTTGCACCCTGTAGATATCGATTATTCGGACGGCCATAACTTCTGGCTCGTTTAGAGTTACGGGAGCCATAACCTTCCAAAACGAAGGCCTCGATGGGTCCTACAGCTTTCACAGTTTTCAGCCATCAACGGATAGATTAATGCCCAAAAAGGACAACCCGAATCTCAATCGGGTCTCGTAAGTTTTTTACCCTTCGTTTTTTCGACACGTGGATTTTTACGGTAAAACGGGATTACCGTGGCCCGTCTTCGACTTCCCATCGCTGAAGAGTGGTGCACCATGGTAGTGTTCCATTTCAAATCCATGCATGCTGTTTGCACCAAAATTGGTCACAAACCCCGATGAATGTGAAAGCACCAGTGTTGGAATATAAATCAGCAATATCCAAACACAAATCGCAGATCTAAGTAGCAAAATAGTAAATGTAAACAAGAACACACGATTTTATAGTGGTTCGGCTATCTCCGGCCTACGTCCACTTCAAAGGTTTTTCCTTTTATTGATGTTCTTCGCTGATTACAATCGATTACAGCGGATTACAATGAATTGTAGTTCTGAAATTCAAGTACAACGGTGGTTCTGATAGTTAAACTTGAGTCCGGCAGAGTCTTGGCGTTCAGTCGCGGAAAGATCCTTTTTCTGAATGACCTGGAGGTCTATTTATAGGCGTAGGCTGCTGCTATCTCGCTGAAAACTTGGGAGACCTCTTCTGGCACGTGAGGGGGCCCACACGTACGGTCTCGGAAAGTTTGGGCCCACTTTGGCATCGGTTCGAACTCCATTCGAACCGATCAAGAATTCATCCAATCGAGGTGAAATTTGGCGTGGACATTCTTCATCATGTATGCAAGCATCTGTGAAAATTTCATGGCATTTGGATCAGTAGGTTAGGAGATATGCAGGGTTCGAAATTGACTTCACGGTGAGGCTGTTGCGTTCGAACCCCTGTTGCTTGAAACGATGATTTCGAAACCAGTGTGGCACGCGACTTCGTGGTGACGTGGAGCGCAAGCTTGGAATCGATCCGGACTTCTCTCCGTGTTGACCGCTTCGACTCCATATATCTCGGCGCATTCGAACCGATGGAAGACACGTCATCGTGATTGGTTGACCCAGTGGGTTCGAATGAAGCTACTCAGGATGGGTTCGAAGTGTGGCTCTGTGATGGGTTCGAAGCTAGGTTTTGTGATGGGTTCGAAGCTAGGTTTTGTGATGGGTTCGAAGTGGAGTCAAGGCTAACTAGATGGACTCGAACCCGATGGGTTCGAGATTGGTATGGCAGTGCTATCGGTTCGAACGCAGGTGGGTTCGAAATAGATGGTTTCGAACCGATGGCCACGAACTCCATCGATTCGAACTGGGGCAAATGCTTATGGATTCGAGGCGCAGACTTATTTCGTGGGTTCGAACCAGATGGGTTCGAACATAAGTAGGGTGATGGTTTCGAATATGATGGGTTCGAAAACTATGGTTTCGAACCGAGCAATGTCAATTCCTCTTACCTTGATTCCATCATAACTTGAGCATACGGCCTCGGATTGTCTTGAAATTTGGAATGCAGATTCCTATGATCTTTCTTGTCGTGTCCTATCAACTGTGGCCCGTTCTGGACTCGGACAAAATTCATCGATATCCATGGTTATCCTGTAATGCATGGTTGATATTCATGAATAGTAATCATTGATTTCTAGTAAATTATGGGTATCTCAACTTTGCCAAAAGTTGGGATAACACTTTGCCCCCCAAAACATGCCTTTTTGTAAAAGGTATGTTTTGAACGGTCTTATATCAAGTGTAATAAATTCATGTTTCGTTGATAGCTGTGGCATTATCGATCAAGTATGTGGCTGTTCGAAGCCAAATCAATGTTTGTTCTTCCCGTAGGAGTTGAGAATGAAGTTTCATAGTTTCTCTGGACTATTATTGGCTGCTCTAAACCCTTACTGAGCTCACTCTAGACTCAGTGATTGAATAGAAAGATCCCACTGCTCTCTGGCGTTGCCTTCTATTCCTTGCACTCTGGTCCCAGTTAGGACGTATAGCGATGTCATGGTCGTTCGGGACCGATCATAGCCTCTCCGGGCTCTTGCTGGATCCCATCCTGTCACTTTCCGGTGAAGGGGAAACAGCGCTTAAGTGAGTTGATCCTGTCGCTCTCCGGCGAAGCAACCCACTTCTTGCACTCCGGTTCAAAGCAGTTGAACATTAAGCGATGTCATGACCTGAATCATCGGCCGATCATAGTCTCTCCGGACTCTTGTCGGATCCCATCCTGTCACTCTCTGGTGAAGGGGAAACGACGATAAGTGAGTCGATCCTGTCGCTCTCCGGCGAAGCAACTCACTTCTTGCCTTCTGGATTCACCTCTCCGGGTGAAGGCGATCTTTCTTGTATAAGTGAGTCGATCCCGTCGCTCTCCGGCGAAGCAACTCACTTCTTGCCTTCGGACCCCGTCTCTCCGGATGGGGTTATAAAGCGATCATGTTTATACTGGTGTTCAATGTTCATCCTTTGACTCTCCGGTCAAAAGGTTTATTGCAAGAAGTTCAAATTTATTTATTAAAATTCAAGTTCTAGATGTTCAATCTCAAACATCAGAAAAAACTAAGGATTGCCTCTCCGGGCGTAGCGGTTCATCTCCATCTCAGAGCATGCCTAGGGATCTCTCCGGTTCCCGTACATGTGTAAGTGGAGTAACCGTTTTATTCTGAAAATAAATCTAAATAAAATTATTCGACCGAAGTCCAGATCGTGGACTTGGCCCTTGCCATCTTTGATCAGTTGATGACGAGTCGTGATCCCGATCCAGGATCGTTCCTGCAAGGTGGAGGCGGTAGTTGTTCATGCCTTGTCGCTGTTGTCCGTTCTCTGACATATTGCGGCAATCTACCACCCCTAGCGTGTTCTTCCACCTCATCCTTCAAGTGACGGCATTCATCTGTGGTGTGCCCATCCAGCTCATGGAATAGGCAATATTTTCCAGTCCTGCGCTCCCGCTCGGTGGGATCCCTCACAGGTGGCTTTCGATAGTGAAGTTGCCCCCTGGTTTCAGTGAAGACTCTTTCTAGGCTTGCATTCAGATCTGTGTACTGCCTGAATCTTGGTTCTCGAAATTTCTTCCGTTTATCAGGACCATCATGTCTGTCATCCTGTTTCCTTTTTCCCTTGTCCGCTCCGGACTGCTCTCCAGAGGTTCCTATGCTTTTCGTGGCATTTATTTCACGACTCTCGACTCGTGATTCTTCTAGTCGAATGAATTTTTCAGCTTTATGGAAGAATTCTCCAAGATCTTGCGGTGGATCTTTAGTTAGAGAATCCTTAAATTTGGTGCCTTCCGCGACTCCTGCCACCGCCGCCATCAAAATCATTGATGGATCCGGGCGATCCACAGAAGTCACTGTTACGTTGAATCTGAGTAGAAAATCTTTTATGGACTCTCCGGTCCTCTGCTTGATTGTTGCTAAAGTCATCACACTCTTGGGTCGCGTCACGTGGACCCTGAACTGTCTCATGAAGCAATCAACGAGCTCGCTCCATGTTCCAATTGATCCAGTCTCTAGTTGTCTGAACCATAGTGAAGCTAAATCTGATAAATATAGAGGGAAGCATCGTGCCATCACTTCCTCGGATGCCCCCAGTACTTCCATGTGCCTGATATATCTTGTGATGTGTACGGTTGGGTCTGATCTTCCGTCATAGGGATCTAGCGCTGGTAATTTGAACTTTGGAGGGTTCCTTGCATTTCGGATGTTCGGAGTGAATGGACTCCGACTGACTTCTTCTAGGCCTCCGCTAGGCAATCCTCCTCTCATGATTCGTCGCATTAGGCCTATCATTCTCTCATCTCCGTCTAGGGGTTGCCCCCTTGTCAAGTTTCTGTCCTGCCCCCCGAGCCTTGAAGGGAATTCCGGTACGTACTCTTCTGGTGGCTCGTTGGCGTATGCATTGGCTCCTGTCTGTTGGGCTCCGTCTGTTGGCCTTCCAGTATCGGACCCTGAGGGTCTGCCCCCAAGGCCTTGTTGACCACCTTCAATCCCTGTAATCTGGCCTTGAGCCTGTCGTTCATTTGCATCTGCAATCCTTATTCCTTGTCCCGTACTCGTAGCTGTTGTAGCTGGTCCAAGGTTTTGCATATTTGCCGCCCTCATCTGCTCGAGGAAATTCTGCAGCATCTCCTGTTGACTCTTCATTATGCTTTCGCGCAATGAATTAGCCATGGCCTCCATCTCGTCTCTGGTGATGTAGACGGAAGCTTGTCCTTCTCCTGATCTGGAGGATGCCTCTTGGCTTCCTCCTTGTTGGCTTCTATCAACTCTTTGTCTTGTTTGTCGAGTCATTGTTTCCGGATTGGAGTTTCTTCAAACTTTTGAACCCGAGTTCTGAATCTGATGTAGCGGGTGCTAGTTCTTCTCAGTGAAAGCACCAAAGTGTTTGCACCAAAATTGGTCACAAACCCCGATGAATGTGAAAGCACCAGTGTTGGAATATAAATCAGCAATATCCAAACACAAATCGCAGATCTAAGTAGCAAAATAGTAAATGTAAACAAGAACACACGATTTTATAGTGGTTCGGCTATCTCCGGCCTACGTCCACTTCAAAGGTTTTTCCTTTTATTGATGTTCTTCGCTGATTACAATCGATTACAGCGGATTACAATGAATTGTAGTTCTGAAATTCAAGTACAACGGTGGTTCTGATAGTTAAACTTGAGTCCGGCAGAGTCTTGGCGTTCAGTCGCGGAAAGATCCTTTTTCTGAATGACCTGGAGGTCTATTTATAGGCGTAGGCTGCTGCTATCTCGCTGAAAACTTGGGAGACCTCTTCTGGCACGTGAGGGGGCCCACACGTACGGTCTCGGAAAGTTTGGGCCCACTTTGGCATCGGTTCGAACTCCATTCGAACCGATCAAGAATTCATCCAATCGAGGTGAAATTTGGCGTGGACATTCTTCATCATGTATGCAAGCATCTGTGAAAATTTCATGGCATTTGGATCAGTAGGTTAGGAGATATGCAGGGTTCGAAATTGACTTCACGGTGAGGCTGTTGCGTTCGAACCCCTGTTGCTTGAAACGATGATTTCGAAACCAGTGTGGCACGCGACTTCGTGGTGACGTGGAGCGCAAGCTTGGAATCGATCCGGACTTCTCTCCGTGTTGACCGCTTCGACTCCATATATCTCGGCGCATTCGAACCGATGGAAGACACGTCATCGTGATTGGTTGACCCAGTGGGTTCGAATGAAGCTACTCAGGATGGGTTCGAAGTGTGGCTCTGTGATGGGTTCGAAGCTAGGTTTTGTGATGGGTTCGAAGCTAGGTTTTGTGATGGGTTCGAAGTGGAGTCAAGGCTAACTAGATGGACTCGAACCCGATGGGTTCGAGATTGGTATGGCAGTGCTATCGGTTCGAACGCAGGTGGGTTCGAAATAGATGGTTTCGAACCGATGGCCACGAACTCCATCGATTCGAACTGGGGCAAATGCTTATGGATTCGAGGCGCAGACTTATTTCGTGGGTTCGAACCAGATGGGTTCGAACATAAGTAGGGTGATGGTTTCGAATATGATGGGTTCGAAATAGATGGTTTCGAACCGAGCAATGTCAATTCCTCTTACCTTGATTCCATCATAACTTGAGCATACGGCCTCGGATTGTCTTGAAATTTGGAATGCAGATTCCTATGATCTTTCTTGTCGTGTCCTATCAACTGTGGCCCGTTCTGGACTCGGACAAAATTCATCGATATCCATGGTTATCCTGTAATGCATGGTTGATATTCATGAATAGTAATCATTGATTTCTAGTAAATTATGGGTATCTCAACTTTGCCAAAAGTTGGGATAACACATGCATTTTAAAAAGTCGTACGACACTGTTTCGCCATTTCGGACAGATGTTGCACCTTCCACCGTGGATGTTGCACCCTGTAGATATCGATTATTCAAACGGCCATAACTTCTGGTTCGTTTAGAGTTACGAGAGCCACAACCTATCAAAACAAAGTCCTCGGTGAGTTCTACGACTTTGACAGCTTTCAGCCGTCAACGGATAGATTAATGCCCAAAAAGGACAACCCGAATCTCAATCGGGTCTCGTAAGTTTTTTTCCCTTCGTTTTTTCGACACGTGGAATTTTACGGTAAAACAGGATTACGGTGGCTGGCCTTCGATTTACCATCGCTAGAGAGTGGTGCAACATGGTAATGTTCTGTTTCAAATCCATGCATGAATTTCTAAAAGTCGTACGACACTGTTTCTCCATTTCGGACGGATGTTGCACCTTGCACCGTGGATGTTGCACCCTGTAGATATCGATTATTCGGACGGCCATAACTTCTGGCTCGTTTAGAGTTACGGGAGCCATAACCTGTCAAAACGAAGGCCTCGATGAGTTCTACGGCTTTGACCGCTTTCAGCCGTCAACGGATAGATTAATGCCCAAAATGGACAACCCGAATCTCAATCGGATCTCGTAAGTTTTTTACGCTTCGTTTTTTCGACACGTGGATTTTTACGGTAAAAGGGGATTACCGTGGCCCGTCTTCGACTTCCCATCATTGGAGAGTGGTGCACCATGGTAGTGTTCCATTTCAAATCCATACACGTATTTTTAAAAGTCGTACGGAACTGTTTTGCCATTTCGGACGGATGTTGCACCTTGCACCGTGGATGTTGCACCCTGTAGATATCGATTATTCAAGCGGCCATAACTTCTGGCTCGTTTAGAGTTACGGGAGCCATAACCTGTCAAAACAAAGGCCTCGATGAGTTCTACGGCTATGCCAGCTTTCAGCCGCCAAAGGATAGATTAATGCCCAAAAAGGACAACCCGAATCTCAATCGGGTCTCGTAAGTTTTATACCCTTCGTTTTTTCGACACGTGGATTTTTACGGTAAAACAGGATTACGGTGGCTGGTCTTCGATTTACCATCGCTGGATAGTGGTGCACCATGGTACTGTTCTGTTTCAAATCCATGCACGCATTTTTAAAAGTCGTACGGCACTGTTTCGCCATTTCGGTCTGAAGTTGCACCTTGTACCGTGGATGTTGCACCCTGTAGATATCGATTATTCGGACGGCCATAACTTCTGGCTCGTTTAGAGTTACGGGAGCCATAACCTTCCAAAACGAAGGCCTCGATGGTTCCTGCAGCTTTCACAGTTTTCAGCCGTCAACGGATAGATTAATGCCCAAAAAGGACAACCCGAATCTCAATCGGGTCTCGTAAGTTTTTTACCCTTCGTTTTTTCGACACGTGGATTTTTACGATAAAACGGGATTACCGTGGCCCGTCTTCGACTTCCCATCGCTGAAGAGTGGTGCACCATGGTAGTGTTCTATTTCAAATCCATGCACGCATTTTAAAAAGTCGTACGACACTGTTTCGCCATTTCGGACAGATGTTGCACCTTCCACCGTGGATGTTGCACCCTGTAGATATCGATTATTCAAACGGCCATAACTTCTGGTTCGTTTAGAGTTACGAGAGCCACAACCTATCAAAACAAAGTCCTCGGTGAGTTCTACGGCTTTGACAGCTTCCAGCTGTTAACGGATAGATTAATGCCCAAAAAGGACAACCCGAATCTCAATCGGGTCTCGTAAGTTTTTTTCCCTTCGTTTTTTCGACACGTGGAATTTTATGGTAAAACAGGATTACGGTGGCTGGCCTTCGATTTACCATCGCTAGAGAGTAGTGCACCATGGTAATGTTCTGTTTCAAATCCATGCATGAATTTCTAAAAGTCGTACGGCACTGTTTCTCCATTTCGGACGGATGTTGCACCTTGCACCGTGGATGTTGCACCCTGTAGATATCGATTATTCGGACGGCCATAACTTCTGGCTCGTTTAGAGTTACGGGAGCCATAACCTGTCAAAACGAAGGCCTCGATGAGTTCTACGGCTTTGACAGCTTTCAGCCGTCAACGGATAGATTAATGCCCAAAAAGGACAGCCCGAATCTCAATCGGGTCTCGTATGTTTTTTACCCTTCGTTTTTTCGACACGTGGATTTTTACGGTAAAACAGGATTACGGTGGCTGGTCTTCGATTTACCATCGCTGGAGAGTGGTGCACCATGGTACTGTTCCGTTTCAAATCCATGCACGCATTTCTAAAAGTCGTACGACACTGTTTCTCCATTTCGGACGGATGTTGCACCTTGCACCGTGGATGTTGCACCCTATAGATATCGATTATACGGACGGCCATAACTTCTGGCTTGTTTAGAGTTACGGGAGCCATAACCTGTCAAAACGAAGGCCTCGATGAGTTCTACGGCTTTGATAGCTTTCAAGCATCAACGGGTAGATTAATGCCCAAAAAGAACAACCGGAATCTCAATCGGGTCTCGTAATTTTTTTACCCTTCGTTTTTTCGACAAGTGGATTTTTACGGTAAAAAGGGATTACCGTGGCCCGTCTTCGACTTCCCATCGCTGGAGAGTGGTGCACCATGGTACTGTTCCGTTTCAAATCCATGCACGCATTTCTAAAAGTCCTTCGACACTGTTTTGCCATTTCGGGCGGATGTTGCACCTTGCACCGTGGATGTTGCACCCTGTAGATATCGATTATTCGGACGGCCATAACTTCTGGCTCGTTTAGAGTTACGGGAGCCATAAGCTGTCAAAACGAAGGCCTCAATGAGTTCTACGGCTTTGATAGCTTTCATCCGTCAACGGATAGACTAATGCCCAAAAAGGACAACCCGAATCTCAATCGGGTCTCGTAAGTTTTTTACCCTTCGTTTTTTCGACACGTGGATTTTTACGGTAAAACGGGATTACCGAGGCTGGCCTTCGATTTACCATCGCTGTAGAGTGGTGCACCATGGTACTATTCCGTTTCAAATCCATGCACGCATTTCTAAACGTCATACGGCACTGTTTCGCCATTTCGGACGGATGTTGCACCTTGCACCGTGGATGTTGCACCCTGTAGATATCGATTATTCGTACGGCCATAACTTCTGGCTCGCTTAGAGTTACGGGAGTCATAAGCTGTCAAAACGAAGGCCTCGATGAGTTCTACGGCTTTGACAGCTTTCAGCCGTCAACGGAGAGATTAATGCACAAAAAGGACAACTAGAATCTCAATCGGGTCTCGTAAGTTTTTTACCCTTTGTTTTTTCGACACGTGGATTTTTACGGTAAAACAGGATTACGGTGGCTGGTCTTCGATTTACCATCGCTGGAGAGTGGTGCACCATGGTACTGTTCCGTTTCAAATCCATGCACGAATTTCTAAAAGTCGTACGGCACTGTTTCGCCATTTCGGACGGATGTTGCACCATGCACCGTGGATGTTGCACCCTGTAGATATCGATTATTCGGACGGCCATAACTTCTGGCTCGTTTAGAGTTACGGGAGCCATAAGCTGTCAAAACGAAGGCCTCCATGAGTTCTACGACTTTGACAGCTTTCAGCCGTCAACGGATAGATTAATGCCCGAAAAGGACAACCCGAATCTCAATCGGGTCTCGTAAGTTTTTTACCCTTCGTTTTTTGGACACGTGGATTTTTACGGTAAAATGGGATTACCGTGAATGGCCTTTGATTTACCTTCGCTGGAGAGTGGTGCACCATGGTACTGTTCCGTTTCAAATCCATGCACGCATTTCTAAAAGTCGTACGGCACTGTTTCGCCATTTCGGACGGATGTTGCACCTTGCACCGTGGATGTTGAACCCTGTAGATATCGATTATTCGGACGGCCATAACTTCTGGCTCGTTTAGAGTTACGGGAGCCATAAGCTGTCAAAACGAAGGCCTCTATGAGTTCTACGGCTTTGACGGCTTTCAGCCGTCAACGGATAGATTAATGCCCAAAAAGGACAATCCGAATCTCAATCGGGTCTCGTAAGTTTTTTACCCTTCGTTTTTTCGACACGTGGATTTTTACGGTAAAACGGGATTACCATGAATGGCCTTCGATTTACCATTGCTGGAGAGTGGTGCACCATGGTACTATTCCGTTTCAAATCCATGCACGCATTTCTAAAAGTCGTACGGCACTGTTTCGCCATTTCGGACGGATGTTGCACCTTGCACCGTGGATGTTGCACCCTGTAGATATCGATTATTCGTACGGCCATAACTTCTGGCTCGTTTAGAGTTACGGGAGCCATAACCTGTCGAAACGAAGGCCTCGATGAGTTCTACGGCTTTGATAGCTTTAAACCATCAATGGATAGATTAATGCCCAAAAAGGACAACCCGAATCTCAATCGGGTCTCGTAATTTTTTTACCTTTCGTTTTTTCGACACGTGGATTTTTACGGTAAAACTGGATTACCTTGGCCCATCTTCGACTTCACATCGCTAGAGAGTGGTGCACCATGGTAATTTTCCGTTTCAAATCCATGCACGCATTTCTAAAGGTCGTACAACACTGTTTTGCCATTTCGGACGGATGTTGCACCTTGCACCGTGGATGTTGCACCCTGTAGATATCGATTATTCGGACGGCCATAAATTCTGGCTCGTTTAGAGTTACAGGAGCCATAACCTGTCAAAACGAAGGCCTCGATGAGTTCTACAGCTTTGACAACTTTCAGGCATCAACGGATAGATTAATGCCCAAAAAGGACACCCCGAATCTCAATCGGGTCTCGTAAGTTTTTTACCCTTCGTTTTTTCGACACGTGGATTTTTACGGTAAAACGGGATTACCTTTAATGGCCTTCGATTTACCATCGCTGGAGAGTGATGCACCATGGTACTGTTCCGTTTCAAATCCATGCACGCATTTCTAAACGTCGTACGGCACTGTTTCGCCATTACGGACGGATGTTGCACCTTGCACCGTGGATGTTGCACCCTGTAGATATCGATTATTCGGACGGCCATAACTTCTGGCTCGTTTAGAGTTACGGGAGCCATAAGCTGTCAAAACAAAGGCCTCAACGAGTTCTACGGCTTTGATAGCTTTCGGCGGTCAACGGATAGATTAATGCCCAAAAAGGACAACCCGAATCTCAATCGGGTCTCGTAAGTTTTTTACCCTTCGTTTTTTCGACACGTGGATTTTTACGGTAAAACGTGATTACCGTGAATGGCCTTCGATTTACCATCGCTGGAGAGTGGTGCACCATGAGTGTTCCGTTTCAAATCCATGCACGCATTTCTAAAAGTGGTACGACACTGTTTCGCCATTTCGGACGGATGTCGCACCTTGCACCGTGGATGTTGCACCCTGTAGATATCGATTATTCGGACGGCCATAACTTCTGGCTCGTATAGAGTTACGGGAGCCATAAGCTGTCAAAACGAAGGCCTCGATGAGTTCTGCGACTTTGACAGCTTTCAGCCGTCAACGGATAGATTAATGCCCAAAAAGGACAACCCGAATCTCAATCGGGTCTCGTAAGTTTTTTACCCTTCGTTTTTTCGACACGTGGATTTTTACGGTAAAACGGGATTACCGTGGCCCGCCTTCGACTTCCCATCGCTGGAGAGTGGTACACCATGGTACTGTTCCGTTTCAAATCCATGCACGCATTTCTAAAAGTCGTACGACACTATTTCGCCATTTCGGACGGATGTTGCACCTTGCACCGTGGATGTTGCACCCTGTAGATATCGATTATTCGGACGACCATAACTTCTGGGTCGTTTAGAGTAACAGGAGCCATAACCTGTCAAAACGAAGGCCTCGATGAGTTCTACGGCTTTGACCGCTTTCAGCCGTCAACGGATAGATTAATGTCCAAAAAGGACAACCTGAATCTCAATCGGGTCTCGTAAGTTTTTTACCCTTCATTTTTTCGACACGTGGATTTTTACGGTAAAACGGGATTACCGTGGCCCGTCTTCGACTTCCCATCGCTGGAGAGTGGTGCACCATGGAAGTGTTCCGTTTCAAAACCATGCACGCATTTCAAAAAGTCGTAAGGCACTGTTTCGCCATTTCGGATGGATGTTGCACCTTGCACCGTGGATGTTGCACCATGTAGATATCGATTATTCAAACGGCCATAACATCTGGCTCGTTTAGACTTACGAGAGCCATAACATATCAAAACAAAGGCCCCGATGAGTTCTACGGCTTTGACAGCTTTCAACTGTTAACAGATAGATTAATGCCCAAAAAGGACAACCGAATCTCTATCGGGTCTCGTAAGTTTTTTACCCTTCGTTTTTTCGACACGTGGATTTTTACGGTAAAACGGGATTACCATGGCTGCACTTCGATTTACCATCGCTGGAGAGTGGTGCACCATGATACTGTTCCGTTTCAAAACCATGCACGCATTTCTAAAAGTCGTACGACACTGTTTCGCCATTTCAGACGGATGTTGCACCTTGCACCGTGTATGTTGCACCCTGTAGATATCGATTATTCGGACGGCCATAACTTCTGGCTCGTTTAGAGTTACGGGAGCCATAAGCTGTCAAAACGAAGGCCTCGATGAGTTCTACGGCTTTGACAGCTTTCAGCCCTCAACGGATAGATTAATTCCCAAAAAGGACAACCCGAATCACAATCGGGTCTCGTAAGTTTTTTACCCTTCGTTTTTTCGACACGTGGATTTTTACGGTAAAACGTGATTACCGTGGCTGGCCTTCGATTTACCATCGCTGGAGAGTGGTGCACCATGGTACTGTTCCGTTTCAAATCCATGCACGCATTTCTAAAAGTCGTACGGCACCGTTTCGCCATTTCGGACGGATGTTGCACCTTGCACCGTGGATGTTGCACCCTGTAGATATCGATTATTCGTACGGCCATAACTTCTGGCTCGTTTAGAGTTATGGGAGCCATAACCTGTCAAAACGAAGGCCTCGACGAGTTCTACGGCTTTGACAGCTTTCAGCCGTCAACGGATAGATTAATTCCCAAAAAGGACAACCTGAATCTCAATCTGGTCTCGTAAGTTTTTAACCCTTCGTTTTTTCGAAACGTGGATTTTTACGGTAAAATAGGATTACGGTGGCTGGTCTTCGATTTACCATGGCTGGAGAGTGGTGCACCATGGTACTGTTCCGTTTCAAATCCATGCACGCATTTCTAAAAGTCGTACGGCACTGTTTCGCCATTTCGGACGGATGTTGCACCTTGCACCGCGGATGTTGCACCCTGTAGATATCGATTATTCGGATGGCCATAACTTCTGGCTCGTTTAGAGTTACGGGAGCCATAACCTGTCAAAACGAAGGCCACGGTGAGTTCTACGGCTTTGACCACTTTCAGCCGTCAATGGAAAGATTAATGCCCAAAGAGGACAACCAGAATCTCAATCGGGTCTCGTAAGTTTTTTACCTTTCGTTTTTTCGACACCGGATTTTTCCGGTAAAGCGGGATTACCGTGCCTCGTCTTCGATTTACCATCGCTGGTGAGTGGTGCACCATGGTACTATTCCGTTTCAAATCCATTCATGCATTTCTAAAAGTCGTACGGCACTGTTTCGCCATTTTGGACGGATGTTGCACTTTGCACCGCGAATGTTGCACCCTATAGATATTGATTATTCGAATGGTCATAACTTCTGGCTCGTTTAGAGTTACGGGAGCCATAACCTGTCAAAACGAAGGCCACGGTGAGTTCTATAGCTTTGACAGCTTTCAGCCGTTAACGAATAGATTAATGCTCGAAAAGGACAACCCGAATTTCAATCGGGTCTCGTAAGTTTTTTACCCTTCGCTTTTTCGACACCGGATTTTTACGGTAAAACGGGATTACCGTGCCTCGTCTTCGATTTACCATCATTGGAGAGTGGTGCACCATGGTACTCTTCCGTTTCAAATCCATGCACGCATTTGTAAAAGTCGAACGGCACTGTTTCGCCATTTCGGACGGATGTTGCACCTTGCACCGTGAATGTTGCACCCTATAAATATCGATTATTCGGACGGTCATAACTTCTTGCTCGTTTAGAGTTACGGGAGCCATAACCTGTCAAAACGAAGGCTACGGTGAGTTCTACAGCTTTGACAGCTTTCAGCCGTCAACGGATAGATTTATGCCCGAAAAGGACAATCCGAATCTCAATCGAGGTTCGTAAGTTTTTTAACCTTCGTTTTTTCGACACTGGATTTTTACGGTAAAACGGGATTACAGCGCCTCGCCTTCGATTTACCATCGCTGGAGAGAGGTGCACCATGGTACTGTTACGTTTCAAATTCATGCACGCATTGCTAAAAGTCGTACGGCACTGTTTCGCCATTTCGGACGGATGTTGCACCCTGTAGATATCGATTATTCGGACGGCCATAACTTCTGGCTCGTTTAGATTTACGGGATCCATAACCTGTCAAAACGAAGGCCATGATGAGTTCTACGGCATTGACAGCTTTCAGCCGTCAACGGATAGATTAATGCCCAAAAAGGACAAACCGAATCTCAATCTGGTGTCGTAAGTTTTTTACACTTCATTTTTTCGACACCGTATTTTTACGGTAAAACGGGATTACCGTGGCTCGTCTTCGATTTACCATCGCTGGAGAGTGGTGAACCATGGTACTGTTCCGTTTCAAATCCATGCACGCTTTTCTAAAAGTCGTACGACACAGTTTCGCCATTTCGGACGGATGTTGCACCTTGCACCGCGGATGTTGCACCCTGTAGATATCGATTATTCGGACGGCCATAACTTCTGGCTCGTTTAGTGTTACGGGAGCCATAACCTGTCAAAACGAAGGCCACGATGAGTTCTACGGCTTTGACCACTTTCAGCCATCAACGGATAGATTAATGCCCAAAAAGGACAACCCGAATCTCAATCGCGTCTCGTAAGTTTTTTACCCTTCGTTTTTTCGGCACCGGATTTTTACGGTAAAGCGGGATTACCGTGCCTCGTCTTCAATTTACCATCGCTGGAGAGTGGTGCACCATGGTACTGTTCCGTTTCAAATCCATGCATGCATTTCTAAGAGTCGTACGGCACTGTTTCGCCATTTCAGATGGATGTTGCACCTTGCACCGCGGATGTTGCACCCTGTAGATATCGATTATTAGGACGGCCATAACTTCTGGCTCGTTTTGAGTTACGGGAGCCATAACCTGTCAAAATGAAGGCCACGATGAGTTCTACGGATTTGACCGCTTTCAGCCGTCAACGGATAGATTAATGCCCAATAAAGACAAACCGAATCTCAATCGGGTGTCGCAAGTTTTTTACCCTTCATTTTTTTGACACCGTATTTTTACGGTAAAACGGGATTACCGTGGCTCGTCTTCGATTTACCATCGCTGGAGAGTGGTGCACCATGGTACTATTCTGTTTCAAATCCATGCACGCATTTCTAAAAGTCGTACGGCACTGTTTCACCATTTCGGACGGATGTTGCAGCTTGCACTGCGGATGTTGCACCCTGTAGATATCAACTATTCGGACGGCCATAACTTCTGGCTCGTTTAGAGTTACGGGAGCCATAACCTGTCAAAACGAAGGCCACGGTGAGTTCTACGGCTTTGACCGCTTTCATCCGTCAACGGAAAGATTAATGCCCAAAGAGGACAACCCGAATCTCAATCGGGTCTCGTAAGTTTTTTACCCTTCGTTTTTTCGACACCGGATTTTTACGGTAAAGCGGGATTACCGTGCCTCGTCTTCGATTTACCATCGCTGGAGAGTGGTACACCATGGTACTGTTCCGTTTCAAATCCATTCATGCATTTCTAAAAGTCGTACGGCACTGTTTTGCCATTTCGGACGGATGTTGCACCTTGCACCGCGAATGTTGCACCCTGTAGATATTGATTATTCGGACGGTCATAACTTCTGGCTCGTTTAGAGTTACGAGAGCCATAACCTGTCAAAACGAAGGCCACGGTGAGTTCAACAGCTTTGACAGCTTTCATCCGTCAACGGATAGATTAATTGTGACGACCGCCCAAGACTCCCGCACGAAACAAGGAGGTAATGCGCTGAAAAGTGTGCCAGGCGGCCATGGACGATAGTCAGGGTAAGATAAAACAGAAACTCTATCGTATAACTCACAGCGCATGGACAAAATACAATTGAGAAATATATATATATATATATATATATATATATATATATATATATATATATAGTGAAGCTCATAACAGAATATCATCATATAGACTTCATAAAGGTTTGATACAAGCATCTGAACAATCAATACATCAAGCCTCACTACATAACACTCAAAACATATATAAGCAGCGGAACATCCAGTACATATAGTAAGAAAACTAATATGCTAGCCTCCAGCTCGTCTTCGTCATCAACAGCGTTGGTAGCCAAGAACTGCACCTGTCACCTGCTACCTAGTATGCCCATCCCAACATGGATGAACAACCCAAGGTAATAAGAGTTGAACATAAAACCTTGAGTCAGACAACAGTCTTAGTGAGTAGTAAATTAACTAACAAACATACCAAAAGAGCATAAAGGGTAAATGGAATAGGAACTCAACCATCCCACTCCACCTCATCCTACAGTGATAGCCCCCAGACCCACTAAGCATAAACAAGCCTAGCAAAGCAGACATTCAAAATAAAGTAATTATCTCTCGAGTCAAGGTCGATGTTTTCCAAATACAAACCCCCAAGGCCTAAACCAAGATCAGATAAGCACCCAGAAAACACCGCTCTTGAGACCGAATGATGATACAACCAAACATCCATGACTCTGGCTATCACTGTTATCATTGCCTCGATATCACCGTTAGTTGAATGACCGTCTGTCAAGGGCTAATGGTAACCCCGATTCTAGACATAACTCCGCACGTCGTCGCAGCCCGTGCCTAGGAATTCTCGCAACTACCCAGAGTACTAGCACGTCGTCGCAGCCCGTGCTTGGAATGTCGTCGCAGCCCGTTCCAACGTACTCTTGCTTTGAGCATGCTAGAACCTTCAATAACGATAAAATCTCAGCCTTCTAGTCATCCTCCTCGACGACTATTTCTATACTAGCTCAAGCGTCTCTCAAGCTAACCATTATCAACCAACTCGAATCGCATCACCGAGTTATCAACATGGTTGGGATGATCCCGTCAGGATTAAACCAAGGCTTTCTCACATCATACTTTGCTTCATCGCATCATAGCAGAGTCCCATCTCAACATCATGGTTTGCCTCATCGCATCATGGCAAAGTCCCATCTCAACATCATCATCAAATCTATCCATATGAGCTTCAACATCCGCTTCATATGCCACAAGCAGCTTTCCTTATTGAAGAGCCTTTCCACTTAGCTTTTGAATCATCTTCTACCAATTTTCCCAAATCAAGTTATCGATCAACTAATCAATCAAATCAAACAAGATCTAAATAAACAATTACAACAATAATGGCAATTTCGTAAATAAAGAGTTCAAGTCTAACATGCATCCTAACCAGCATGAATTATGAACAATATCTCTACAACTTGGTGAATGAACTTGCATAAGTTAACATGTAGTAAAATGGGTGTCAAAACTTCATAGGTGATAGATCTACATGCATAATTAGGGAAAATGTAAGAAATCACTATCTTTAACACATAAACAAGCCACCAATCCAATATACTCCCTTGGGTCCGTGTGAGAGATAACTACCACTCACCAAATTACCTAAACACCTTGAAAACAACCAACTCCAGATCTGGACAGCAAAGAAACAAGCTTAATCCGGAAAAATCTCGCTTCAAACGATGAAATCTCTCTTTGTTGGATGAAGATCTTCAACTTTAGCTCTTGGATCTTTGATCTTGACCTTCGATCTTGGATGGATGTTAGCACTAGATTAGAGTGGAGAAAAAGAAGTGAAGAAGTGTTGTAGTGGAGCTCTTAAAATGGCAGCAATTCGTCGCTTCAAAATCCGGTGCCAAAAAGTGAGCCAAACCCTTCTATTTATAAGCAGATCCATGAGTCGTCCGCCCCTATAAGCCGTTGCCGACCTACCCCATGAGTCGTCCACGACCTAACCTTGCCGACTCAACCAGCCTTACGACCTAACTAACACGGAGCCTCACGCGCGACTCAACACAACAACGCTCACACGACCTAGCAACTCACGACTCATCTATTCTGCCGCATTTCCTAAGTCCTAAGTCGTTTGAACGACTTATCTCTTGTGCGACTTAACAAAATCAACGGTCCAGATGTTACACGACCTAAAAATGAACGTGGCACTACGATGCCGTGACTTAGCTAAGTCATTAACGACCAAAAAAAACATCCCGGGTTAACAAATACTTTGACTTAACTTCCTAGCGACCTACCTTAAGTCGGTCACGACTTAACTAAGCACACAGCCTAACTATAACACGGCATAGCCACTAGGTCGCTACCTTCTCTAACTCGCTAACCCGTAAGTCGTAGCCTTCTTAGGTCGTTACCTCGGTCTAACACACTAACTCGGCAACACCTTAAGTCCCTCACACGAGCTAACTTCCACACGACCTAAGCATTAAGTCGTTAACTTCCTTAACTCGTTAACTCGACCTAACATTCTTAAGTCGTAACTTCTATAGGTCGCTCCTCTCGACCTAACTCGCACACGACATAAGCTTCACCCGAGCTAACCCTTAACTCGTCTACGACTTAAGCACCACCGAGCTTGTTATTACACGGCCTAACCCCTTAAGCCGTAAACCCTACAACTTAGGTTCAAAACGACTCAAGTAATACTAACGACCTAATGCAACTATTTACAATTTATCGACACATAAAATACGGGTCGTTACATTCTCTCCCCCTTAGGAATTTAGCCCCCAAAATTCCAAACAAACAAGTGCAATCAAAATTATTCCGCATGCCTACCATTCATAGCAATCAACAAACCATACATCCAACTACTAGCCTAGCATGCAGAATTCTAAGACTTAGAACAAGCTACAAATTCGTGAGATGTCACGACACCTTAGGGTCATACCTTGAAGAGTTCAGGATGAGCTGCCTTCATCCTCTCTTCCTCCTCCCATGTACAGTCGTCAACATCATCACTCCATTGCATCTTGAGCAATGTAATCGTCTTCCTTCTAAGGTGTTTCGTCTCAGTTTCAACAACACGAAGTGGCTTATGAGGTATCGTAACAACTGGATCAACCTCTAAATCTTCAAAGCTATCAGCAGAAACTACCGTATTCGAGTCGTGCACATACTTCCGTAGATAAGATACATGAAAAACATTGTGCACACTCGCCATCTTTTCCGGTAACTCCAATCTATAAGCGAGCTTTCCAATTCGCTCGATAATCGGGAATGGTCCAACAAATCTCGGAGTCAATTTTCCTTTCTTCCCAAATCTAATAACATTCTTCGGAGGAGAAATCTTCACAAAAACCATATCACCTACGTCGAATTCCAAATCCTTACGACGATTATCGGCATAACATTTCTGACGATCTTAGGCTGCCTTCATTCGTCGCCGAATGATCCCTATACAATCCGAAGTCTGTCGAATCATTTCTGGCCCAAGTATCAACTTTTCTCCAGTTTCCAACCAACATGTCGGAGAGTTACACGGCCTTCCATACAATGCTTCATACGGTGCCATACCAATGCTTGACTGGTAACTATTATTATACGCAAATTCCACCAAATGAAGATGATCTTCCCATGATCCTCCGAAATCCAAAACACATGCTCTCAGGAGATCTTCCAAAACTCGGTTGACTCTCTTCATCTGACCATCTGTTTGGGTGTGATAAGATGTACTCAAACACAACTCGGTCCCCAAAACTTCCTGGAAGCTCTTCCAAAATCCACTAGTGAACAATGGGTCTCGATCGCTCACTATACTCTTCGGAACAACATGGAATCGAACTATCCACTTAACATACAACTCAGCCAACTTCGATGTAGTCCTATTTGATCGAACAGGAATGAATCTTGCACTCTTAGTCAAACGATCTACGATGACCCAAATCCCTTCATTTCCTGCCCTGGTTCTAGGTAGACCATCGATAAAATCCATCGATACTTGCTCCCACTTCCATGTAGGAACTTCCAATGGCTGAAGCAATCCACTAGGCTTCTTCTGCTCGGCTTTTATCAACTGGCAATTCATACATTTGGAAATGAAATTTCCAACATCCTTCTTCATACCTTCCCAGTAATAGGTTCTCTTTATGTCCCCATACATCTTATTTCGTCCTGGATGAATCGTCAACTTCGAGTGATGACTTTCCCTAAGAGCTTCATCTCTCAATCCATCTATATCGGGAACAACTAGTCGTCCTTGCTTTCGAAGCCAACCCTCTTGATCGACTTCAAATCCTTTATCCTTTTCTGGATTTAATCCAGATTCCAAATCGCGGATAATCTTGACAAGCTTATCATCTCGCTTTTGGCTCTCGCCAATCCTTTCCACAAGAGTAGTTCTTATCGATAAATTTGCCAACATCTCAGGTTCCAATTCACATCTAGGCCTGAAATCAAATCTAGCCAAATACTCGAGACTCTTCCATTCTGAAAACATGGCTCCCAATCCTGCATGTCATCGACTTAACGCATCTGCCACCGCGTTACCTTTTCCCGGAGTATAGGCTATATCAAAATCATATGATGCCAAAAACTCTAGCTATCGTTGCTGCCGAAGATTCAAATCCTTTTGGGAGAACAGATACTTCAACGACTTATGATCCGTAAACAACTCAAATCAAACTCCCAATAGATAATGTCTCCACATCTTCAGAGCAAAAACAATTGTCGCTAACTCCAAATCATGAGTCGGGTAATTCCTTTCATGCGGCTTCAGTTGTCGACTTGCATATGCAACAACTTTATCCTTTTGCATTAGCACTGCTCCGAGTCCAGTACCACATGCATCGGTGTAAACCACCATCTCATCATTCCCACTTGGAATAGTCAAAACAGGAGCACTTGTAAGTCGCTCTTTCAGGATTCTGAAAGCTTGCTCACACTTATCATCCCATTTGAATACCTGATTCTTTTTCGTCAATCCTGTTAACGGTGCAGCTATCTTGGAAAAGTTTTTGATAAGCCGACGATAATATCCTGCTAATCCAAGAAAACTTCTCACATCAGATGCATTCTTAGGTCTAACCCAATCTTGGATTGCTGTCACCTTTGCGAGATCAACCACTATTCCATTTCCAGATATAACATGGCCTAAGAACCTCACTTCACTCTTCCAGAAGTGACACTTCGAAAACTTAGCCTTTAGCTGATGTTTCCGCAAGATTTCCAAAACAATACGCAAGTGTGTCTTGTGCTCTTCCTCTGTTCTGGAATAAATCAGAATATCATCCACGAACACAAGTACAAACTTGTTCAACTGATCTCTGAACACTCTATTCATAAGATCCACAAAATATGCTGGTGCGTTAGTCAATCCAAACGGCATTACCAGCCACTCATAAAAACCGGATGGTGTCCTAAAAGTAGTCTTCGACACACTATTCTTAGCCACTCTCAACTGGTGAAATCCAGTTGCCAAATCCATCTGAGAAAACACCTTAGCCTCGTGAAGCTGATCAAACAAGTCATCTATTCTCGGCAATGAATGCTTGTTCTTCTTAGTTACCTTATTCAGCTCACGATAATCCACTCACAACCTTAACGATCCATCCGCTTTGGTTGCGAACACAACTGGTGCACCCCATTCGGACACACTACGCCGAATGAATCCTTTCCGAAAAAGGTCATCAACCTGCAACTTCATCTCTTGTTGTTCTCTAGGCGCCATCCGTCTAAGAGGCATCACAACTGGTCTGGCTCCCTCAACTAGATCGATACGAAACTCGATCTCCCTATGCGGCGGTAACCCTTTGACCTCGTCAAAGATGTCCTCAAATCCATTCACAACCGGCATCGATGACAGTCCATCCCGTGGAACAACCAACGAATACATGAAGCCCATGAAGACGCCTTCTTCATGCTTACATTGTGTTACAACCTTTCGCCCTTCCACATTTCCGACTGTCACCTCCAGTTTCTCACAATCAACCTTTGCCGCATACTTCCTATGCCAGTCCATACCCAAAATTATTCCGAACCCCGCAAATTTCAGAACAAAACAATCACAAACAAAAGAGCAATCATGACTCGACACAACTAGACCACGACATACCATACACAAACAAGACGAACCCCCAACTGGATTAGTCACAACCAATGGTCTATCAACAATTTCCGGTTCCAAATCCAACTGACCTACAAGATCATAACAAACAAACGAATGCGACGTTCTAGTATCAAACAACACTCTAACTGGAACACCACAAATGGAAAGAGTACCCTGAACCACCACACTCTTCCCCTTCTCCTCCGTAGTAGGAGCTTTCGAAGATGATGGAACAGCCCCCAAAGCATAAGCTTGCACAATCTGCTTATCTTTGCTCGCTTCCGGACAATCCCTCTTGAAATGCCTCGGTTTGTCACAGTTGTGACACTTTGCCGGCACTCTTGGTTTCTTGCAATCCCTGGAGAGATGACCCTTCTGCTGACAGTTGTAGCAGGTCACTTCGCCCTTCAGCTTCTTCTGGCCATCCTTACCCTTCTGTTGCTGCTGCTTCCTCTTCTTGTTTCCGCCCTGCTGTGGTTTGGACTCTTCCTTGGTCACAGCAACAACAGACCCTTCCTTAGGAAACAAACTCTCGTGCCTGAGAGCTTTCTCCACAAGCTTCTCAAACGGATCGTCCAAATGATCCACCAACCGTCTCCCAAGATAACTATCCAAGCCTGTCACAAACTTCTCATTCTTCTGATAGGGAGATTCAATATACGACCGAGCATACTTGGACAAAGCTTCAAACTCAGAAACATACTCAAGAACTGGTTTTCCACCTTGCTTGAGCTCCACAAACTTCTTAAACAGAACAAATTTATGAGCCGTAGAGATGAACTTAGCTTCAAATCTAACTTGGAATTGATCCCAAGTAATCTCTTCTTCTGGAGTATCAATAGTGATAGAACCCCACCAATCAGCAGCTCTTCCCTGAAGCTGTCTCGATTCAAGCTTCCTCTTAGTTGCATCCTCGATTCCCAAGTCACCAAAAATCCTTCTACAAGCATCAATCCATCTCTGAACTTCTATGGTTGATTCTGTTCCCAAGAAAACCTTTCCTCCAAGAGCAGTATAGTCCTTACACAACTTAGCAAAATCCACTGGTCTTGGAGCTTGAACTTGAACTCCAACATCTACTGACGGTCCTGAAGTTGGTATCCTTCTCATGATCGAAGTCATCATAGCTTCGAACATTGCAGCATAATCAGTAGCTCCCCCAACAGCACGGCTTTCCCTAGCAGCTTGTCTCTCCCTTCGACTCATCCTTAATATCTACAAAAAGGAATGATTTAGAACACCTTGAGAAACAACTACATAAAGAGTTCAAATCCTTCTAAACTACTATATTATATATATAGTAATCATCCATCAAAATACAATTACGTCTCTCATACGTAGTTACGTCAGCGAGCGTTGGCTAAAATCGATTAACCAAAGCTCTGATACCAAATGTGACGACCGCCCATGACTCCCGCACGAAACAAGGAGGTAATGCGCTGAAAAGTGTGCCAGGCGGCCATGGACGATAGTCAGGGTAAGATAAAACAGAAACTCTATCGTACAACTCAAAGCGCATGGACAAAATACAATAGAGAAATATATATATATATAGTGAAGCTCATAACAGAATATCATCATATAGAATTCATAAAGGTTTGATACAAGCATCTGAACAATCAATACATCAAGCCTCACTACATAACACTCAAATCATATATAAGCAGCGGAACATCCAGTACATATAGTAAGAAAACTAATATGCTAGCCTCCAGCTCGTCTTCGTCATCAACATCGTTGGTAGCCAAGAGCTGCACCTGTCACCTGCTACCTAGTCTGCCCATCCCAACATGGATGAACCGCCCAAGGTAATAAGAGTTGAACATAAAACCTTGAGTCAGACAACAGTCTTAGTGAGCAGTAAATTAACTATCAAACATACCAAAAGAGCATAAAGGGTAAAAGGAATAGGAACTCAACCATCCCACTCCACCTCATCCTACAGTGATAGCCCCCAGACCCACTAAGCATAAACAAGCCTCGCAAAGTAGACATTCAAAATAAAGTAATTATCTCTCGAGTCAAGGTCGATGTTTTCCAAATACAAACCCCCAAGGCCTAAACCAAGATCAGATAAGCACCCAGAAAACACCGCTCTTGAGACCGAATGATGATACAACCAAACATCCATGACTCTGGCTATCACTGTTATCATTGCCTCGATATCACCGTTAGTTGAATGACCGCCTGTCAAGGGCTAATGGTAACCCCGGTTCTAGACAAAACTCCGCACGTCGTTGCAGCCCGTGCCTAGGAATTCTCGCAACTACCCAGAGTACTAGCACGTCGTCGCAGCCCGTGCTTGGAACGTCGTCGCAGCCCATTCCAACGTACTCTTGCTTTGAGCATGCTAAAACCTTCAATAACGATAAAATCTCAGCCTTCTAGTCATCCTCCTCGACAACTATTTTCATACTAGCTCAAGCGTCTCTCAAGCTAACCATTATCAACCAACTCGAATCGCATCACCGAGTTATCAACATGCTTGGGATGATCCCGTCAGGATTAAACCAAGGCTTTCTCACATCATACTTTGCTTCATCGCATCATAGCAGAGTCCCATCTCAACATCATGGTTTGCCTCATCGCATCATGGCAAAGTCCCATCTCAACATCATCATCAAATCTATCCATATGAGCTTCAACATCCGCTTCATATGCCACAAGCAGCTTTCCATATTCAAGAGCCTTTCCACTTAGCTTTTGAATCATCTTCTACCAATTTTCCCAAATCAAGTTATCGATCAACTAATCAATCAAATCAAACAAGATCTAAATAAACAATTACAACAATAATGGCAATTTCGTAAATAAAGAGTTCAAGTCTAACATGCATCCTAACCAGCATGAATTATGAACAATATCTCTACAACTTGGTGAATGAACTTGCATAAGTTAACATGTAGTAAAATGGGTGTCAAAACTTCATAGGTGATAGATCTACATGCATACTTAGGGAAAATGTAAGAAATCACTATCTTTAACACATAAACAAGCCACCAATCCAATATACACCCTTGGGTCCGTGTGAGAGATAACTACCACTCACCAAATCACCTAAACACCTTAAAAACAACCAAGTCCAGATCTGGACAGCAAAGAAACAAGCTAAATCCGGAAAAATCTCGCTTCAAACGATGAAATCTCTCTTTGTTGGATGAAGATCTTCAACTTTAGCTCTTGGATCTTCGATGTTGACCTTCGATCTTGGATGGATGTTAGCACTAGATTAGAGTGGAGAAAAAGAAGTGAAGAAGTGTTGTAGTCGAGCTCTTAAAATTGCAGCACTTCGTCGCTTCAAAATCCGGTGCCAAAAAGTGAGCCAAACCCCTCTATTTATAGGCAGATCCATGAGTCGTCCGCCCCTATAAGCCGTTGCCGACCTACCCCATGAGTCGTCCATGACCTAACCTTGCCGACTCAACCAGCCTTACGACCTAACTAACACGGAGCCTCACGCGCGACTCAACACAACAACGCTCACACGACCTAGCAACTCACGACTCATCTATTCTGCCGCATTTCCTAAGTCCTAAGTCGTTTGAACGACTTATCTCCCACGCGACTTAATAAAATCAACGGTCCAGATGTTACGAGACCTAAAAATGAACGCGGATCTACGATGCCGCGACTTAGCTAAGTCATTAACGACCAAAAAAAACATCCCGGGTTAACAAATACTTTGACCTAACTTCTTAGCGACCTACCTTAAGTCGGTCACGACTTAACTAAGCACACAACCTAACTATAACACGGCATAGCCACTAGGTCGCTACCTTCTCTAACTCGCTAACCCGTAAGTCGTAGCCTTCTTAGGTCGTTACCTCGGTCTAACACACTAACTCGGCAACACCTTAAGTCCCTCACACAAGCTAACTTCCACACGACCTAAGCATTAATTCGTTAACTTCCTTAACTCGTTAACTCGACCTAACATTCCTAAGTCGTAACTTCTATAGGTCGCTCCTCTCGACCTAACTCGCACACGACATAAGCTTCACACGAGCTAACCCTTAACTCGTCTACGACTTAAGCACCACCGAGCTAGTTATTACACGGCCTAACCCCTTAAGCCGTAAACCCTACAACTTAGGTTCAAAACGACTCAAGTAATACTAACGACCTAATGCAACTATTTACAATTTATCGACACATAAAATACGGGTCGTTACATTAATGCCCGAAAAGGACAACCCGAATCTCAATCGGGTCTCGTAAGTTTTTTACCCTTCGTTTTTTCGACACCGGATTTTTACGGTAAAATGGGATTACCGTGCCTCGTCTTCGATTTACCATCGTTGGAGAGTGGTGCACCATGGTACTTTTCCGTTTCAAATCCATGCACGCATTTCTAAAAGTCGTACGGCACTGTTTCGCCATTTCGGACGGATGTTGCACCTTGCACCGTGGATGTTGCACCATGTAGATATCGATTATTCGGACGACCATAACTTCTGGCTCGTTTAGAGTTACGGGAGCCATAACCTGTCAAAACGAAGGCCACGGTGAGTTCTACAGCTTTGACAGCTTTCAGCCGTCAACGGATAGATTTATGCCCGAAAAGGACAAGCCGAATCTCAATCGAGGTTCGTAAGTTTTTTAACCTTCGTTTTTTCGACACCGGATTTTTACGCTAAAACTGGATTACAGTGCCTCACCTTCGATTTACCATCGCTGGAGAGTGGTGCACCATGGTACTGTTCCGTTTCAAATCCATGCACGCATTTCTAAAAGTCGTACGACACCGTTTCGCCATTTCGGACGGATGTTGCACCCTGCACCGCGGATGTTGCACCCTGTAGATATCGATTATTCGGACGGCCATAACTTCTGGCTCGTTTAGAGTTACGGGAGCCACAACCTGGCAAAACGAAGGCCACGAAGAGTTCTACGGCTTTGACAGCTTTTAGCTGTCAACGGATAGATTAATGCCCAAAAAGGACAACCCGAATGTCAATCGGGTCTCGTAAGTTTTTTACCCTTCGTTTTTTCGACGCCGCCTTTTTACGGTAAAGCGGGATTACCGTGCCTCGTCTTCGATTTACCATTGCTGGAGAGTGGTACACCATGGTACTGTTCCGTTTCAAATCCATGCACACATTTTTAAAAGTCGTACGGCACTGTTTCGCCATTTCGGACGGATGTTGCACCTTGCACCGCAGATGTTGCACCTTATAGATATCGATTATTCAGACGGTCATAACTTCTGGCTCGTTTAGAGTTACGGGAGCCATAACCTGTCAAAACAAAGGCCACGGTGATTTCTACAGCTATGACAGCTTTCAGCCGTCAACGGATAGATTAATGTCCGAAAAGGACAACCCGAATCTCAATCGGGTCTCGTAAGTTTTTTACCCTTCGTTTTTTCGACACCGGATTTTTACGGTAAAATGGGATTACCGTGGCTCGTCTTCGGTTTACCATCGCTGGAGAGTGGTGCACCATGGTACTGTTCCGTTTCAAATCCATGCACGCATTTCTAAAAGTCGTACGACACTGTTTCGCCATTTCGGACAGATGTTGCACCTTGCACCGCGGATGTTGCACCCTGTATATATCGATTATTCGGACGGCCATAACTTCTGGCTCGTTTAGAGTTACGGGAGCCATAACCTGTGAAAACGAAGGCCACGATGAGTCTACGGCTATGACAGCTTTCAGCCGTCAACGAATAGATTAATACCCGAAAAGGACAACCCGAATCTCAATCGGGTCTCGTAAGTTTTTTACCCTTCGTTTTTTCGACACCGGATTTTAACGGTAAAACGGGATTACTGTGCCTCGCCATCGATTTACCATCGCTGGAGAGTGGTGCACCATGGTACTGTTCCGTTTCAAATCCATGCACGTGTTTGCGCAAAAAATGGGCAAACACCTCCAATCCGTATAATTTAGTTGATTTTATGTGGTTTTTAATGATTTGGGTGACTTATGCAAATATGTAAAATGCAGGGATTGAACTGTAAAAGACACACAGATTTATGGTGGTTCGGCCAGAACGTGCCTACGTCCACTTTATATGTTATTATCCTTTTTCTTTCAGATTACAAGTACAAAGATTTTAGTACAAGTATAAGAAAGTTGTTTGAAAGTTCCTTCCTTGCTTGAGCTCTCAAACTTGTCTGTCGTTGTTGTAACCCTGCCCCTCTATTTATAGAGTGAGGCTGGGGCCAGGGGTCTTGGATGTATATAGCCGCTGATGGACCTGGGCTGGAGCAACCTGGCCTGGCAGAGTTGGTTCGGCAAAGCCTTGGTTCGGTATAGAGTTGGTGAGGACTTGGTCCGGTTGTAGAGGGTTGAGGCAGTGGTTGGAGTGGGTAGTCCTTGGTCCGGTGGAGGTTGGTGAGGTTTGGTCCGGGGGAGCTTGGTTCGGTGATGGAGGAGAGGTTGGTCCAGTGGAGCTTGGTTCGGTGATGGAGGAGAGGGGATTCTGGTTCGGTGGCGATGGACCGGTAGTGGATGGGAAATGGCTTGGATCGGCAATGTGTGGAGATGGCATGGTTCGATGATGGTCTGTCTTGCTTCCTGGTTCGGCAGTGGAAGGAGGTAGCTGGCTCGGTAGTAGTATGATCCGGTAGTGGATGGAAGTAGGTTGGAACGGCAATGGTTGGAGATGGTATGGTTTGGTATTGTTAGAAATGCACCCAACACTTGCCCCCCAAAGTGGGGCATATGCCAGCATATGTTGCGCTTTGTTTCCTCGTAGTTTGGATAGCTTTATTCGGTTTCTGAGTGCCGAACCGGTTGGTCTGGTTGTCATGCGCTCTTTTATATATAGGGGCTACACCCCCCTTTGTTATCCCTTACCGAATCTGAGAGAGCCGAATCTCCTTGCACCGAATCGATCCTTTGCCGAATCAGTTTTGTACCGAACCAGGTATACATTTTCTCGCCGAATGACCACGATTGTTTTTCAACGCCGAATGCTTCTTCGTGTTGCTCTACCGAATGAGCCTATGCCGAATGGGTCTCGGTTTTGTTTTACCGAATGGGCTCGGTAGTTTTGGATGCCGAATGGACCTAATCCCGAATGAAACATGGAAGCATTCGACACCGAATGAACTTGATAATTATTCGTTTACATTCCCATATTCCTCGTTATGATATCATGTTTTTCTTGTACCGTAGATAAATGTCTCGCAAAGCGGAAACTCGATCAGATAGTAAGAAGTCCAAGGATAGAGGAGAGTCTTCTTCCGTGCCCCCAGCCCAACCAGGACCGGTACGACATGGACCTACCCCGAGGTCGTTAGTGGATGGGTATGGTCCCCAAGAGCTTCTGAACTCTCCTCCCGATTGCTTTCCGAGCTCCCTCAAAGAGGAGCAGCTTGATGTCATTTCTCGTTCCTTCGGGATTGACAGGGCTCTTATGCTGTTGCCGGGAGAGGGGGTTATGCCATATGACCCTCCTGAAGGATATTTTGCGTACAGCAGATATCATTGCATGTGTGGTGCTATCCCGCCCCTCAACGCTTGGATAGTGAGCTTTATCACGTATCTGAAGATGGCTCCATTCCAGCTTCAGCCTAACTCCTATGCCATTCTGGTGAGTCTTTTCGTCATCTTTCAGAGGAAATATGGGCGTCCCCCTTCCAACTGGGAGATCCGGTATCTGTACAACTTGAGAGGCTACAAGAAGGGGTCTCCATATATCAGCTTGGAAGCGGCCGTGCCCTTCAAGCCTGTTCTGGATTTGTATTCGAAGTTTAGTATGTTCAAGAAAGAATGGTTCTTCATTAAGGATGACTCTGTTTCTTTCCGCCTTTTCACTTCCGGCTGTAAGTTGAACTTCATTATATTTTCCTCGTCCCGATCGCAATGCTTCGTCTTATATGCTTTTATTTCTTGCTAGCAACAGGTGGCTTTACGGTCGTGGAAAATGATTCCTTGGCGCGGATGGCTGCTGAAATAATGGTCATTCCGGGAAGGGATAGGTCGGCTTCCTACCTGATCAGAAATGCCACTCTCCTGGAGTACAACCTGATTCTGCCACGTCAATCTTTGGTTAAACAGAGAGATACAGTGGAGGAGAGGGCTGCTAAAGCTAAGGAAGGGGCTACTGCAAAGAGTAGCAAGAGGAGACCTTTATCAATACCTCCAGTTGTTGGGGGAAAGAAGCTTAAGAAGTCTGATGGACCTTCCCCTAGCACATGTCCAGACATTCTGGAGGAGGAAGGTGGAGAGGAGGAAAGAGGCGAGGAGGAGAGCGAAGGAGATGGAGAAGGTGAAGGACAGGGTGGTAGTGGAGCCGGGGATTTTTCTTCTGAGCAGGCAGGGGAGATCCAGGAGTGGACGGATGATGCCTTCCGCCAGGCCTTCGAGGGGTTGGTGGAAGGATCAGCCTCGGTGGAGAAGGCGAAGGAGGTTGACAAGGCTGGAGCTAGTGCCGATCCATTCTCTAAGAGTTCTCCAGCTAAGGCGACTCTAGCGATTCAAGGTGAACTTTCGACTTCTGCAGACTCCATTTATGATAGGGACTTAGGAGTATTTTATGGTTCGCTTCCGTCCTGGACTGAGATTCAGGACTTATTGCAGTATTCTACTCCTCCGCAGGGTTTGTATAACAGACGTTCCTTCTCATTCTTTTTAAGTTAGCATATTTCTTGAATTATGGACCCTTGATTGTTTGTAACACTTTTTCTTTATTACAGGGGCAGGCGAGCTGGCCAAAACTTCAGACGTTCGACACCGCCTTGAGCAATACAAGTTACTTAGAGCCTCTGCCAAGCCTAAGCCTCCCACTAGTCGTCCAGGAGACGTAGTTAGCTACCGTCCTCTTCTTGGGGTCATTGAAGAGAGTATTCAGAAAAAGAAGAGGAGTCGCTCCTTATTTGAATCTTCACCCAGTCCGCAGCCTTCACCTCAACCTATTCATGATGTCACGGAGGAGGACACTGAGTATATTCCCTCCCCGCATCCGTCTGAAAATCCTACCGTCATCCACATAAAACGTCCTGACGTGCCTCGCAATCCCTTTGCCGGCCACCCGGATTTGGACCCTAGCTCTCAGGATATCTTATTTGACGAGGTCACGGGCGAGCATCTTCTCCCCCGCAATCCCATGGTTCGGGTTCTTGATGAGGCTAAATCCCTGGATCTGGATCTGCTCACTACTCGGATAGCTGCTATGGGGGACGAAGCCAAGGCCAACATTGACCGGGTCGCGAAGGAGGCCAAGAAGTTAATGGAACATCACGCTCGATTGGCCAAGGCCGGGGAGGAGATAGGGATGCTAATATAAGGCTGCGGTTAGTGGTCGCTGATCAGGCCAAGCAACTTGCCGACCAGGCTATTCAAATTTCGCAGCATGAAGCCGACTCCCGACGACTGAAGAAGACCATGGAGGAGGCTAGTAGAGCCGAGTTGCGGAAAATGGAGGCCGCTTGCAAGAAGCGCATTGACATGGCCATTACCATGGTTGATGAGGTTAGGAGGGCGGATCTTGAGCAGGTTGAAGAAATATCTAGGAGGCTCGAAGCTGCAGAACTTGCTCAAGCCAAGTTGAAGGAAGAGATGGAGGAGATGAGGAGATCCCTTCAGGCTGAGTGCTCGAGATACCGGCGGGAGAGGGATGTTGCCGTCGCTAAGTTGCAGTCCTCCGAGGCCCGGGTGAGGGAGTTTGAGGAGAATGAGGGGATGATGGATGAGATGCTGCAGGACATGTACTTCCGTACCTGGAAGCAGGGTAATCTATCCTGGATGGATGACCATCCCCGGATCATGGCCAGGATATATCTCAGGACTTTGGAGGAGGCCAGGGCCGATGCAAAGAAGGAAGGTGGAACGACATTCAGTATGGATATGGTTACTGCCCAGTTTTCAAAGGAGGAGAAGGTGGCGGTGAAGGAGGGGATGCGGCTACTCGCTGCGGAGAAAGCCGGTGTGCAGTTGGGGGATGAGGACCAAGAAGTAGGTGTTGGTGAGTTTTCTCTTTTTGGCTTTCTATAACTTGATCGTTCGTCGCCGGTTTTAATGGACTCTTTCTCTGAATTGGACAGGTGGGACTTCTGGTCAACATGCTAGGAGCTCCGATCCCGCTGTCAAGTAGATTCGGAGAGCTAGTGAGTTGGGGGTGGAGCACTGATGCAGTCGACTACTTGATCCGATCCGTATAGTTTTTTGTTTTCTTGACTTTCCTGTTTATATTTAGTAAAAAACATTAGTGTATTTTCGGATTGTAATTATGTCAGTGAACGACTCTTCGTAATTTTATAACACGAGCTGATTTTGTTATATTTTGAATGTTGTCATTTCTTTTGATGTGTTGTATAAGAAATATAACCATGCATACGCCTGTGATTTGATTGTGTTTGACACTAAGTTTCTGCTTGTAATATAATTTCATGTTTTGCAATGTTAGTGTGATGTATGAATATGAATTGCAGCTATGCATTAATGTATAAAAGTGGAAGGTACCGCCCTTCATGTTTCAGCTGTGGACGGCAACTTTGTGCGCCCTACAAGACTAAGCATGGAATGCTGATGAGTGTCTCGTCATCCGGTTGTAAGTTTCTATTCCCATTAGCTAGCGTTCCCTATTTCATGTCCTGTACTTTCAAGCACCGTTACAGAGAATAGGAGAAAAGTTTTAAATGAAATGGAAATATGGGAAAAGTAAAACTTCCACTCACGGAAGGCCGTCGATGTGCTTAACTTTGTGGCAAACGGGTTTTGTAGTCACTTTCTCTAGCTGTGGGTCCTGGAGACATTTGTCACCCATCTTACGCCTCTACGGGGAGTTTTCTTTTTTACCACGGCCGCACTTAAGACACATCGGAGCCGATCGCGCACAATAACTACCCGGGCCATTATGGCCCGTAATCGTGGGTATTAGCCGGCTAGCGTGGAGGCCGATCGTCAACTATGAACTGCCCCTGCCTGGCCACACCTTATGTTGGGGCTTATGATCGGTTCACAGCTGCCGGCGAGCCGAATCGCTGTAATGAGCTGCCATGGCATAATCGGCCTTCTCTGTGGCTTATACTCGGCTTATTACAGTCGGCTTTAAGGGCCGAGGCAAACAATGAGTTACCTCGCGGTAGAGGGATACCGGAGCAAAGTGTCTCATTGGCGAGGGCATAGGATCGCAGCGTACCTGTTAGATTTTGTCCAGGTGGAGTTGTGTTGTGAAGCTCTGAATTGAAATGTCATCTGCAAAGGATTTTGTTCAACAGCAAAGGATAAAGCTTAACAAGTAGCCGAGATATGAAGGAACAAGTTTACAAGAGCCAAGTTTTTTAAAGTGGTTCGGCACGAAAATGCCTACGTCCACTGATTCTCTTTGTTAATTCACTTCATGGGGCAGTACAAGTTAAGAAAAGTATCGACGGAGGTGTCGGATGTTCCATGCCCTCTGGAACACCTAGCCGTCCACTGTTGACAAAATGTAAGCTCCGTTGTGGAGATCTTTATGAATTACATATGGTCCGTCCCAGATGGGGTCCAGTGCCCCGGGGCGTGGAAAGATTCGCTTGAGGACAAGATCTCCTTCTTGTAAGCTGCGATGCTTGACTTTGGAGTTGTATAGTGCTGCCACTTTTTGTCTGTGAGCTGCTGCTTTGAGTGCTGCATCATTCCTTCTCTCCTAAATTAGATCCAAAGACATGTGGAGGAGTTCTTCGTTTTCTTCTGGGTTGTAGTGGATCCTACGGTGGGAAGGCACAATAGTCTCAACTGGGAGCATTGCCTCTGATCCGTATGCCAAAGAGAAAGCAGTATGCCCTGTTGATGTTCTGAAAGATGTGCGATAGGCCCAAAGTGCTGTAGGAAGTTCTTCCACCCAAGCGCCTTTTGACTTTTCGAGCTTCTTCTTGATTAGAGTCTTGAGGATTTTGTTGACAGCTTCGACTTGGCCGTTTGCTTGAGGATAAGCTACAGATGAGAAGCTTTTGTGAATTCCGTGCTCTTGGCACCAATCGGCGAATTCTTCGCTGTCAAATTGAAGTCTGTTGTCTGATATGATCTTGAGTGGGACTCCGTACCTGCACAGAATATTTTTGACCAAGAAGTTGATAACTTTTGTTGAAGATATTTTATTTAGTGGTTCCGCCTCCACCCATTTGGTGAAATAGTCGACCGCCACTATAGCATATTTGGCTCCGCCTCGGCCTGCTGGCAGTTCACCAATTAAGTCAATTCCCCACACTGCAAAGGGCCAAGGGCTGGTTATTTGAGTAATTTCATTGGTTGGTAGTCGAGGAATCTTAGCAAATTTCTAACATCTGTCGCATCTTCTGACGAAGTCTAAAGCATCTTTGTTCAAGGTGGGCCAGAAACACCCATATCGGAGTATCTTCTTTGCCAGGGTCTGCCCTCCGGTGTGGTCTCCGCAATTTCCCTGGTGGATATTGGATAGAATTTCCTTGGCTTCTCTTTCAGCAACGCGCCTCAATAAGGGGTCAGAGAAGCCGCGCCGATAGAGGATGCCTTCTTGTATCGTGTAGCGGGAAGCTTTCCTTAGAATTTTCTTAATTTCATTTCGCCCGTCGGGTAGGGTGCCGTTTTGTAAGTATTCCCGGATAGGGGTCATCCATGTTTCTTTTTCAGTTGCAGCTATCAGATTTACTTGCTCGAAGCTCGGGGTTAGTAGCCTTGAGACAGTTATCGCTCCAGAAGTGGTATCATCTCCCATGCTAGCTTGCTTTGCCAGCTCGTCGGCCTCTTGATTTTCTTCTCGAGGAATGTGTTTGATCGAATAGTGCTCTAATTGATTGAGCAGCCGCTTGGTCTTTTTCAGATATGCCGTGAGCCGCTCTCCTCGAGTCTGGAACTCCCCTAGTATCTGATTTACGATGAGTTGTGAATCACTGTGAAGACATAAGGAACTAACTTCGATCTCCAGGGCGAGCTCTAATCCGGCTATTACTGCTTCATATTCGGCATCGTTGTTGGTCGCCGCGAATTCCAGCCTTATTGCATAATGCAGCTTTCTTCCCCTGGGAGTGATGATCACAACGCCTGCCCCGAGCCTTGTTCGTTCGATGCTCCATCCACAAAGAGACTCCGCTTGATGCCCTTTGTTATTTCAGGCTGCTCCCTGCCTTCGTTGTTTGCACAAAAAATGGGCAAACACCTCCAAGTCGAGTGATTTAGTTGATTTTATGTGATTCTTAATGATTTAGATGAGTTATGTAAATATGAAAAAAGGCAAGGGGCTGAAATGTAAAAGACACGCAGATTTATAGTGGTTCGGCCAGAACGTGCCTACGTCCACTTTATATGTTATTATCTTCTTTTTTCAGATTACAAGTACAATGCTTGGTGTACAAGTGTATGAAAGTAGTTTGAAAGTTCCTTCCGTGCTTGAGCTCTCAAACTTGTCTGCCATTGTTGTACCCCTGCCCCTCAATTTATAGAGTGAGGCAGGGGGCAGGGGTCTTGGATGTGTATAGCTGCTGGTGGGCCCGGGCTGAAGCAATCTGGACTGGCAATTCTGGTTCGGCGAGCCTCCATTCGTTATGGAGCTTGGACCGGTGATGGAGCGGGATGGAGGTTCATTCGGTGGTGAGGTATGTGGTTGGCTCGGTGCTTGTTTGGACCGGTTGTGGAGATGGTCCGGTAGGCCTTCTGGTCCGGCATAGGGGTGTGAAGGATAGTGGACCGGTAGAGAGAAGGAGGCTGCTGGCTACCGAATGAACATGTGACCTTAGTGTCGAATGAACTCGTAGGCTTGCATAGCCGAATGAACATATACTCCGGATGCACCTTCACTGCCGAATGGACATAGGAGCTGATGGAATGGAGGTCGCAAACCCGGGTGAAACTGACACTTCTTGGTCTTGAGGTCTTCTGGGTGAAAATTCGCCCAACATTTGCCCCCCAAAGTGGGGCACGTGCTTGCATGCGTCGCGCTTTGTTTCTCTGTGGTAGGAAGGCTTGTTTTGTAACGTCATGGGCTGGATGTTCGTATCCTGTTGATGTCCTGCAAAGGAATTTACAGTTTTAGTGTGATTTCCAAAGACGATCGTTCAGGATCGAAATATTTGAGATAAAGTGAATCGTGCCGTTCGGGGCGAGAGAGTGTGCCCCGAGGGGGTTTAGCATTATCGATGCCAGGTTCACGTTAGAGTGGGTCCCTGGATCGTTTGTCAAGGTGGTTTATCGCCAGCTCAGAGCATGCCTAAGGATTGTTCGCGACCCCGTACATGTGTAAGTAGCTTAGCCATTTCATAGTTATCAGAATTAAATATCTATTTAGCCGATGAGCTTAAAAAAGGATGTCAGAGTGCAAATTCTCACGACGATAGGGTTAATAGTCGTTCAGAGCGTGCTTATGGACCGTTCGTGGTCGCGTACACGTGTGAATGATTGACCCATGTTAGTGAGAGATTTACGACTCATTCATTGTTATCATATTCTCTACTTTATTAGTAGGTCCTAGAGTTCGGTACTTATCTGAGTGAGGCGCTCCGCATGCCCCCTGTTCCTGGTTTTTGCTGGTAGAGATAGCTTCATTCGGTTCTTTTGTTGGTCCGGCATGGATAGTTTCATTCGGTATTTGGTTGGTCCGGTATGTTTGGTATTGGTCCGGTGTTCCGGTCCGGTAGGCTGAACCAGTTGGTTCGGTAATCCTGAGCTCGCCTATATATAGAGGCTACATCCCCCTTGGTTTCTTCTTACCGAACCAGAGAGCCGAATCAGCTGACCACCGAACCAAATCTTCTGCCGAACCAAGCTTTTTCCATATCAGGTACATACTTTTTTGCCGAATGGGTTTGATTGCCGAATACACACGAAAGAATTCAAATGCCGAATGAACTTGAGACATTAGTGCCGAATGAACTTTCGTTATTAGTGCCGAATGAGCTTTAAACATCGTCGCCGAATGAACTTACTGCCGAATGAACTTGATATCTTAGCGGAATTCCGGACTTATGCATTCCTTTTTTGTTTACATCTCTGTATCCCTTGTTCTAACAACCTGTCTTTTCACTTTTGTGTATGCAGATAAATGTCTCGCAAGGCAGAAACTCGATCGGATAGAAAAAATTCTAAAGGTACGGGAGAGTCTTCTTCCTCCGTGCCCCCAGCCCAATCAGGATCTGGGCAGCATCGACTTGTCCCGAGGTCGTTAGTGGACGGATATGGTCCACAGGAACTTCTGGTTTCCCCGCCCGATTGCTTTCCTAGCTCCCTAAAGGAGGAGCAACTTGATGTCATCTCTCGTTCCTTTGGGATAGACAGGGCTCTCATGCAGCTGCCGGGAGAGGGAGTGATGCCGTATAATCCCCCCGAAGGTTACTTTGCTTACAGCAGGTACCATTGCATGTGTGGTGCTATCCCTCCTATCAATGCCTGGATAGTCAGTTTTACCACATATTTGAAAGTAGCTCCATTCCAGCTTCAGCCGAACTCCTATGCCATTCTAGTAAGCCTCTTCATCATCTTCCAGAGGAGATACGGGCGCCCTCCTTCTAACCGGGAAATTCGGTATTTGTATAACCTGAGGGGCTACAAGAAGGGGTCTCCGTATATTAGTCTGGAAGCGGCCGTGCCCTTCAAACCGGTCTTGGACTTATATTTCAAGTTCACCATGTTCAAGAAGGAATGGTTCTTTGTCAAGGACGATTCTGTTTCTTTCCGCCTTTTCACTTCCGACTGTAAGATTAATTTCATTTATATTTTCCATGTTCTGACCGTAGTGCTTCTTCTGACACGCTTCTATTTCTTGCTAGCGACAGGTGGCATTGCCGTCGTGGAAGATGATTCTTTGGCGTGGATGGCTGCTGGAATAAAGGCCATTCCTGGGCGGGACAGGTCGGCTTCGTTCCTGATCAGGAACGCTACCCTCCTGGAGTATAATTTGATCCAGCCGCACCAGTCCGTTGTGAAGCAGAGGGACATGGCCGAGGAGAAGGCTGCTAAAGCTAAGGAGGGGGTCACGGTGAAGAGTGGCAAGAGAAAACCCTTTGCACAGCATCCCGTCGCGGGGGGCACGAAGCTTAAAGAATCGGAGGGCCCCTCTCCTAGTACTTGCCCGATCATTCCGGAGGAGGAAGGTGTGGAAGAGGGCGAAGGAGGCGATATGGAAGGAGAGTCGGAAGGCGGAGGAGATGGAGATGGTCATGGTGGTAGTGGTGCTGGTGCCTTAACTTCTGGGCAAGACTCTGAGCTGGATGAGGCCCTCCGCCAGGCCTTCGGGGAATCGGAAGGGGAATCGGGAGCGGAGAAGGCGAAGGAGACTGGCAAGGTCGGGGCTGGTGCCGATCTATCCCCCAGGGGTTCCTCAGCCAGGGTGACTTCGGCGGTGCAAGGTGAACTTTTGTCCTCTGTCGATTCCATTTTCGATAAGGACTTAGAAATATTTTATGGTTCACTCCCGTCCTGGAATGAGATTCAGGACTTATTGCAGTATCCCACTCCTCCGCAGGGTTTGTATAATAGACGTGCCTTCACACTTTTCTCTCTTTTACTTAACATGTTTCCTGAATTGTGGACCATTGTATGTTCGTAACACTTGTTCTTTATTCCAGGGGCGGGCCAGGTGGTTAAAACGTCAGACGTTCGACACCGCCTCGAACAGTTCAAGTTGATGAGAGCTTCTGCGAAGCCTTCCACTGGTCGTACTGGGGACGTGGTCAAATACCGTCCTCTTCTTGGGGTCATCGAAGAGGGCATTCATAAAAAGAAGAGGAGTCGTTCTTTGTTTGAGCCTTCCCCTGGTCCGCAGCTTCCTGTTCAGCCTCCTCGTGATGCCACGGAGGAGAGCACGGAGTTTATTCCCCCTCCACCTCCTTTCAAGAATCCCACAGTTATCCGTATAAGGCGTCCTGATGTGCCTCGTGACCCCTTTGCTGGTCATCCTGATTTAGACCCAAGTTCTCGGGATATTTCATTTGATGAGGCCACGGGTGAGCACCTCCTTCCCCGCAACCCTATGGTACGGGTGTTAGACGAAGCTAAGTCTCTAGATCTTGATCTGCTTACCACTCGGGTAGTTACCATGGGAGACGAGGCCAAGGCTAATATTGATCGGGTGGCTGAGGAGACCAAGAAGTTAATGAGGTATCATGCTCAATTGGTCAAGGCCGGGGAGGAGATTGGAAGTGCTAATATTCGGTTGCGGCTGAAGGTTGTTAATCAGGCCGAACAGCTTGCCGGTCAAGCCGTTCAGATTTCTCGGTACGAGGAAGCCTCCAGGCGTCTGAAAGAGACCATGGAAAAGGCTAGTAGGGCGGAATTACGGAAGATGGAGGCCGCCTGTAAGGAGCGGATCGACATGGCCATTGCGACAGTGGATGAGGTTCGGAATGCGGATCTCGAGCAGGTAGAGGAGTTGTCTGGGAGGCTTGAGGCCGCGGAGATGGCTCAAGTCAAGTTAAAGGAGGAGATGGAGGAGATGAGGAGGTCTCTCCAGGCTGACTACTCGAGATACCGATCAGAGAGGGATGCCGCTGTCGCCAAGTTGCAGGCTTCCGAGGCCAGGGTGAGGGAGTTCGAGGAGAATGAGGGGATGATGGACGAGATGCTGCAGGACATGTACTTCCGCACTTGGAAGGAGGGCAGCTTGTCTTGGATGGATGACTATCCCCGGGTCATGGCCAAGATATATCTCCGGGCTTTAGAGGAGGCCAGGGTCGATGCGGGTAAGGAAGGTGGAGTGGCTTTTAGCCTGGATGTGGTCACTGCTCAGTTCTCGAAAGAGGAGCAAGTGGCGGTGAAGGAGGGGATGCGGTTGCTCGCTGCGGAGGAAGCGCGTGTGCAACTGGAGGATGAGGATCAAGCGGCGGACGCTGGTGAGTTATTCTTTTCTTTTCCTTTTCTTTCCGGGTTTTCATAACTTGATCTTATATCGTTTGTCTAATGGATTCCTTTTCTGAATTGGACAGGTGGAACTTCCGATCAACATGCTGGGGTGTTATCCCGCTTTTTGGCAAAGCCGCGATACCAAAAGATTGATCGAAAAACGAAGGACAGTTCGCCTCAGAGGTTGATCGTACTTCCTTTAGCCATGGATATCACTGAATTTTATCCGAGTCCAGAATGAGCCACAATTGATAGGACACGGCAAGAAAGGCTACAAGAGTCAGCATTTCAAATTTCAGGACAATCCGAGGTCGTATGCTCAAGTTATGATGGATTCAAGTTGAGAAAGATGGACGTTGCTCTGTTCGAAACCATGACCCCACCTATGTTCGAACCCATCTGGTTCGAACCCAAGGAGTGAGGCAGCGCCTCGAACCCATGCACATATGCCAAAGTTCTAATCAATGAGTTCGCATCCATCGGTTCGACACCACTTCGAACCCAACTAATTCGAACCCACCACGTTCGTACCGATAAGAAGGGACGACTTTCGAACCCATCGACTTCGAACCCTTCGAACCCCCATGGGTTCGACTCCATCACCTTCGACTCCATTGTTTTCGAATCCATGTGCCTCGTATCCATGAAGGGGTTGCAGAGCTCATATGCATCCAAGGGACGTTGGTTCGAACCCATCACAGAAGCCCTGTTCGAACCCATCACAGAGCTATCTTCGAACCCATCACAGAGCCATGTTCGAACCCATCACAGAGCTATCTTCGAACCCATCACAGAGCCTTGTTCGAACCCATCCTGTGTTGCCTTATTCGAACCCACTGGGTCAACCCACGTGTCTTCCATCGGTTCGAAATCACCGAGATACACGGAGTCGAAGCGGTCAACACGGAGAGAAGTCCGGATCGATTCGAAACTCGCGCTCCACGTCACCACGAGGTCGCGTGCCACACTGGTTTCGAAACCATCGTTTCGAGTAACAGGGGTTCGAACAAAACAGCCTTGCCGTGAAGTCTATTTCGAACCCAACATATCTCCTAACCTACTGATCCAAATGCAATGAAACTTTCACAGATGCTTGCATACATGTTAAAGAATGTCCACGCCAAATTTCACCTCGATTGGATGAATTCTTGATCGGTTCGAATGGAATTCGAACCGATGCCAAAGTGGGCCCAAACTTCCCGAGACCGTACGCGTGGGCCCCCTCACGTGCCAGAAGTGGTCTCCCGTGTTTTCAGCGAGATACCAGCAGCCTACACCTATAAATAGAGCCCCAGGGCCAACAGAAAAGGGATCTTCTGACTCTGAGACGCCGAGACTCTGCCGGATCAAGATCTCCATCATCCTACATCATAATTCTATTGTTGATTTCGAATTTCCAGTTGTAACTTGCTGTGGATCGCTGTAACAACTTGTAATCATTGAAAGAGAATCAATAAAACATCAAAAAACTTCACAGTGGACGCAGGCAACACGCCGAACCACTATAAATCGCTCGTCTACGCATTTACTTTACTGTTGATTGGAGTTTTTGTTAGATAATATCTGTTTTGAACTTGCATTCTTGACTATTATCTCTTCAACGACTCCCGAAGAGTGTTGTGCCCAATTTTGACACAAACACTTTGGTGCTTCCACTGAGAAAACCCAGATTTTCTCCTGCTCGTTGGATCTGTCATCGATATCGGATTGAATAAATCTAAGAGAGAGACCCAGATTGTTAAATCCAACTTCCTTCCCTTCTATTCAGATTTGCATAAAGTCTAGGAAAGGAACTCAACTGTAAAAATGGTTAGCACAAGAACCACCTCGAACGCCGTCAATCAAGAAGGACGGGATAGACAGAATCCTGCCCCTCTGCCTCCACCTAATCAAGATGCCGCTGGGCACTCAGAACCGTCGGGTCCGGTTACCTGACAAGAATTGCAGTTGTTACTTCAAGAGCTGACCCAGAGTCGGCGACAACTAGAAGAACAGTTACGCGCCAACGCTGAGCTAATCAACCAGCTGGATCGCCAGAAACGAAAACGATCCACGAGAGATCGTGCTTATCGCTCTTCTAGCGAAAGTTCTTCATCTTCTGATTATCATAACCGACCCCCACGACCCCGGTTAGATGAGGGTCGTATGCCATCCGCTGGAAACCAACCGATATTGACCGTTGGACAGATTAGAGTTGGTCCGTCAGCCAGCTTTCAAACCGGACCCTCCTCCCGAGGGGGTGCCACTCCTCACCACGCCGCTGAGTACCGCACCGCTAGCGTTGCGGCTGAACCAGGGGTCGACACTCGAGATCAGTCGGACCCGAACCGTCGTCAAAGCGGTCATACTCCTGAACCGTACGTCCCAGAGGACTATGAGCCGAGAAGGCGAGATTTGAACCGTCAACGATATCCGCCTCAAACCCAAAGTATGGAACGTGACCATACTCCGGTGCAAATGCCGGATCTATCAACTATGATACGACAGATGATTCGTGAGAGTCAGGGATTCACAAACGACGATTGGGGGGTTTCCCGAAGTCACACTCCCTTTACGGACGACATTCTTAATGCTGAACCCCCACGGCGATTCCGAATGCCCACTCTGCCCATGTATGAGGGAAACTCCGATCCCAATCAACATATTCTAAAATATGAATGGTCGATGACGGCTGCCAGAGCCGACGACGCTGTGAAATGTCGTAGTTTCCCCATATCCCTGGGGGGCATCGCCACCATGTGGTTCACCCGATTGCCTCCTCGATCCGTCTCCTCATTCGACCAGCTGGCCACAAAATTCGTTGAGCAATTCCGCATGCACGTCGCAAGGCCGAAAGATGTCAACACTCTATCCAGTGTCACGCAAGCTCGCGGAGAGACGCTCAGACACTACTTAGAAAGATTCCATACTGCATGTGCGGAGATTAGTAATCCAAATGATAACTCCATCCTTATGGCGTTAACCAAGGGGATCGACCCCGATTCTGAATTCGGCAATTGGCTAGCTGGAAAACCACCTGCGTCATTGGACCGTTTCCATGCCAAAGCAGCTCAATTCCTGAGACGGGAAGACGCGAAACAGTCTAGGAAGCAAACTGACGCAGGATCAAACGTGGGAGGAACCCAAAGCAATGTTGCAATAAAACAATCCGGTGAGAGCTCCGGAAAAGTTCAGTTGAACATTAAAAATAAACAAGCTCGGCGAAGAGAGAGCGTGAATCAAATTAAAAAACGAGATCAAAATAGCGGTCCGCAACGCAAAAATCCGAAGTTCGACAGTTATACTCCTTTGAATACTTCATTGGAGGACTTGTATTTACAAACCCGTAGTACAATTCAATATGAAAAACCTGCTCCGAGACCGTCGTCAGAGAGACAAATCCAAACAGGAAAGTTTTGCAGGTTCCATGAAGGCTACGGACACGATACGAACGAGTGTCGTCACCTACAGGATCTTGTTGAAAAACTGATCAGGGAAAGGAGACTCGATCGATTTGTGCGGACACCGCAACCCAGGGAAGCAGGTCCATCAAATCAAATCAATGAACCCGATCAACCGAGGCATGAGGACTCCGATGGTCCTCGCGGGAGATTGGTGATAAACGCCATCAGTGGCGGACCGACTTTCTCAGGAGCCTGGAACGACGAGGATCTTCGTCACTGTCACACATGACAGGCTCATTCAATCTATGAATATTTTGCAATTTCATTTACATTCTGAAATTTGATTTTGTAATAAGGCACTGACTTTGCCATATTTTCTCATTTCAGCAATTAAACATTATCTCTTCAAGCTAAAGCTGTGATTCATCGAATACAACATTCAACAATCACGACACACGAAGAGCTAAGTTCCATCGAACAATGGAATTTATTCAAATAGCGAGTGACTGCGTTACAACCGGCCACTCACTAAGTGAAACCCCAGCTCGGGGGCAAGTCGACACATCGAAGGCTGAACCGGACCAACACACGACAGTCCATTTAACAATTCGTTCCCGGACTGTGAACGGACTCCAACTTCCCACTGCGTGAATTGGAGTATAAACATTTAATAATTCGTTCCCGGAGTGCGAACGGACTCCAACTTCCCACTGCGTGAATTGGGGTATAAACATTTAACAATTCGTTCCCGGAGTGCGAACGGACTCCAACTTCCCACTGCGTGAATTGGAGTATAAACATTTAACAATTCGTTCCCGGAGTGCGAACGGACTCCAACTTCCCACTGCGTGAATTGGAGTATAAACATTTAACAATTCGTTCCCGGAGTGCGAACGGACTCCAACTCCCCACTGCGTGAATTGGAGTATAAACATTTAACAATTCGTTCCCGGAGTGCGAATGGACTCCAACTTCCCACTGCGTGAATTGGAGTATAAACATTTAACAATTCGTTCCCGGAGTGCGAACGGACTCCAACTTCCCACTGCGTGAATTGGAGTATAAACATTTAACAATTCGTTCCCGGAGTGCGAACGGACTCCAACTCCCCACTGCGTGAATTGGAGTATAAACATTTAACAATTCGTTCCCGGAGTGCGAACGGACTCCAACTTCCCACAGCGTGAATTGGAGTATAAACATTTAACAATTCGTTCCCGGAGTGCGAACGGACTCCAACTTCCCACTGCGTGAATTGGAGTATAAACATTTAACAATTCGTTCCCGGAGTGCGAACGGACTCCAACTTCCCACAGCGTGAATTGGTGTATAAACATTTAACAATTCGTTCCCGGAGTGCGAACGGACTCCAACTTCCCACTGCATGAATTGGAGTATAAACATTTAACAATTCGTTCCCGGAGTGCGAACGGACTCCAACTTCCCGCAGCGTGAATTGGAGTATAAACATTTAACAATTCGTTCCCGGAGTGCGAACGGACTCCAACTTCCCGCAGCATGAATTGGAGTATAAACATTTAATAATTCGTTCCCACTGCGTGAACCAACCCATCAATGCGGACTCCGAATCCCCAAAACATGAATTGGGGTATGAACATAAGCTACGGGTTCCCGGAGCGCGAACCGAAGCTTCCGTGCAAACTCCATATTCCCGAAGTGCGAGTTGGGGTATAAATGTCAATTCCGGGTTCCTGAAGTACGAACCCAAACTTACATGTTTTATCCAAGCTCCCGGCGTGTGAATTGGAGCACCAACACCAAGTCAAAGTTCCCGTAGTGCGAACTAAAGCGTTAATACTAACTCCGAGTTAGTAGAGTGCAAGTTGGAATGTGAACACCATCCCCAAGTTCCCGGAGCGTGAACCATGTTACAAGTATCAATAACACTTGAACTCCTGGAATGCAAACCAGGTTATCGATCTCAAATTACTCTAAGTCCCTGGAAGGCGGACGTGTACCTAAGATTTGCAACAAGTGCAATCGACTGCCAAAAATACAAGTGTTGTTACCCAAGACTGGGGGGCACGAAAGCTAAGTGTCAATCACTCACCGAAGTGATACAACGTCCGAAGTTCAAATCATTCATCAATCACGACGTGTGACCAAGATCTTCAGACTTGGAAAATAAAAACGAACTCCACTTAAACGGTAAAAACACCACAAGTACACCGGACCGAAAACAAGGCATTGCAAGTACTTAAGCACAAATAAAGCAAGAGTTGAAACAAAGAAACTAAAGTTTATTTCAACTAACCAAAATTGAGGGCTTACATATGAAAAAGTTTTCCCAAAAACAATCCCTACTAGCAGGAGCCGAACCTGCATCTATACACGGCTTACTAATAAAAAACAAAAACAAGTACTTATCCACCAAAACATCTACTTGTAAAGCCGATCTACTTCTTCCTCTTTTTCGTCTTCCTTATTAGTGGTTCATCATTATCAGAATCACTAGCGACAGAAATTCTTTTTGAGTGCCTCCTCTTCGGCGGTGACTCTTCGGCTGGGGGAATGATATCGATGTCCTCCTCAGAGCTCGAATCTACAGGGAGGCTTCCCGTCGGAGGAGTAGGGGGGACTGGATCTGTGACGGAAATTGAGATAGTGCCACCCGATGGTACTATCCTAGCGGGTGTTGAGCTATGCGCCGTCGCGCTGCCACCGGCGCTACCACTGTGCCCCGCAGCTTCTATTTCAGCGCTGATTTCAGCCAAAATTTCCTCTTCTCGAGTCGCTTGGGCTTGGCTGGGGGCATCCGCAACTTGCATCGAAGAGCTTGAGGTCGGCAGGGGATCACTAACGATGATAAACTGTAAGTCCGTAGAGTAACCGCCCTGCTCACCGAGCAGCTCGCTCACCATCTGTTCCTCGAGAGATAACCCACTCCCCTGTGCCGCCTCGGTCGATATCGCAGCTACAGCAGTGGTCTCGGTGGCGATGGCCTTAACCTTTTGGCTTGATTCTTGAGCCGTGACTGTCGGCGCAACCTCCGTCACTAGGCAAAAACGATAAGTTATTAGCAACTTCTTCAAAACAAACTCTTTATTTAGAAAACACTTGAGATAATTTCGAAATACCTTCTCCAGTTTGACTCGCAGACGGCTGAACGACCTCGGAAGTGTGCTCACGGATAGGAGATAAGTGCGGCCGCTCCGGGTCGTAAGCAGGAACAGGTGGCAAGCTGACCGCAGACGCAGGCACTGACAAAGGCGATGTGGTGACTTCAGTGACATCCGCATGGTGCTCAACACCCGATCCCTCTCCAACTTCCAGGGAACGACCACCCACCATCTCCTTCTCATGAGCAATGATAGCATCGTGAAGGACCTTCTTTTCATCCTCAGTTAATAACCGGTTCTCAAGCTCGAATCGGTCAACCGATTCACCCGGATGCGCTTCCCCCTCTTCCTCGACCAATCGCTCCCAAGCGCTGCGAAGGTGAACGGGATAATCTTGAAGCCAGGCTAAATTTCGGTGTTTTAACACGTTGGCGTTATAAGTTATAAGAAGACCTTCGATATCGGCCTCTAGCCTGGCCTCTGCTCGTTGAACTTTCTCCTCCACCTCTGTCTCGACCGCTTGAACTTTCGCCACCGCAGCATCCCTTTCGGTGCGAAGAATCACAGCTTGTTCGCACGCCTCCTGAGCTGCGCTATTCGCATCATCCCTTTCCTTGGCGATTTCAGCAAATTTTGACTTAAGCTCGTTCAACTCCTTCAGGGCTGCGTCCCTCTCTGCAGTAACCAATGTGTTTCGATGACCCATGTCCTCAACCGTGGCGTAGTGTTCGCGTTTCATCCTATCCATGATTGCCTGGGCTTCATCGGCTTTTTTAGTGGCCTCTATTTCAGATTTACGGGATGATTCAGCCTCAGTATTCAGCACTTGAATGATGCGATCTTTTTGTGCTAACTCGGCTTGCAATTTTTCAATGGTGGCTGCTCTTTCGAAGGCCAAGGCCGATGCTTTTTCGGCCGCTCTATACCACACCTTGTACTGTGCGTAGAAATCGTGCACATAATCAAGCGCCCACTGCTCGGCCTCCTGTGGGATTCTTTTCAAGTTTGGGGGGAATACGTAGTTGTCGAAGCATATATTCGGGAACTCCCTTTTCAATTGCGCGAGCCTGATTGCTCCTTCCCCCATGATTTCAGTAGGAGGTTCCTCCGCAGCCATCGGTGCCGTCACCTCAGATCTAGAAGCTTGAGAAACTGGCGCATGTCGAGAAGAGTCACGAGGAACATGAACGGGATGTTGTACGGGACCTCTGGAAGGAGGAGGGGTACGCGATCGCGATCGACGCCTATGGCCCTTGTCCGAATCGTATCTCTCATGACTAGAATATCCGGAACGTCCTTGGTCATAGTATCCAGGGCGTCCCTGATCATAATCTCTATCTCCCTCTCGCCTGCGCGAATCATAATAAGAAGACTTGCGGGCATGTCGAAGACTCCCAAGCATTGAACCCCGCTTTGACATAGTATCTGCAAAGCAAAATAAAATCGAATCAATCACCCTTCGAAACAGATAATTTACAGTCAAAGTTTATGCAGTGTCGTGAAATGTGTATGAATATGCATTCCCCCCGACCAACCAGAAATGTCGACCTCGCTAGTAATAAGAGGCTCGCTCAATTCTAGATTACGATGGAACTCCTCCAACCCGGCATCATGTTGAAAAGACACATCTTCCGGGATTGGAAGGTCGGCAAGCCCTTCGTAGAGGCTTTCAGTATGCGGAGGAGACATCTCAGAGATTCTAACTCCGGAAGAGGGCCGGGCAATGACAACCGATTTCCGTCTCCCCCGCTTAGTTGACTTAACCATGGCAGCCTTGCCTTTTCTCTGCTCCGCGACATCCGAAGCTACATCCGTAGGCTCGATCAGCGGCTCGTCGTCAGTATGAGTTCTTTCAGAGTCAGCCTCCCCGGCTATGACAACTTCGGGCTTCTTATGTTTGACTCGTTTCTTAGGAACGATCCTTTGTGCCACCTCAAATCTTATACTCTGTCCTCGTTCAATCAGCCCAAAGGCCCGGAGATTCCTATCGGTCAAAAGCAACTCGATGTCCCTATCCTCGCTCGGGACTTCTCGAAGTACTCGCACCATCTCCTTAAACTCTTCACCTTCGGGTCGCGAGATCGTTGCTGTAAAAGGAAAAAATTAATATAAGTTCCACTTCGGCAGCAACTGTCGTAGTAACTATTTAAGAACTCGGTTATACTCACGTCTGAATAACCATCGTCGGGCAAATCCTGGAGGACATCTGACATAGAACCATTCTGTCCTATAGTAACTTAGCCTTGTCCAGGATCCGGTGACCACTTGACAATTTCTCACCGCCTCCAGAAATGTGAAAGAAGGATAATCACCACGAGTTTTGAAGTTGAACAAGTATCTAATTTCGATTGGAAGCGGCGGTCGATGGAGACATTCCATAAATGCAATGAACAAGCTATTGATCGACGCATATCCGTTCGGATGCAACTGAGATGGGGCAATCCTCAAAAATGACAATACTTCTCTTATATACTCGTTGAACGGGGGAAGTGTCCCGGCCGCACACGCGTGGCGATTAAATGCTGTATACCCTTCTGGTGGATTATGTGGTCTATCATTCGGCCCCGGCAGCAACACATCGTCCAATGACAAGCCGTGCCTCAAACAAATTCTTCCCAACATGTCTTCAGAGATATTCGATGGAACGGAATCTGATGGGTTGGCAATGAACGACGCATCAGGAAGTTCGTCCGGAGCCGGACCGATGATCTCAGGATCTATATCCGGAACTTCTAGCCTCGGAGAGGCTGCACCTTAAATCTCCTGCTGCTGTGAACTTGAAGATTCCATAACTAACTAACTCATGAGAAACCATCGTTAGACGACAAAGAACCCATGTGTTCCCCAGTGTAAAGTGTATGAATGTGTGTGGTACCGTGCCATGCATTGCTTGAACAAATGTTGCAGAGTTAAAGTGAGCATTCAAACGACAAAGCTACGAAGTTCAGCTATAATGACCGTCATCGCTGACCGTCATCACTAAATCGTTTATATGATGGAAGTCAGTTCAAATAGAAGTTGTTATAGTTCCATCGACGAGCTTCAAAAGGCAATCAAATATGCAGTTCAATATTCAAGTCCAGATATGCAGGAATGAAGCTCGTCGGAGTTATGTTTGAAAAATTTCAAATTTTGGAGTCCATCATACAGGGTTCGAAACCATCACGGAGGCTTCGTTCGAACCCAACCGAACACCTCTTCCTTCGAACCCATCCAAACTTCTTTCGAAACCACGCGTTCGAAACCATCATGTCATTGCTTCGAACCCATGCGTTCGAACCCATCCTGACATCACTTCGAAACCATACAGTTAGACGCGCTTCGAACCGATAGCCAAATGACAAGTTCGAACCGATACCGAAACCCTTAAACTTGACATCGGTCGCGTTCGAACCGATCCACTTCGTATCGATACGAAGTTGTCGACTTCGAACCGATAACCTATGGGTTCGAATCCATCGATTCGAATGGATCCCTCGAATCCCCCAATCGTTGCGAACTGCGCATCCCAACAAGGACATTCCAAGGATCAATTCGGAATCCAATGAAAACACACCACCGTCATCGGTTCGAACTCGAATCCACACATCAGTTCGAAACCCTCTCAAACCAGATCTGGTTTTGCCAATCTCGAAGCCATGCAATCGATAAACAGAAATAGGTTCGAAATAGCTTCGTCGTTTGAATCCGAGGCTAATTACCTAGTTTGAACAATGGATTCGAGAAATTTAAGTCTTAAATCTTGATGGGTTCGAAAACGCGTCGCAGTTCTTCTCTTTTGAGGCTTCGAGACGATGCAGAGAGCAAGCGAAAGTAAAAGTAAAAAGTGAAAATGTGGCAGGTCCACCGCTATTTATATGGGGGGTTGAAGATGACCGGGTCGCTTTGAATTCCGGTAAAAATTGACCGAGTACAACAGGTCAGAGGGCAGAATGGTTTCGAAACCTATCTTCGAACCCAAATGCTTGAGGCTCCATTGTGTGAAGCACGCAGACCACTGCCGCGAACGATAGTTTCGTACCCATCCAAGTCATCGGTTCGAAGATCAGTTTCGAACCCACCGAAACGAACTACTTGTTCGAAACCATCCTCTCACATCGGTTCGAATGCTAGTTTCGAACCCATCACAGCACAAAGAATACTCCATCTTCTAACATCGGTTCGAAAGTCAACTTCGAACCCATCATGACACGAGTATACTCCGTTGCGTCGAATGTCAATTTCGAATCCATCCATGCTCCAACGCATCGATTCGAAATCTCATATTCACACGACCCATCATTGCACAGGCATATTGCGTCCATACAAAATTAAACTTCGAACCCATCAATGCTCAAGTGCATCGGTTCGAAACATTACACTTGCGCAATACAAATTCAAATTCTTCGACCTTCAATATCGGTTCAGGAGAGGATCGATGCGAAGGAACTTTTCAAAACAACCATCAAGCGTTGTCTCAATTCAAATTTCAAAATCGGTTCAGGAGAGAATCGATACGAAATTCTGCAGCAAACCTAACTGACAATGACTCGTGGACGCACGACGTTAACAAGGTCCAAATTAACATATGTGCATACATGTCGGACTAACATTCGATTTTGAGTATTCACAGGGATCAAACACTCATCCTGTTACAAATGCGACAGCCAACGGCTAAGCACTATTATACAGCAGTCAATCATATCAACGCAGGGTCACAGCAGTACAGCATACGAGTTTCAACAAAAAAGAGAACAATGATTGTTCAGAGAGAAATGGCAGCTATTCAAAGCACGTCATGTTCCCACAAGACGTACTTTGGGGGGCAAAATGTTATCCCGCTTTTTGGCAAAGCCGCGATACCAAAAGATTGATCGAAAAACGAAGGACAGTTCGCCTCAGAGGTTGATCGTACTTCCTTTAGCCATGGATATCGCTGAATTTTATCCGAGTCCAGAATGAGCCACAATTGATAGGACACGGCAAGAAAGGCTACAAGAGTCAGCATTTCAAATTTCAGGACAATCCGAGGTCGTATGCTCAAGTTATGATATATTCAAGTTGAGAAAGATGGACGTTGCTCTGTTCGAAACCATGACCCCACCTATGTTCGAACCCATCTGGTTCGAACCCAAGGAGTGAGGCAGCACCTCGAACCCATGCACATATGCCAAAGTTCGAATCAATGAGTTCGCATCCATCGGTTCGACACCACTTCGAACCCAACTAGTTCGAACCCACCACGTTCGTACCGATAAGAAGGGACGACTTTCGAACCCATCGACTTTGAATCCTTCGAACCCCCATGGGTTCGACTCCATCACCTTCGACTCCATTGTTTTCGAATCCATGTGCCTCGTATCCATGAAGGGGTTGCAGAGCTCATATGCATCCAAGGGACGTTGGTTCGAACCCATCACAGAAGCCCTGTTCGAACCCATCACAGAGCTATCTTCGAACCCATCACAGAGCCATGTTCGAACCCATCACAGAGCTATCTTCGAACCCATCACAGAGCCTTGTTCGAACCCATCCTGTGTTGCCTTATTCGAACCCACTGGGTCAACCCACGTGTCTTCCATCGGTTCGAAATCACCGAGATACACGGAGTCGAAGCGGTCAACACGGAGAGAAGTCCGGATCGATTCGAAACTCGCGCTCCACGTCACCACGAGGTCGCGTGCCACACTGGTTTCGAAACCATCGTTTCGAGTAACAGGGGTTCGAACAAAACAGCCTTGCCGTGAAGTCTATTTCGAACCCAACATATCTCCTAACCTACTGATCCAAATGCAATGAAACTTTCACAGATGCTTGCATACATGTTAAAGAATGTCCACGCCAAATTTCACCTCGATTGGATGAATTCTTGATCGGTTCGAATGGAATTCGAACCGATGCCAAAGTGGGCCCAAACTTCCCGAGACCGTACGCGTGGGCCCCCTCACGTGCCAGAAGTGGTCTCCCGAGTTTTCAGCGAGATACCAGCAGCCTACACCTATAAATAGAGCCCCAGGGCCAACAGAAAAGGGATCTTCTGACTCTGAGACGCCGAGGCTCTGCCGGATCAAGATCTCCATCATCCTACATCATAATTCTATTGTTGATTTCGAATTTCCAGTTGTAACTTGCTGTGGATCGCTGTAACAACTTGTAATCATTGAAAGAGAATCAATAAAACATCAAAAAACTTCACAGTGGACGTAGGCAACACGCCGAACCACTATAAATCGCTCGTCTACGCATTTACTTTACTGTTGATTGGAGTTTTTGTTAGATAATATCTGTTTTGAACTTGCATTCTTGACTATTATCTCTTCAACGACTCCCGAAGAGTGTTGTGCCCAATTTTGACACAAACATGGGGGTTCCGGCCCTGCGGCCAAATAGGCTTGGGAAGTTGGTGATGGAGTGTGGATGCAGCTGGTTACTCGTCCGGATTCGGCTGCTTTTTATTTCTTTTTCTTTTTTTTACTGTTGTTTACGTTAGTCCAAAACATTGATGTGACTGTAATAATAATATTATTTGCAGAGAATAACTTGGTGTGATTTCATAATATAAGCTGATTTTGTTATGTTTAAACGTTGTTGTCATTTTGATGTGCTGCGTGAGAAGTATAACCATGTATATGCCTGTGATTTTAGTTGTGTTTGATGTTAAGCCTTTGCTTGAAATATAATTTCATGTTTTGCAATGTTGGTGTGACATATGAATAAGCTGTAGTTATTCATCTATGTACAAGAGAAGAGAGTACCGCCCTTCATGTTTTATTTGCAGGCGGTAGTTTTGAGCATCTTGTGTAACTGATCATGAATATATCTGAGTACCTTGCCACCCAGTACGCGGGCTTAGATTCTCATGAGTGAATGCTCCCTGTTCGGTTTCCTGTACTTTAGAGTTTGTTATACAGGGTAGGAGAAAAGTATTTAAATGAGATGGAAATATAGAAAAAGTAAAACTTCCAGTCACGGAAGGCCGTCGATGTGCTTAAGTTCGTGGCAAACGGGTTTTGTAGTCACTTTCCCTAGCTGTGGGTCTTGGAGACATTTGTCACCCATCTTACGCCTCCGCGGGGAGTTTTCTTTTTTACCACAGCCGCACTTAAGACACATCGGAGCCGAGATCGCGCACGGTAACTACCCGAACCATTAGGTCCGTAATCGTGGGTATTATTCGATTTACCGTGGCCGGCTAGCGTGGGTGTCGTTGGCCGTGAACTACCCCTGGCTGGCCACACCTTATGTTGGGGCTTAAAGTAGGTTCACAGTTACCGGCGAGCCGAACGCCGTAATGAGCTGCCATCGGCTATAATCGGCCTTTATGATGACTTATAATCGGCTCATTACAGTTGGCTTTGAGGGCAGGCGCGAGCAATGAGTTAACCCGCAACAGAGGGATGCTGGAGCAAAAGAGTCTCATTGGCGAGTGCATAGAATCGTAACGTACCTGTTAGGCCTTGTCCAGATGAGGCCTTGGTGCGACTTGAGTGGAGATGCCATAAGATTTTGTTCAACAGAAAAGGATAAAGCTTAACAAGCAGCCAAGATACAAAGGAACAAGTTAAAAAGAGACAAGATTTTTTAAAGTGGTTCGGCATGAAAATGCCTACGTCCACTGATTCTCTTTGTTAATTCACTTCATATAGGCAGTACAAGTTAAGAAAAGTATCGACGGAGGTGTCGGATGTTCCATGCCCTCTGGAACACCTCTCCATCCACTGTTGACAAAATATAAGCTCCGTTGTGGAGGTCTTTATGAATTACATATGGTCCGTCCCAGATGGGGTCCAGTGCCCCGGGGCGCGGAAAGATTCGCCTGAGGACAAGATCTCCTTCTTGTAAGATGCGATGTTTGACTTTGGAGTTGTATAGTGCTGCCACCTTTTGTTTGTGAGCTGCTGCTTTGAGAGCTGCATCGTTTCTCCTTTCCTCAATCAGATCCAAAAACATGAGGAGGAGTTCTTCATTTCCTTCTGGATTGTAGTGGATCCTACGATGGGAAGGAACAATAGTCTCAACAGGGAGCATTGCCTCCGATCCGTATGCCAAAGAGAAAGGAGTATGTCCCGTTGATGTTCTGAAAGATGTGCGGTAGGCCCAAAGTGCCGTAGGAAGTTCGTCCACCCAAGCGCCTTTTGACTTTTCAAGTTTCTTCTTGATTAGGGTTTTGAGAATTTTGTTGACAGCTTCGACTTGTCCGTTTGCCTGAGGATAAGCTACTGATGAGAAGCTTTTATGAATTCCATGCTCTTGGCACCAGTCGGCGAATTCTTCGCTGTCAAATTGGAGTCCGTTGTCTGATATGATCTTGAGTGGTACTCCGTACCTGCACAGAATATTTTTGATCAAGAAGTTGATAACTTTTGCTGAAGATATTATATTTAGGAGTTCCTCTTCCACCCATTTGGTGAAATAATCGACTGCCACTATAGCATATTTGGCCCCGCCACTGCCCGTTGGCAGTTCGCCAATTAAATCAATTCCCCATACAGCAAAGGGCCAAGGGCTGGTCATTTGAGTAATCTCATTTGTGGGTAGTCGAGGAATCTTGGCAAATTTCTGACATCTGTCGCATCTCTTGACGAAGTCTAAGGCGTCTTTGTTTAGTGTGGGCCAGTAATATCCATATCGGAGTATCTTCTTCGCCAGAGTCTGCCCTCCAGTGTGATCTCCGCAACTACCTTGATGGATGTTGAATAAGATTTCCTTGGCTTCCCTTCCAGCGACGCATCTGAATAAGGGGCTAGAGAAGCCACGCCGATAGAGGATGCCTTCTTGTATTGTGTAGTGGGGAGCTTTCCTCAAAATTCTCCTGACTTCATCACGTTTGTCTGGTAGTGTGCCGTCCTGCAAATATTTCCGGATAGGAGTCATCCAAGTTGCTTCTTCAATTGCAGTTATCAGATTCACTTGTTCAAAACTTGGGGCTAGCTGCCTTGAGATGGCTAGTGCTCCGGAAATGGTGCTATTCATCATACTAGCTTGCTTTGCTAGTTCATCGGCCTCTTGGTTATCTTCTCGAGGAATGTGTTTGATTAGATAATGGTCCAATTGGTCGAGCAGCAGTTTGGTTTTCTTTAGATATGCTGTGAGTCGTTCTCCTCGTGTCTGGAATTCTCCTAGTACTTGGTTTACGATAAGTTGAGAATCACTATGAAGACATAAAGAATTGACTCCAATTTCTAAGGCAAGCTTCAATCCCGCTATTACTGCCTCATACTCCGCATCGTTGTTAGTGGGCGCGAATTCCAACCTTAATGCATGGTACAGCTTTCTTCCCCTGGGGGTGATTATCACAATACCTGCCCCCGAGCCTTGTTCGTTTGATGCTCCATCTACAAAGAGGTTCCACTTGATGTTTTTTGCTATTTCAAGCTGATCCTTGCCTTCGTTGGTGGTGAATTCAGCAATGAAATCGGCCAGGGCTTGCCCCTTGATAGCAGTGCGAGGATGGTAGGTGACGTCATACTGACTTAGTTCAATGCACCATTTGAGGAGTCGTCCAGAAGTGTCGGGATGATGGAGCACCTATCTTAGTGGCTGATCGGTTAGAACTCTGATGGAGTGGGATTGGAAGTAGTGTCGTAGTTTTCGTGACGCGATCAATAAACAATATGCCAATTTCTCAAGTTTAGGATATCTGGCTTCTGCCCCTGTAAATCTCTTACTTATAAAGTACACCGGGCGTTGTGTGCGGTCTTCTTCTCTTACCAGGGCAGCGCCTAGAGCATGAGATGATACAGCGAGGTATAGGTATAGCTCTTCGCCTTCGTTTGGAGTTGAGAGTACTGGTGGTTTCTGGAGGTGTTCGATCAGGTTAAGGAAGGCTTTTAAGCATTCATCGGTCCATTCGAACTTTCCTTTGTCTTTCTTGAGAGCTTCGAAGAAAGGGACGCACTTGTCAGTTGCTTTGGAAATGAATCTGCTTAGGGCGGCAACCTTTCCGTTTAAGCTCTGCATTTCTTTTCGGGTGGAAGGTATCCTTATTTCTTTTAGAGCCCGGATTTGTTCAGGGTTTGCTTCAATTCCTCTGGAATGGACAATGAACCCTAAGAATTTTCTCGATGACACTCCGAAGGAGCACTTTAGATGATTCAGCTTCATTCCATATCGGCGAAGTACCTGAAACATCTCGCTCAGGTGGCTTACATGATCGTCGGCTTTCCTGGAATTTACCAACATGTCATCCACATATACTTCCATAGTTCGTCCTATTAATTCCGCGAACATCTTGTTGACGAGGCGCTGATAGGTGGCTCCAGCATTTTTGAGTCCAAAAGGCATGACTTTGTAACAATATAACCCCCGGTCAGTGATGAAGCTAGTGTGGTCTTGATCGGGAGCGTGCATGGGAATCTGGTTGTATCCGGAGTATGCATCCATAAAAGATAAAAGTTCGTGCCCGGTAGTGCTGTCCACAAGTTGATCGATTCGGGGGAGCGGGAAGCAGTCTTTCGGGCAAGCGTCATTTAAGTTGGAGAAATCAATGCATGTTCGCCACTTCCCATTAGCTTTCTTTACTAGTACCGGGTTAGCTATCCACTCGGGGTAGATGGCTTCTCGTATGAAGTCATTAGCAAGTAGGTTCTTTACTTCCTCGTCGAGGGCTGTTGATCGTTCTGCTCCCATGCTTCTCTTTTTCTGCTTTATCGGTGCCCTGGTGGGATCGATGTTCAGCATGTGGCATGCTATGTCTGGGGAGATTCCTGTCATATCGGCATGTGTCCATGCAAATACATCTAAGTTGTGGCGGAGAAAGTCAATGAGTTGATCCTTCAATTCTATTTTTAGCTGAGATCCTATTTTTAATAGTCTGCTTGAATCATGTTTGTCTACAGATACGAATTCCATGGCCTCTGCGGGCTCAGCGGTAGCTTCCTCCTCCTTATCCCTGGGGTCTAGTTCATTGAAAGGATCGCTGGTGTATCGAAGAGGAGGGGCTTTCTTTAGTTGCTATGCTTCCAAGCTTTTCATGCAGAGAGTAGTCTTTGCATCTTTCCCTTTATTCTTTCTATGGTTATTGCGAAGTTCAGTTACATAGCAATCTCGAGCGGCGTCTTGATCTCCTTCAACTTCTCCTATTCCGTTATCTGTTGGGAATTTCATCTTTAGGCACCACGGGGCTAGGACAATTTGGAAGTCAGATAAGGCTGGTTTTCCCAAGAAGGCGTTGTAGGCCGAGTGGTTTTCTATTAGTACGAACGTTTGTTTTCGCACAACGGAGCGGGGATGACTTCCTATTTCGACGAAGAGGTCAAGTTGCCCGAGGGGCATTTTCGCATCTCCAGTGAAACCGTGCAGTGGTTTGTTGCAGGGAGACACATCCTTCATTGACAGTTTCATTTTGTCGAAAGCATGCTTGAACAGGATATTTACGGAGCTTCCTGTGTCTATTAGAATTCGGAAAACTTTAGATGGACCGAACCAGGCAGAGATGACCATGGGATCCATATGCGGATACTGTCTTCCTTCTAAATCACGCCTACTGAATACGATGTCGTCACTCTCTTTCCGTTTCGGGTGGCGTTCTTCCATAATGTAGCTGACATAGCCCTCAGCATTTCTAAGTGACTTGTCGTATCTTTCCATCTCTGCCCAGCTTCTGTCGGCGATGTGTGGTCCTCCCGAGATGGTATGGACCACTATCTTCTCTTGGCTAGAGCCACTGGTGTTGCGATTCCCTCCGTCTACTTCTGGGAGGGGTTGCTTTGAGTTCTCATTGGCAGGAGTTGGAGTCCTGTTCTGACTTCTCACATAGCGTTCCAGCCTTCTTCTTCTGATGTGTTCTTCGATCAAGTCCCGGAGATGGTGGCATTCATTGGTGTCATGTCCATGGGATTCGTGGAAGCGGCAGAACTTTCCAAACTTGAGGGCGTTATCAGATTCTTTCTTGTGCGGGGGGCGCTTGTATCCGAGTTCGCCCTGAGTGGCTAGATAGATGTTTTCGATGGTTTCATTCAAAGGAGTGTAGGAGTCAAATCTCGGTCCTGGTCGATATTGGCGTTTTTCAACCTTCTTGCCCCCAGCATTGTCTCTAGATTCATTTCTTCGAATGTCCTTGGTTGCAGCGGGAATCTTGTCCGAAGTTGTCTTACCTTGTTGCCCTGACTGCCTCTCAGTGGCGGCGTCTTCAAGTCTCATATACTTTCCAGCTTCATGGAAGAAATCAGGTAAAGTAGCTGGTTTTTCCTTAGTTAGTCTTCTTGCGAACTTGGTATCTGGATGTACACCGCTACAGAGGGCCATTAGGATGAGTTCCTCATCGGCATCTTGTACTGCGGCCGCTGCGGCGTTGAACCGAGTTAGATATTGTTGCAGTGTTTCTCCGGATTTCTGTTTAACATTGGATAGAGAATAAGCATCCTTGGGTTGTTCTACATGGATGCGGAACGGGCTAATGAACCTTTCTTTCAACATCTCCCATGAGCTGATAGATCCTTGGGGTAGATGGCAGAACCAGGAGGTAGCTAGATCTGCTAGGAATAGCGGAAAGCATTTACACAGCACCCCTTCTATTGCTCCGCTCATGAGCATATGCTGGGTGTATCTTTGTAAGTGTACGATGGGGTCGGAAGTTCCCTTGTAAGGTTCCATGGTTGGCATTTTCCATTCCCGGGGGGTGATGGCAGTTTCGATATTGCGGGTAAAGGGGCTGGTGACCCTAGCGCCTATTCCTCGGTCCCTTTGCTCCCGTTGGACGCATTCTCTGAATAGTCGTGCCATTCTTTCATCAGAATTTGGAGCGGATAGAAATGAACTTGGTTCTTCCCTGCGAGATCGGTCTCGTCCAGATGACCTGTAGGGATGGTATAGTCTATCACTTCTGACGTGATCCAGTGGTTGTCTCTGGTTGCTCGGATGCATGCTAGGACCAGCTACAGTTGCCCCCTGCCTTGATCTTCCCTTGCGGGGTTCTGTTTCGAGCATTTCCATGGGGTCAACTTCGGGCTGGGTTCTAGCTCGGCTCCGTTCAGCGGGGTTTCTATGATTAGGTGGCATGACTGGCTCAGCCTCATCTGACCCTCGCCTGGCGCCTCCCCCACTGGGTTCGGTTCCAAGTGCTTCATCGAGTCGGAGTTCGGGATGAGTCCGGGCGCGGCCCCTATCATTGTTGTTCCTGTTGATGGCTTCCTCGAAGAGGGAAGACCTTTGCTGTCTCCGAGATCCTCCAAATTGAGATTCATCCCATGATTCAGTGTTGCGGTTGGATTCTTCGACATCCCTCAAGCGTGACATGAGTTGGTTCACTAAAGCTTCTTGTTGGGATGCGAAGCGGTTAGTCACTTCCACCACAACTCTGTCTAGGTCTGCTCTAGTGACTACTGCCAGTTGTTCCGCGGCAGGGGCTGTTGGAATTGCCTGATCTACATGTGGCACTACTGCTGTAGTGGGATGGTTCTCTTGATCTGGATCTACTGGATTTGGAGCGCTGCTAGTTGCAGCGTTCTTTCCCTTGTTGGCGTCTTTTCTTGGCCTGGAAGTCATGTTTCCTAGGCAATGAAAGGTGCTATTGGGAAAGAAGGTTGAATGGGGGAAGCTGAAGCTTCGAGTTCGAAGCTCTTAGTGAAAGCACCAAAAATGTTTGCACAAAAAATGGGCAAACACCTCCAAGTCGAGTGATTTAGTTGATTTTATGTGATTCTTAATGATTTAGATGTGTTATGTAAATATGAAAAAAGGCAAGGCGCTGAAATGTAAAAGACACGCAGATTTATATTGGTTCGGCCAGAACGTGCCTACGTCCACTTTATATGTTATTATCTTCTTTTTTCAGATTACAAGTACAATGCTTGGTGTACAAGTGTATGAAAGTAGTTTGAAAGTTCCTTCCGTGCTTGAGCTCTCAAACTTGTCTGCCATTGTTGTACCCCTGCCCCTCAATTTATAGAGTGAGGCAGGGGGCAGGGGTCTTGGATGTGTATAGCTGCTGGTGGGCCCGGGCTGAAGCAATCTGGACTGGCAATTCTGGTTCGGCGAGCCTCCATTCGGTATGGAGCTTGGACCGGTGATGGAGCGGGATGGAGGTTCATTCGGTGGTGAGGTATGTGGTTGGCTCGGTGCTTGTTTGGACCGGTTGTGGAGATGGTCCGGTAGGCCTTCTGGTCCGGCATAGGGGTGTGAAGGATAGTGGACCAGTAGAGAGAAGGAGGCTGTTGGCTACCGAATGAACATGTGACCTTAGTGCCAAATGAACTCGTAGGCTTGCATAGCCGAATGAACATGTACTCCGGATGGACCTTCACTGCCGAATGGGACTTGTTCCTTTGAATTGCCGAATGGACATAGGAGCTGATGGAATGGAGGTCGCAAACCCGGGTGAAACTGACACTTCTTGGTCTTGAGGTCTTCTGGGTGAAAATTCGCCCAACATTCGTTGATAGTGAATTCGGCGATGAAATCGGCTATGACTTGTCCCTTGATGGCAGTGCGAGGATGGTAGGTGATATCATATTGGCTTAACTCGATGCACCACTTGAGCAGTCGTCCAGAGGTGTCAGGACGATGGAGCACTTGCCTCAATGGTTGGTCGGTTAGGACTCTTATCGGATGAGATTGGAAATAGTGGCGCAGCTTCCTTGATGTGATTAGTAAACAGTATGCCAGTTTCTCGAGTTTGGGATACCGGGCTTCTGCTCCCGTGAACCTTTTGCTTATGAAGTATACTGGCCGTTGTGTGCGGTTTTCTTCTCTTACCAAAGCGGCGCTTAGGGCATGTGGTGACACGGCTAGGTATAGGTATAGTTCTTCGCCTCCATTAGGAGTTAAGAGTACTGGTGGCCGCTGGAGGTGTTCGATTAGGTTAAGGAAGACTGTTGAACACTCATCGGTCCATTCGAATTTTCCTTCTCTTTCTTCGGGGCTTCGAAGAAAGGAATGCATTTGTCAGTTGCTTTAGAGATGAACCGGCTTAGGGCGGCCACTTTTCCGTTTAGGCTTTGCATCTCTTTTCGACTGGATGGTGTCTTGAAATCTTGCAAGGCCCGGACTTGTTCGGGGTTTGCTTCAATCCCCCTGGCATGAACGATGAATCCCAAGAACTTTCCCGATGATACTCCGAAGGAGAACTTTAGAGGGTTCAGCTTCATTCCATATTGGCGAAGTACTTGAAACATCTCGTCCAGATGGTTTATATGGTCGTTGGCTTTCCTTGATTTTACCAGCATGACATCCACATAAACTTCCATAGTTCGTCCTATTAGTTCTGCAAACATCATGTTGACGAGGCGCTGATAAGTAGCTCCGGCGTTTTTAAGTCCGAACGGCATTACCTTGTAGCAGTACAATCCTCGGTCAGTAATGAAGCTAGTGTGGTCTTGATCGGGGGCGTGCATAGGGATCTGGTTATACCCTGAGTATGCGTCCATAAAGGATAAAAGTTCGTGTCCGGCAGTGCTGTCCACGAGTTGGTCGATGTTGGGCGAATTTTCACCCAGAAGATCTCGAGACCAGGAAGCCACAGTTTCACTCGGGTTCGCAATCTCCACTTCATTCAGCACGACCAATCACCTCCTCATTCGGCCTTCACCTCATTCGGGCTCCCTCCATTCGGCCACTCCACTACCGGATCTACCCCCTACCGAGCCAACCTCATTCGGTCCACCACTCCATTCGGCATAAGCTCCTGCCGAACCAGACTTCACCGGTCCAGGTCCACCGGACCAACCTCTCCAATATCCACCCATCACCGGACCACCATAGCCGGACCAGGCACCACCGGTCCAAACTCCAACATCTCCCTACCGAACGAGGCTACCACCGGTCCAACCTCACCACCGAATGAACCTCGCCGAACCAGACAACTGCCAGTCCAGATCGCTTCAGCCCGGGCCCACCAGCAGTTATATACTTCCAAGACCCCTGCCCCCTACCTCATTCTATAAATAGAGGGGCAGGGGTACAACAATGGCAGACAAGTTTGAGAGCTCAAGCAAGGAAGGAACTTTCAAACTACTTTCATACACTTGTATACAAAGTATTGTACTTGTAATCTGGAAGAAGAAAGATAATAACATATAAAGTGGACGTAGGCACATTCTGGCCGAACCACTATAAATCTGCGTGTCTTTTACATTTCAGCCCTTACTTTTCTCATATTCACATACTCATCTAAAATCATTGAAAATCACACATACTCAACTAAAATAATACGACTTGGAGGTGTTTGTCCATTTTTTGTGCAAACATTTTTGGTGCTTTCACTGAGAGCTGAACTCAAACTTCATCTTCTCCCACTCAACCTTTTTCCTAACGACATCACTCGTTGCTTAGAAATCATGCCTTCCAAACAGAGAAGGGATGTTAACAAAGGAAAGAACATCGCAACTAGCAGCCTTCCAGATCCAGCAATCACAGATCAGCCCACTTCAACAGCAGTACCAGATGAAAATCAGGAAAATCCAACTGGTCCCGCAACGGAACAACCAATCACTAGGGCAGATCTGGACAGGGTTGTGGCTGAAGTAACTAACCGCTTCACATCCCAACAAGAAACTTTGGTGGACCAACTCATGACACGCTTAAGGGACGCTGAAGAGTCCAACCGCAACACTGAATCATGGGGTGAATCCCAATCCGGAGGATCCCGGAGGCAACAAAGGTCTTCACTCTTCGAACAAGCTATCAACAGAAAAAACAATGATAGGGGCCGCGCCCGGACTCAGCCCGAATTCCGACTCGAGGAAGCCCTTGGAACCGAACCTAGCGGGGGAGGCACCAGGCGAGGGTCGGATGTAGCTGAGCCAGTCATGCCACCTAATCATAGAAACCCCGCTGAACGGAGCCGAGCTAGAACCCAGCCCGAAGTTGACCCCATGGATGTGCTCGAAACAGAACCCCACAGGGGAAGATCAAGGCAGGGGGCAACTGTAGCTGGTCCTAGCGTGCATCCAAGCAGCCAAAGACAACCACTAGATAATGCTAGAGGTGATAGACTGTACCATCCCTACAGGTCATCTGGACGAGATAGATCCCGCAGGGAAGAACCGAGCTCATTTTTGTCCGCTCCAAGTTCTGACGAGCGGATGGCACGATTATTCAGAGAATGTGTCCAACGGGAGCAAAGGGACCGGGGAATAGGCGCTAGGGTCACCAGTCCCTTTACCCGAAATATCGAAACTGCCATCACTCCCCGGGAATGGAAAATGCCAACCATGGAACCTTACAAAGGAACTTCCGACCCCATCGTACACCTGCAGAGATACACCCAGCATATGCTCATGAGTGGAGCAACAGAAGGAGTATTATGTAAATGCTTTCCGCTATTCCTATCAGATCTAGCTACCTCCTGGTTCTGCCATCTACCCCAAGGATCCATCAACTCATGGGAGATGTTAAAAGAAAGGTTTATTAGCCAGTTCCGCATCCATGTGGAACAACCCAGGGATGCTTATTCTCTATCCAATGTCAAACAGAAAACCGGAGAGACGCTACAACAATATCTAACACGGTTCAACGCCGCAGCGGCAGCAGTTCAAGATGCCGATGAAAAACTCACTCTAATGGCCCTCTGTAGTGGTGTGCATCCAGACACCAAGTTTGCCAGAAGATTAACTAAGGAAAAACCAGTTACCTTGCCTGATTTCTTCCATGAAGCTGGAAAGTATATGAGACTTGAAGACGCTGCTACGGAGAGGCAGCCAGGGCAACAAGGCAAGATAATTCAGGACAAGGTTCCCACTGCAGCTAAGGACGCTCGAAGAAATGAATCTAGAGACAATGCTGGGGGCAGAAAGGGTGAGAAGCGCCAATATCGACCAGGGCCAAGATTTGACTCCTACACTCCTTTGAATGAAACAATCGAAAACATCTACCTAGCCACTCAGGGCGAACTCGGATACAAGCGCCCCCCGCACAAGAAAGAATCAGATAACGCACTCAAGTCCGGAAAGTTCTGTCGCTTCCACGAATCCCACGGACATGACACCAATGAATGCCACCATCTTCGGGACTTGATCGAAGAACACATTAGAAGAAGAAGACTGGAACGTTATGTGAAAAGTCAGAACAGGACTCCAACTCCTGCCAATGAGAACTCAAAGCAACCCCTCCCAGAAGTAGGCGGAGGGAGTCGCAACAATCACAACACCAGTGGCTCTAGTCAAGAGAAGATAGTAGTCCTTACCATCTCAGGAGGACCACACATTGCCGACAGAAGTTGGGCAGAGATGGAAAGGTACGGCAAGTCGCTTAGAAATACCGAAGGATACGTTAACTCCGTCACAGAAGAACGCCAACCGAAACGAAAAGAGAGCGACGACATCATATTCAGTAGACGCGATTTGGAAGGAAGACAGTACCCACATATGGATCCTATGGTCATCTCTGCCTGGTTCGGCCCTGCTAAAGTTTTTCGGATTCTAATAGACACGGGAAGCTCCGTAAACATCTTGTTCAAACATGCTTTTGACAAAATGAAGTTATCAATGAAGGATGTGTCTCCCTGCGACAAACCACTGCACGGTTTCACTGGAGATGCAAAAATGCCCCTCGGGCAACTTGACCTCTTCGTCGAAATAGGAAGTCATCCCCGCTCCGTGGTGCGAAAACAAACGTTCGTGCTAATAGAGAACCACTCGGCTTACAACGCCTTCTTGGGGAGACCAGCCTTGTCTGACTTCCAAATTGTCCTAGCCCCCTGGTGCCTGAAGATGAAATTCCCGACAGACAACGGAATAGGAGAAGTAGAAGGAGATCAAGACGCTGCCCGAGACTGCTATGTAACTGAGCTTCGCAACAACCGCAGAAAGAATAAAGGAAAAGATGCAGAGACTACTCTCTGCATGAAAAGCTTGGAGGCATAGCAACTAAAGAAAGCCCCTCCTCTTCGATACACAAGCGATCCCTTCAATGAACTAGACCCCCGGGATAAAGAGGAGGAGGCTACCGCCGAGCCTGCAGAGGCTATGGAATTCGTATCTGTAGATAAGCATGATTCAAGTAGACTATTAAAAATCGGATCTCAGCTGAAAACGGAATTGAAGGATCGACTCATTGACTTTCTCCGCCACAACTCAGATGTATTTGCGTGGACCCATGCCGATATGACAGGAATCTCCCCAGACGTAGCATGCCACATGTTGAACATCGATCCCACCAAGGTACCAGTAAAGCAGAAAAAGAGGAGCATGGGGGCAGAGCGATCAGCAGCCCTTGATGAGGAAGTAAAAAATCTACTTGCTAATGACTTCATACGGGAAGCCATCTACCCAGAATGGATCGCTAACCCAGTGCTAGTAAAAAAGGCCAATGGAAAGTGGCGAACATGTATTGACTTCTCCAATCTGAATGACGCTTGCCCGAAAGACTGCTTCCCACTTCCCCGAATTGACCAACTCGTGGACAGCACAGCTGGGCACGAACTCCTATCTTTTATGGATGCATACTCCGGATATAACCAGATCCCCATGCACGCTCCCGATCAGGACCACACTAGCTTCATCACCGACCGCGGATTATATTGTTACAAAGTCATGCCTTTTGGACTCAAAAATGCTGGAGCTACCTATCAACGCCTCGTCAACAAAATGTTCGCAGAACTGATAGGACGTACAATGGAAGTATATGTGGATGACATGTTGGTGAAGTCCAGGAAAGCCAACGACCATGTAAGCCATCTGGACGATATGTTTCGGGTACTTCGCCGATATGGAATGAAGCTGAATCCTCTAAAGTGCTCCTTCGGAGTATCATCGGGAAAATTCTTAGGATTCATCGTCCACGCCAGAGGAATCGAAGCAAACCCTGAACAAATCCGAGCTTTAAAAGAAATAAGGATACCTTCCACTCGAAAAGAAATGCAGAGCCTAAACGGAAAGGTGGCCGCCCTAAGCAGATTCATTTCCAAGGCAACTGACAAGTGTGTCCCTTTCTTCGAAGCACTCAAGAAAGACAAAGGGAGGTTCGAGTGGACCGACGAATGCTTAAAAGCCTTCCTCAACCTAATCGAACACCTTCAGAGACCACCAGTACTCTCAACTCCAAATGAAGGTGAAGTGTTATACCTATACCTCGCTGTATCATCTCATGCTCTAAGCGCCGCCTTGGTAAGAGAAGAAGACCGCACACAACGTCCGGTTTACTTTGTAAGCAAGAGATTTACGGGGGCAGAAGCCAGATATCCTAAACTTGAGAAGTTAGCATATTGTTTATTGATCGCGTCACGGAAACTGCGACACTACTTCCAGTCTCACTCCATCAGGGTTCTAACCGATCAACCACTAAGACAAGTGCTCCATCGTCCTGACACTTCTGGGCGACTCCTCAAATGGTGCATCGAACTAAGTCAGTATGATATCACCTACCATCCCCGCACCGCTATCAAAGGACAAGCCATGGCTGATTTCATTGCCGAATTCACTACCAACGAAGGCAAGGAACAATCCGAAGTAGCAAAAAACATCGAGTGGAACCTCTTTGCAGACGGAGCATCGAACGAACAAGGCTCGGGGGCAGGTATTGTGATCGTCACCCCCAGGGGAAGAAAGTTGTACTATGCATTGAGATTGGAGTTCACGGCCACTAACAACGATGCTGAATATGAAGCAGTAATAGCGGGATTGGAACTGGCCCTAGAAATTGGGATCAATTCCTTATGTATTCATAGTGATTCTCAGCTTATCGTAAACCAGGTACTAGGAGAATTCCAGACTCGAGGAGAACGGCTCACAGCATACCTAAAGAAAACCAGACTGCTGCTCGATCGATTGGACCATTATCTAATCAAACACATTCCTCGAGAAGAAAACCAAGAGGCAGATGAACTTGCGAAGCAAGCTAGTATGAAGGACAGCACCATTCCCGGAGCACTAGTAATCTCAAGGCAGCTAGCCCCAAGTTTCGAACAAGTAAATCTGATAACTGCAATCGAAGAAGGAACCTGGATGACTCCTATCCGGAAATATTTGCAAGATGGCATACTACCCGACAGGCGTGACGAAGCCAAGAAGATCTTGAGAAAAGTTCCCCACTACACAATACAAGAAGGCATCCTCTACCGGCGTGGCTTCTCTAGCCCCTTATTAAGATGCGTCGCCGGAAGGGAAGCCAAGGAGATATTAACAAACATCCATCAGGGAGGATGCGGAGATCACACTGGAGGACAGACTTTGGCAAGAAAGATACTCCGATATGGATATTACTGGCCCACACTAAACAAAGATACCCTAGACTTCGTTAAGAAATGCGACAGATGTCAGAAGTTCGCCAAGATCCCTCGACTGCCCACAAACGAAATTACTCAAATGACCAGCCCTTGGCCCTTTGCTGTATGGGGAATTGACTTAATTGGCGAACTGCCAACGGGCCGAGGCGGAGCCAAATATGCTATAGTGGCAGTCGATTATTTCACCAAATGGGTGGAAGCGGAACCTTTAAATAAAATATCTTCAGCAAAAATTATTAACTTCTTGATCAAAAACATTCTGTGCAGGTATGGAGTCCCCCTCAAGATCGTATCAGACAACGGACTCCAATTTGACAGCGAAGAATTTGCCGACTGGTGCCAAGAGCATGGAATTCATAAAAGCTTCTCATCAGTAGCTTACCCTCAGGCAAACGGACAAGTTGAAGCTGTCAACAAAATTCTCAAAACCCTAATCAAGAAGAAACTTGAAAAGTCAAAAGGCGCTTGGGTGGACGAACTTCCTACGGCACTATGGGCATACCGCACATCTTTCAGAACATCAACGGGACATACTCCTTTCTCTTTGGCATATGGATCGGAGGCAATGCTCCCAGTTGAGACTATTGTGCCTTCCCACCGTAGGATCCACTACAACCCAGAAGAAAACGAAGAACTCCTCCTCATGTCTTTGGATCTGATTGAGGAAAGGAGAAACGATGCAGCACTCAAAGCAGCAGCTCACAAACAAAAAGTGGCAGCACTATACAATTCCAAAGTCAAGCATCGCAGCTTACAAGAAGGAGATCTTGTCCTCAGGCGAATCTTTCCGCGCCCCGGGGCACTGGACCCCATCTGGGACGGACCATATGTAATTCACAAAGATCTCCACAACGGAGCTTACATTTTGTCAACAGTGGACGGAGAGGTGTTCCAGAGGGCATGGAACATCCGACACCTCCGTCGATACTTTTCTTAACTTGTACTGCCCATATGAAGTGAATTAACAAAGAGAATCAGTGGACGTAGGCATTTTCGTGCCGAACCACTTTAAAAAAATCTTGTCTCTTTTTAACTTGTTCCTTTATGTCTTGGCTACTTGTTAAGCGTTATCCCTTTCTGTTGAACAAAATTCTATGGCATCTCCACTCAAGACGCACCGCGGCCTCATCTAGACTAGGCCTAACAGGTACGCCACGATTCTATGCACTCGCCAATGAGACTCTTTTGCTCCAGCATCCCTCTGCTGCGGGTTAACTCATTGCGCGCCTGCCCTCAAAGCCAACTGTAATGAGCCGATTATAAGTCATCATAAAGGCCGACTATAGCCGATGGCAGCTCATTACGGCGTTCGGCTCGTCGGTAACCGTGAACCTACTTTAAGCCCCAACATAAGGTGTGGCCAGCCAGGGGTAGTTCACGGCCAACGGCACCCACGCTAGCCGGCCACGGTAAATCGAATAATACCCACGATTACGGACCATAACGGTTCGGGTAGTTACCGTGCGCGATCTCGGCTCCGATGTGTCTTAAGTGCGGCTGTGGTAAAAAAGAAAACTCCCCGCGGAGGCGTAAGATGGGTGACAAATGTCTCCAAGACCCACAGCTAGGGAAAGTGACTACAAAACCCGTTTGCCACGAACTTAAGCACATCGACGGCCTTCCGTGACTGGAAGTTTTACTTTTACTATATTTCCATTTCATTTAAATATTTTTCTCCTATCCTGTATAACAAACTCTAAAGTACAGGAAACCAAATAGGAAGCATTCACTCATGAGGCTCTAAGCCTGCGTGCTGGGTAGCAGGGCGCTCTGCTATACCCGTGAACAGTTACACAAGACACTCAAAGCTACCGCCTGCGAATAAAACATAAAGGGCGGTACTCTCTTCTCTTGTACATAAATGCGTAACTATAACTTATTCATACACTGACATTGCAAAACGTGAAATTATATTTCAAGCAAAAACTTAACATCAAACACAAGTGGAATCACAGGCATATACATAATTATACTTCTCACACAGCACATAAAGATAGCAACAACATTTAAACATGACAAAATCAGCTTATATTATAAGATCACACGAAGTTATTCTTTGCAAATAATTTTATTACAGTTGCATATCAAAGACTAACATGAACAGTGATAAAAAAGAAACAAAAAGATGGCAGATGCATCCACACTCCATCACCAACTCCCCCAGCCTACTTAGCCGCAGGATCGGAGCCCCCAGCATGTGGATCTGAAGTCCCACCTGTCCAGATCGGAAGAGGAATTCATTAAACGAACGATCAAGTTATGAAAACACGGAAAGAAAAGAAAGGGAAAAGAATAACTCACCAGCATCCGCCGCTTGATCCTCATCATCCAACTGCACGCCCGCTTCCTCCGCAGCAAGCAGCCGCATCCCCTCCTTCACCGCCGCTTGCTCCTCCTTTGAGAACTGAGCAGTAACCGCACTCAAGTTGAAAGCCTCTCCGCCTTCCTTACCCGCGTTCACCCTGGCCTCCTCTAAAGCCTGGAGATACACCTTGGCCATGACCCGAGGGTAATCGTCCATCCAAGACAAGCCGCCCTCTTTCCAAGTATGGAAGTACATATCCTGAAGCATCTCATCCATCATCCCCTCATTTTCCTCAAACTCCCTCACCCGAGCCTCGGAAGCTTGCAACTTAGCGACGGCGACGTCCCTCTCTGATTGGTATCTCAAGCAGTCAGCCTGGAGTGACCTCCTCATTTCCTCCTCCTTCAACCTAAGGGACCTCCTCATCTCCTCCATCTCCTCCTTCAACTCAGCCTGAGCCATCTCCGCAGCCTCGAGTCTCCCCGACAACTCCTCTACCCGCTCGAGATCCGCATTTCGAACCTCATCCACCGTTGTAATGGCCATGTTAATCCGCTCCCTGCAGGTAACCTCCATCTTCCGTAACTCCGCCCTACTGGCCTTCTCCATGGTCTCTTTCAGACGCTGGGAGGCTTCCTCATGCTGGGAGATCTGGATGGCTTGGTCGGCAAGCTGCTTGGCCTGATCGGCAACCTTTAGCCTTAACCGAATATTAGCACTCCCAATCTCCTCCCCGGCCTTGACCAATCGAGCATGATGCTCCATTAACTTCTTAGTCTCTTCGGCCACCCGGTCAATATTAGCCTTGGCCTCGTCCCCCATAGTAACTACTCGGGTAGTAAGCAGATCAAGATCTAGGGACTTGGCCTCGTCCAGCACTCTTACCATGGGGTTGCGGGGAAGTAGGTGCTCGCCCGTGGTCTCATCGAATGAAATGTCCCGAAAACTTGGGTCTAAATCAGGATGGCCGGCAAAAGGGTCACGAGGCACGGGGCGAGGCACATCGGGACGCCTTATATGAATGACAGTAGATCTCTTGGAAGGAGGAGGAGGGGGGCAGGGCTCCGTGCTCTCCTCCGTAGTATCACGAGGAGGCTGAGTAGGGGGAGACAGAGTAGGAAGCTGCGAAGCAGAAGAAGACTCAAATAAGGAACGGCTCCGCTTCCTTTTCTGAATGCCCTCTTCGATGACCCCAAGAAGAGGGCGGTACTTGACTACGTCCCCAGTGCGATCAGTAGAAGGTTTCGCGGAAGCTCTCCTCGACTTAAATTGTTCGAGGCGGTGTCGAACATCCGACGTTTTACCCGCCTGGCCTGCCCCTGGAATAAAGAACAAGTGTTACGAACATACAATAATCCGCAATTCAAAAAATGTGCTAAGTTAAAAAGAAAGAAAAGTGAGGAGACACATCTGTTATACAAACCCGGCGGAGGAGTGGGATACTGCAATAAGTCCTGGATCTCATTCCAGGACGGAAGTGAACCGTAAAAAATTTCTAAGTCCCTATCGAAAATGGAATCGGCAGAAGACAAAAGTTCACCTTGCATCGCCGGGGTCACCCTAGCTGAGGAACCCTTAGAGGATGGGTCAGTGCTAACCACAGCTTTGCCGGTTTCCTCTGCCCTCTCCGTTTCCTTCTCTGTTTCCGACTCCCCCTCTGACTCCCCGAAGGCCCGACGGAGAGCCTCATCCAGTTCGAGGTCCTGCTCAGAGGTTAGAGCAGCAACACCGCTACCACCCTGACCATCGCCATCTCCTCCACCCTCCGACCCTTCTCCAACTTCACCTCCTTCCTCCTCTTCTACACCTTCCTCCTCCGGGACATCCGGGCAAGTACTTGGAGAAGGGCCATCGGACTCCTTGAGCTTCTTGCCTCCTACGACTGGATGTTGTGCAAAGGGCTTCCTCTTGCCACCCTTCGCTGTCACCCCACCTTTAGGCTGGGCAGCCTTCTCTTCTGCCGTGTCCCTCTGTTTGACTACGGACTGATGTGGGAGGATCAAATTATACGACAAGAGCCTGGCATTCCTAATCAGATAAGCAGCCGATCTGTCTCTCCCGGAAATAGCTTCAATTTCTGCTGCCATCCGAACCAAGCGATCATCTTCCACAACCGCAAAACCGCCTGTCGCTAGCAAGAAATAAAAGCGCATAAGAGAGTGAATTACAGCCAAGACAGGAATTATGAGTAGAGTTTTTACTTACATCCGGAGGTAAATCGGCGAATAGAGACGGAGTCATCCCTGACAAAGAACCACTCCTTCTTGAACATGCTATACTTCGAGTATAAATCCAAAACAGGCTTGAAGGAAACGGCTGACTCCAAGCTAATATATGGGGACCCCTTCCTGTACCCCCTCAGATTGTACAGATATCGTATTTCCCGGTGGGAGGGGGCGCGCCCATATCTCTTCTGGAAGATAGCATATAAGCATACCAGAATGGCATAAGAGTTGGGCTGAAGCTGGAATGGAGCCACCTTCAGATAAGTGACGAAGCTTAGTATCCAGGCGTTGATTGGAGGAATAGCCCCGCACATGCAATGGTACCGGCTATAAGCGAAGTACCCTTCAGGGGGATCATATGGCATGACCCCTTCCCCCGGTAACAACATAAGAGCCCTGTCTATCCCAAAGGAACGGGATATAACGTCAAGTTGCTCCTCCTTTAAGGAGCTTGGGAAGCAGTCAGGGGGAGAGTTCAAAAGTTCCTGTGGACCACATCCGTCCACTAGAGACTTCGGAATGGGTCGATGTTGCTCGGATCCTGATTGGACTGGGGGCAAGGAAGAAGAGGGCTCTCTTGTGCCTCTAGACTTCTTTCTGTCTGATCGTGTTTCCGCTTTGCGAGACATTTTCTGCAGCACAAGAAAAACACGGTGTTAGAGCAAGAAATATAGAAAGATAAACAAGCAAGTATCTAAAGAAAGCATATAAAAGCATAAGATTCCGCTCAAGGTTCAAGTATGAAGTCTCATTCGGCGGTGCAAGACGAGTTCATTCGGCACCAAACTCCAATGCTCATTCGGCATACATGTCATTCGGCATACATGTCATTCGGCATACATGTCATTCGGCATACCTCATTCGGCTATTCAATACACTCCGTACACATTCGGCAAACAGGGACATTCGGTGGCAAAGGTTCATTCGGCAGAAAGTATACATACCTGGTTCGGTATAAGCTGGTTCGGCGAAGACTTTGGTTCGGCAGCACAATATGGTTCGGCTCTACTCGTTCGGTAATGAAAAACGAGGGGGGTACGGCCTCTATATATATAGGCGAGCTCAGGACCGGACCAAGGCATTCGACATACCGGACCGAATGAAAACCGAATGGAACTATCCATACCGGACCAGCCTCCAACCGAATGAAACCTGAGCCAACTCGAAACCGAATGAAGCTGCCTCTACCAGCAGAAACCAGAAACAGGGGGCACGCAGGCGCCTCACTCAGATAAGTACCGAACTCCAGAACTAACTAATAAAATGAGATTATGATAACGATGAATAAGTCGTCAAACTCTCACCGACATGGATTAAATCGTTTACACGTGTACGCGACCACGAATGGTCCATAGGCACGCTCTGAATGGTTATTAACCCTACCGTCGTGGGAATTTACACTTTGACACGCCTTTTTAAACTCATAGGTTAAACGGATATTTGGTTCTGATAATTGTGAAATGGCTAAGCTACTTACACATGTACGGGGTCGCGAACGACCCCTAGGCATGCTCTGAGCTGGCGATAAACCACCTTGGCAAACGACCCAGGGACCCACTCTAACGTGAACCTGGCATCGACAATGCTAAGCCCCCTCGGGGCACACTTGCTCGCCTCGAACGACACGATTAGCTTCATTTCAAATATCTCGATCCCGAACGATCGTTATCTAAAACCACACTAAAACTATAAATTAAATTCCTTTGCAGGACAGCAGCAGGATACGAATATCCAGCCCATGGCGTTACGAAACAAGCCTTTCTACCACAGGGAAACAAAGCGCGACACATGCAAGCACGTGCCCCACTTTGGGGGGCAAATGTTGGGCGAATTTTCACCCAGAAGATCTCGAGACCAGGAAGCCACAGTTTCACTCGGGTTCGCAATCTCCACTTCATTCAGCACGACCAATCACCTCCTCATTCGGCCTTCACCTCATTCGGGCTCCCTCCATTCGGCCACTCCACTACCGGATCTACCCCCTACCGAGCCAACCTCATTCGGTCCACCACTCCATTCGGCATAAGCTCCTGCCGAACCAGACTTCACCGGTCCAGGTCCACCGGACCAACCTCTCCAATATCCACCCATCACCGGACCACCATAGCCGGACCAGGCACCACCGGTCCAAACTCCAACATCTCCCTACCGAACGAGGCTACCACCGGTCCAACCTCACCACCGAATGAACCTCGCCGAACCAGACAACTGCCAGTCC